>PVIH01000360.1:0-373549 GCA_004025045.1 Sigmodon hispidus | reverse complement strand
AAAAAAAAAAAAAAAAAAAAAAAAAAAAAAAAAAAAAAAAAAAAAAAAAAAAAAAAAAAGACAGTCAAGCTACAAGCTACTGGTGCTTAAAATCAGGGTTCCTTGTCCTCAGGTCCTACATGGCCTATAGTATGTCTTTCATTTGTTTCATTTGCCTTATCTTCCAAATTAGACATTATCCTGACAGAATACCTATCCAACGTGTGTTATTCAGTGGTTCGATCTAGAGCATTACAACAGAAGACTAACTACAGACTGGTTTTTTGATGTTGTTTTGTTAGTTTGTTTGTTTTGGTTTTTTTTTCATTTCTGACAATGGACAGAACCTACCATGTCAGTGGAAAATAACAAGAGCAACCCCTCAAGTATGCCTGGATCTGAAGCACTCATGTACTGTAGGGGAATGATTTGTCTGTCTCTGTATGTTTTTCACTATGTGTGGCTCTGTCTCCCTTCCTCCTGCCCTCTTTCACTGATGCTCCACTTCTGGACTCCCTCTCTTTCTGCTGGAGCTGAGAGTCAAAGGCTCAGAGGCCGGCTCATGGTCAGGCAGCCCCCATATCCCCACCTCATCCCAAGTGTATATCTGCGGATTCTAGAACGTGGGTGTTTTTTAATTTATTTCTCCTTTCCTTCTTCTCCTCCCCCATTCATGCCATCACTGTCCATGTCCATTTATCCATGTGCATCTCAATCTTTCTCTAAGCTCCCTCTTGCACTTCATCATTGTTCTCTATCTCTTAGTTAGGGATTCCAAAAAGTCCTTGTTCCATAGTGTATAAAACAGAGGCCATCCGAAAAGATACAGACTGGCAGGCAGCACACAGCAGGAGCCATCATGGATTAAAGTTAGGTTGGGTGTGCATTTGTGTAGTAAAGCATCAAGCCTGAGGGTGACTGATATGCATATTGTATTTAATTTGCATATGAATCACAGTATAGTTTTGTAGAAGATGACAGTAAAATTCCTTGTACTTACAAAATCAGAAGAGCATAATAGTTTTCCAGAAGAGAAACATGAATTCTGTTGAGCAGAGGGCCTAATTTTTTCTAATTCATAGAGATGTGTCTAGGCCTAGTGACAGCCCCACTCCCACCCCCAGCCTGGCTGACTCACCAGGGTGAGTTTTGAAGGACTTTGGTTGAGCTTTATTCTCTCATTGACCTTGGTATGGCTAGAGGATCAGATGAACTAATAAGGCCCACCTGGATTATAGGAAGAAGGCTCAGTTCTCAATCCATAAGCATTGAATTAGAAATAAGTCCCAAAGGAAATCAAAGGACTATCCCTATCTGAGGAATAACAGAGACTTAGCAGAAGCACCTGACCTAACCCATAAAATACTCCTCACCAGTAAATGTTGGCAATGGGTTTTGGAGATGTTTGTGCTGGTTTCCTAAGAATAAAGCAACAGATAATAATTGACCTAAAA
Organism: Sigmodon hispidus; assembly: GCA_004025045.1. Taxonomy (NCBI): domain Eukaryota; kingdom Metazoa; phylum Chordata; class Mammalia; order Rodentia; family Cricetidae; genus Sigmodon; species Sigmodon hispidus. The sequence continues at coordinate 372,116 of PVIH01000360.1, read as the reverse complement.
AGAGCACTGTAGCCAAAGGGACATGGCCCATTTTAACAAAGAATTTGATTTAAAAGATAACTTGGCCTGCATCCAATTCAATTTCATCATTTGCCCAATGGGAAAACTAAAACTCAGGCAGAGGCACTGAAATGCCAGGGACATTCAGGTAGTTGTTGGGGGAGTCACCATAACAGCATTGTATGTTACATCTAATAATAGTTTTCCCATCAGCAATACGAAGCATAGTCTTGTTCTAGGCTTTCTCTCTACTCTCACATCTGTATAATATAGTTTTTATACACTCCAACTGAAAGCATCAACAGTTGCATTAAGGTCCCAGAGAAATTCTAAATTTCCTCATAACAAAGCTAATGCCACTTGTTGCTTCAATAGGCTGAGTTTCAGCAGGGGTATCTTCCTGGAGGTAGAGCAGTAGAACTTGCCTTAGTTAGCATCCTGGCTTTGTTCTCCAAATTCCCAGCAGAGAAAGAAAGAGGGAAAGAAGCAGCCCTTGTCTTTGAGGCAACTTCTGCAGCTCTCCTTTCTTCCTCCTACCCTCACCTCTATCTTGCTGGTAAATCTGTCACCAGCTCAGAAGTATCTCTGGAATAGGTAGGAGGGAGCCATACACCTGTCAGTGCTAGGAAGGAAAGTGCTAGAGTTTTCAGTTGTTCAAAGAAAAGAAAAGGTACTGATAGCATCCAAGGTTTCTGCTGCAGACCTGCTGAGGAAGGTGGTCATTTTGACCAGCACTGACCCTTAGGAAGATCCAGAATGCAGTGCCATCCGTTAGGGCTTCCTCTTGGCTTCAGCTTTCCTCCAAGTTAGAGGGTGCCTGCTCCCTGAGAAGCCGATGGTTAAGTCATGAATCAGGCTACTGTATGTCCTGTATTTTTCTGAGCATAAGCTAACACAAGAGGGCCAGTCAGAGACTGGGGTCTCCCTTCCTCCTGCCCTCTTTCACTGATGCTCCACTTCTGGACTCCCTCTCTTTCTACTGGAACTGAGAGTCAAAGGCTCAGAGGCCGGCTCCTGGTCAGGCAGCCCCCATATCCCCACCTCATCCCAAGTGTATATCTGCGGATTCTAGAACGTGGGTGTCGGTGGATGAGAGGCTGCCATCCCAGAGTTAAGGAGAAGAGCTTTGCTTGGTATCCTGTCATTCTGAAACCCATAGATTCCCTGGGGGCAACGAAACTCCCCTGAAGAGGCAACCTCCTTGCTCCGGGGCCACCCACCCATTCCTCCAACCCCCCTCCCCCCTTACCTCAGCACGCAGCCCCTCCCTGCGTGATGATGCAAACCGGTGGGGAGGGCGGGCTCTGGGAAGGGTGGGGAGAGATGGATAGCAAGAAAGGGAGGGAGAGAGGGAGTGGGAGGAGGAGGAGGAGGAGGAGGAGAGGGAGCCCAACGACCATTTAAAGCGATAGCAATCCCTGCCCTCTCCCCAGTGCTTGGCTGTTGGAGAGCGCGAGCCGCAAGCCAGGGAGCGCAAGCTCGGCGCTCCGGCCAGCAGAGCCACAGCGCCAGGTGCCCAAGGCTGGCTGGCGCCCTGGGACCCCCCACCCACTCCTGCTGCACCTCCTCCGGCTCCTCCACCCTCAGTGCCAACAGAAGTCCCCGGGCTTCCCCCAAAGGAGCTCACCTCGAACAGCCCGGACCTAGGAGAGCCCACCAGCATTCCCTCCAGCGCCGCCGCCGCCACCGCAGCAGCATCCGGAGGAGCGGCATGGTCCAGCTGGGGAAGCTGCTCCGCGTCCTGACTTTGATGAAGTTCCCCTGCTGCGTGCTGGAGGTGCTCCTGTGCGTGCTGGCGGCGGCGGCGCGCGGCCAGGAGATGTACGCCCCGCACTCGATCCGGATCGAGGGGGACGTCACCCTTGGGGGGCTGTTCCCAGTGCATGCCAAGGGTCCCAGCGGAGTGCCCTGCGGCGACATCAAGAGGGAAAATGGGATCCACAGGCTGGAAGCTATGCTTTATGCCTTAGACCAAATCAACAGCGATCCCAACCTGCTGCCCAACGTAACGTTAGGCGCGCGGATCCTGGACACTTGTTCCAGGGACACTTATGCGCTCGAACAGTCGCTCACTTTCGTCCAGGCGCTCATCCAGAAGGACACCTCCGACGTGCGCTGCACCAATGGCGAGCCCCCGGTTTTCGTCAAGCCAGAGAAAGTAGTTGGAGTGATTGGGGCTTCGGGAAGCTCCGTCTCCATCATGGTAGCCAACATCTTGAGGCTTTTCCAGGTAGGGGGGCGCTCCCTTTGGGGAGGAGCATTATGTGGCTCCCAGCGCTCTAACCTTAAAGGCTGATTTGGACCTCATAGGTTGCAGAGGTCAGCACGCCGGCACTTCTTCCCTGGAAATCCAGGCAAATCCCTCCCACCCCACCCAAGGAGGTTATCTTCCTAGCTTAGTTTACTCCTCTTTCATGTCTTCCCCTGCCCATGCTCCACTCCATCCGACCTGACTCCCCGGATTTATGGTCCCATTTACAAGAAGCAATCTTCGAGGGGGGGGGGAACAAGGCAATGATTTAGATGGGTTTGCATTAGAGTGAAATATGGTCAGAAACAGGTTTGTAAAAGTGCCTGGGGTCCTAGGTTAGGCTCATGGAAAAGGAAAAATGAGAAGATGCTTTCAAAAAAAATGTCATTTCTTAACTCCCCTGCTTCCCATGCCCAAGCCACCCAGGAAACCTCGACTCCATGGAAATAATGCTGGAAGACCTCAAGAAGCCCCTTCTTCAACTGAGGGCTGGGGTTTACTCGCATGTGGATGTTAATTGCCCACCTCTTTTGGGTTGAATTTCCGACCTGTACCTATTCTCCATCAGAAGCATGGGGTACCCGCCCCACTGGGGAGACCCCGCCTGCTGACGTGATCCCCGCAGAGTTGGTTTCCTCTTAGTAATTTTGTGCACCGCCTAAATTGCGTTTGCAGTCCGGCCAGTGGCAGGAGCAGGGCGATCAGCTAGCTTTCTGCTGCCACTTCAGACCTCAGCTGGGGATGAGCTCATGCTAACTGCGAAATAAAATCGCTTTCACTGACTGCTCCCTCTGCTCCTAGTCCCCCTCCCTCACTAAGTCAGCCCCACACCCGAATCCCACCTAGGCTCTGTGCTAGGAGGTTGAGCCTGCTCTGTCCAAGAACAGTGGAGTGTGCTATGGGGTGGAGGGGGGTGTGCAAGCAGGTCTCATGTACTGGGTTCCAAAACAGGAGGAAGGCAGATTCAGGACTGATGAGCAGTAGAGTCCAACTGCAGTGCTCTGCCTCTGGTCCCTGCAGGCAGCCTCTGTCCCGTGCTTCTGCTGCACTGAATAAAACTGGATGGCTTTGGGTGTTAGAAATTGAGTTTGGAGAACTCTGTGACTGCGTCTTAGTGTATGCTTGTTTCTTTCTATTTGGTTATTCTTTTTTTTTTTTTTAAACCCCTCCTCAGACTCTGTTTCCTCCCCTCATTTCTAAATTCTTGCCTCTAGTCAAGTCTGGTATGATATTTCCCTAACCCGAAGCTTGCTCCCTGTTTGGTGGTAGTCAAATGCAGCCAATCTCCTTCCTTAGCTGTGCAAGATGATCCCTTCAAGGATTGTTCTACCCAAGTCTGAAAAAGTGACTCGTGCACACATGCTTATCCTAAGGGCGTTAGTTTTATGAGGAGTCTGCTGATGATGATCAGGCCAGCACAGAATCTACCTCATGTCCAGAAGTGGGAAGTTTGTGGTCAAGCAATAGAAGTGCTCACTTGAAGCTAGTGAGGCCCCTCTGATTACCAAAGCATCCCAGATACCTCCAGAGTGTGTCAGCATGGAGACTTCTTGCTGCCTGCACACCCTTAAAGAGATTAGAGGGCAGACTTCAGGCTAGGTTGCATGCAATCTGAAACAGCCCCAGCCTTTTGTCTTGAAAACTCAAAGGAGTTTCCCTCACCTCTGAGCTTGAGGCTGAAATACTTGGGAATAAGGATGTTGCAGCTGCCAAAATAATGAAGAGATAGCTGAGACAATACCTGAGGATCTTTACTGGTGTGTGTGTGTGTGTGTGTGTGTGTGTGTGTGTGTGTGTGGTGTTTCCTCCCTAGCCTTGAGGGGTGGGCTGCTCATTCTAGATTTATCATTTCAGTATTATTTCTCTATCTGCTTCTCTCCTCCATAGAGCATGGACATTATTCCAATTGGGCCTTTGTGTCTGAAAAAGTGTGAAATACTCCAGTTAAAAAAAGTCATTGCAGATGAAACTAGAGACAGTGTGCAAAGAACTCCAGGGGGAGCTGATTTCTCTTCAGTAGCATTTAAAACTCAGGCAACTTCCAAAGAAATAAATGGCTGGTGTTCTAATCCCCGACCCATTCTCTGAGCTGGGGAGGGATGGAACCTAATGCCAGTGTGAGCAGTGTGGGTTGGGACTAAAACCATTCAGAGAAAACACTGTCATTTTCCTCTAATTTGCAAATTGCAGCTATTCATGTTGGATTGTAGAGCTGAGGCAAAAAAGGCCCAGATGCTCACCTGCAGTTACTGAGAAGAGGCTGGCTGTGAGAGGGGTGCTCCAACTTGTGGCTTGTGCTGCAAACTGGGCATAGCAATGAAAGTGCATTCTTCTTAAGCCATTTCCCATGTTGAAGTAAGAGTGTGTGTGTCTGTGCATGCACATACACAGATATGGACATATATCTTAATGTACTTCTCTTTATATTTCACATACACATCGTTTAGTGGCTTTATTTTAGATTGTTTTAGAATCCCCTAGCCTGCAAGTTCCACTCATTTTCCACTTTCTATCAACCTGGAAAATGATTAAAGAGAATAAAGGTAGAATAGCAGTAGACTCCTTCAAAAAGAGGAAGAGGAAAAGGTAAAGAGGTGAATCTCCTCTGGGACCATAGGGGTTTGCTCAATTAAAATTGTCCTATATAAAATGAACTCCTCCACAGGATTGAATTCTGAGCTTCACAGAGACTTGAGTTTTCTTTTTTGCTCTGGTGCTTGTGGGTGGCTGTGGGGACCATGCCAAACTGATCACTTGTGATATGAATTTATAGTGAGATGAGCCTGTAGCCTGGGGGAGGAGGTACTTACAGACTAAATGAGGGGATGCTGAGTTCTGGGGCCAGGAGGAAGTAATGAGATAGTCAGAGATACAACAAAAGCTGCTACTGCCAGCACAGCCTGTGGAACTGTAAAATGCAGACCTGAACAGGGAAGATTACTCAGATGTAAATACTGCCTTTCACTCTGAATTCTCCTCTTACTGGTGTGTGCAAGGCCAGAGATAGGACTGGAAAGTCAGGTCAGTCTCAGTTTTCTCTCTCTCTCTCTCTCTCTCTCTCTCTCTCTCTCTCTCTCTCTCTCTCTCCCTCCCTCCCTCCCTCCCTCCCTCCTGTATCTGTATCTTCCCTGAACATGTCTCAGAACAAGAATCAGATCTAGTAGGTCTTTCAAACCCAGGAATTTGAAACTAATGAAATTAGCTTGTGGCCAGGGCTCTGCCAAGGAGAATTAAATCACAGCAGCTGCCCTTCAATGCATTTTCAGCCTCAAAGAAGCATTGGGGAGGAATTTCTGGAGATTTGTTTCTGAGTCTGTGCAGAATAATACTCTCTTAATGCTCAGAAAGATTAAACATAAATTATTACTGACGAGGAGTAACATATTTTTAAAAACTAATCACAGAATGAGGATGGCTTAAAGTGGAGAGGTTACATAATGTGGTGGCCGAAAGATGAATTTCCCTTGAAAAGTATTTTGTAGCCATAAGTAAGAAACATTACAGTGTTGAAGAAGATCATAGCTGATCAAGGCTTCTCTTTGACTGACTTACATCCTGATTATAAAAGAATACTGTTTTATGGACAGTGGCATGATCTAGGCTGTGAGCTCAGAATTGCATGGCATCTGTTCTATCTCTCTGTGTGTAGGGGGGTTCAGAAATAACTGGCTTGAGAAATTGTGCTCTTAATGAATGTAATAATACAAATCTAAGCCTATAAACTTTGTACCATAAATGAAATTTATTTGCAAGATTGTCAGTGGCTTTCTTCCATTTACTGAAACTTGCATGGAATATTAAGCTTTTAGAGCACTATTTTATACTTAAATGCCTATCTTTATTTTCTCTCAGATCAATTCATAGGGGATGTTGTTTTACTCTAGATGAAAGGGGGGCTTCTTTTTTAAACCAACTCTAATCTAATCTGTTTAAAATTGCATAAATATAGGTATCACTACCATTTGGAATTCTCCCTGAAACAATCTCGGCCTCCACATTTACTGTGTTTTAGGAAATTTACCTAACAGATGGTGAGTGGGAATTTTTTAAAGGGGCATTTTTAAAAGAGCAGAGAGGAAAGAAATGAAGCCATCCACATGCTATATTTGAAGCTACTTTCATGTATATTTTATATATATACAATCCATTTAATTAGGATTCTCTGGGCATTCTTTTCTCTTAAAATAATTGAAATAAAGGTGGCATTTAGGTTAATTTTATAGACATTTTAGTATAAGAAGTTAAAGTGTTCTGCTTTCAACATATGTACAGATATATATATATATATATATATATATATATATATATATATATATATTGCAAGCATGAGGACCTGAGTCTGGATTCATCAAATACAATGATAGGGCTCAGTGAACTCCAGGTACAATGAGAGACAAATAACTTAGGTGGAGAATTCTTTGAAGAAGACACTTGATATCGATGTCTACCTCTAGTCTCTATACATATATGTTATATGCACACATACACATATATAAACCATATATACAGATATGTGGTGATATGTCACATGTTTAATAAAACCTGGAATACCAAGAGATCAACCCACAGTCAAACTAGGCAAAGGTAGCTCCAAGAGTTCTGGATCTCTGAGTACAAGGCCAAACAGCTGGGCTTCAGTGGCATACACCTTTAATCTCAGCATGGGAAAGCCGGGAGTGGTGACCTATGCCTTTAATCCCACAACTCTAGAGACAGAGATCTTTCCGTGTTCCTGTGAGTTCAAGGCTGACTACCAAATAGAGTAGCTCACACCTTCAATCTTAACCTGAATGGGATACAGCTGGGTGAAGAAGTCATTTAAGGCAGCTCATCAGTGGGGCTATGTGTTGCTTGTCACTCCTCAGCCCCTGGTAAGGACTGAGACTAGGGCCTCCAGAGGCCCCTAACCTGGCTATCCCTGAGTGAGGAGGTGAGTTCCCAGAAAGCAGAGCCCAACATTGGGCACCAAGTGTTGTACGAATTCTGGCTGTAATAAAAGAAACTCAGAGCCAGATATTGGGAAAGGCTGAAATATCAGAGTGAAACACCACAGTCAAATCTCACTCAGCTATCTTCCAGCTTCCTCAGCCTTGCTCCTGGTCATTTCTAATGCCTGCTAAAACAGACATTTTTAGCATGCCTTAAATACCTTCTTTGCCCAGCTGTATCCCATTCAGGTTAAGATTGAAGGTGTGAGCTACTCTAATTGGTAGTCAGCCTTGAACTCACAGAAACACAAAAAGATCTCTGTCTCTGGAGTTATGAGATTAAAGGCATAGATCACCACTTCCAGCTTTCCCATGCTGGGATTAAAGGTGTGTGCCACTGAAGCCCAGCTGTTTGGCCTTGTACTCACAGAGATCCAGAACTCTTGGAGCTACCTCTGCCTACTTTGACTGTGGGTTGATCTCTTGATATTCCAAGTTTTATTAATTATGTGACATATCACCACACAAGTACACTCTAATCTCTCTGGAAATGTCTGATGGTCCTGTTTATTTGTATCAAACTTGCATTTATGAAAAAAAAACCCTGTGACATCATTTTTCTCTCTTTCATTTTGAACTTTTAATGCCTTGGGAAAATTTTTAACTGATATTTTCACAACTTTATTATTAATAGTATAGTTCATTGACTATATTCAGAGCATTCCTACTTTCCTTCTTAGAGTTTGCTTTTTCTTTAAATCAGTTTGCTATACAGTGGGATTATATCAAAGCTCTTGTTAGATAAAAAGAACACATTTAGGTCAATTTACCAAAAATTGTAAGAACTAGAAGAACTTGGGATTATGCTAGTAGTTAAATCTTTCTTCACTGTTCTATTTTGTCTTATAATAACACTAAGCTTCTTTGTTTAGAAACATACCAAATAATAACACCATTCTTATGTCCCAGAATTAAATCACATGGGTCAGGTTAAGTAGATAACTAGTTAGTTGAGGACATCTGGATCTATACATATCAGAATCCTCCCCAAAAGGGTTCTGTCAGAAATGATGGGTATCTTGTCTTTGTTCTTAGAAGTTCAGGACAGAAGAATTGTAAGGTGATGGTCCAGGCAATGGGATATCAACGTACAGAGACTTGGCCAGCAATCAGACAGAAAGAAGAGAAAACAGACAAGCTGAGCTTTTCTAACCTGGAGCTCCCCCCAAATAAACTAAGTCTGAATCTAGATGAATTCTTGAATTTATTGAAAATGCCTTTTGAAAAATGGGCTAGCAAGACAGCTCAGCTTGTAAAAGCCTTCCCCTGCAAGCCTGGCGACCTGAGTTTGAATGTACGTACAAGGAAAAAGAACAGCCTTTATCGAGTTGTTTTCTGACCTCTATAAGGGCAATGTGGTATATAGACCCACATGCTTCATACATACACACATAGGTGAATTTAAAAGTAATTAGAACAAACACAATTATTGTCCTTGAATTGAATTTCATTTTTGCTACCTGTAGTGGAAGACAGGTAATTTCCTGTAGTGACTGATTTTCATTAAGCTAACATTAGTATGTGATGTTTTCTTTATGACCATGTTTGAGTTGTTCAGAAACATTGTATTTTTCCTGCTCTTCATAACATGAGTAGTGGTTTCAGTTGTTTAGCATTTTCAATTCTTCTTTCCTGTCTACATGCAGTTGAGAAAAATAAAAGGCAGATACTTTGGATGCAAACTGTAGCCTGTAGGCCTCCTCTCTAGGAGCTGTGGAGCCACACTCAGTTCCTTTCATTAAAGCAAATCTTTTGTTGATATCCCTAGGGCACAGAAACATTTTCATTCCATAATGGAGTACAAAGTATATTAAACTCCCAGGTACCTGTACAGTAAGCAAGGAGCCTAACTCCTCTTCTCATCCCTTTTGACTTTAAATAGGTAATTAAGAATAGTTGCAAACTCATGTTCCAGCAACTAAAATTGCACACATGATCAGCATTTAGCAGGACAACAATTTTCTTATGTAAATTCAGACTAATTAATCAATGGCATTCGTGAAGTGACATAACATAGATGTCATTGTACTCAAGAAACATAGAAATAAACACTTATAAAAGAAAATATTTATCTGAGAGAAGTATTATTACAAGGTTCTTAAATAGTATGAGATTTCCATGTCTGACAATTAACTTCTTTACCACTGTATTTACTATTAATTGTTTTCTGAGTCAAGTTAGTATATCATAACATCAAAAAAGAATATATGTGACTTCATATTGATATGAGTTATGTATCACATTTTGTGAGAAATTCTAATTTACTTTCAGTATTGGTAGTGATGGTAGAAACTGTGAGTACTCAGTGTGAGTCACTGTGCCATGTACTTCCAAGAATGTCATATCATTTGCTTGCCACAGTCGTTCTACATGCCCATGTTGTTATACTACTATGCATTTTCAAAAAAGGATTCTTGCAGCCCAAAGTCGCCTACCTAGTTGACAGGTAAAGTGTGCTCAGAGTTAATTTTTTTTTTCCTGTTAGCACCTAGGTAATGAATCACTCTTTCAATTCTTATGCAAATGGAAAAGCTTGGGAAATAATTATGTACTTCCCTACCTTGAAATCAAGATGGCTTAAAGATATTGTCGTTTGCTTACCTACATATTGTGTAAACCCCTAGCAATGTAACACACAAAATCTTACCACCCAGTGAAAGATGTCTGTTCTCCAGTATTCAAACAGTGGCTAGGCATGTGGACATAAACACACAGTAAATGTCTCTTATTAAATAAATGAGAAAAGATGTTTTCACTTGTTCAAATTCAGTGCCTGTCATTATGGATTGTGACAGCTCATCCTAAACTTTATTTCATTTGCTCCACTCTCTCAAGACCTCAAGTGAGAAAAATCCATCATTCAGATATATTCGCAAAGTGAGGGGACTATATTAATACAATTGCAGAAAGTCAAGTTGATGGAGCATAGGAAGTATATCCTAATGAGTACAAAACTAATGTTTGTGTGAGCTGTAGAGGGAAGGGTAGGAATTTCCAGTTTAATGGATTATTTTGCCTCTTGTTCAGAAAGTGATGCAGCTTAATAGTTTTATAATTGGTCATTTGTCGACTTCTCCATTTCTGTGTGCTGTGCTCTCTTCAAGGCACAGCTGCTGCTTCCTGGTCTGGGTGTGTCAGCCAAACCACATAGAAAGACTCAGCCTGTCAGCAATACTGCTTAGAGGAGGCTATTTTTGTTTGTTAAAATAGAGATCAAACATTTTGAAGCTGGACTTCTGTGAAGGCAACAGTTCAGGCAGATATCAAAGAAATGGTTCTCATTAGAAAGTCCTTCCTGTCTCTGACTGTTTATACAAGAGTGGATAGTCAAGTTCAAGAATTAGATCTAAGTTTAAATGTATATGTGCTATCTTTTTTTCTCCTGACTTGCTCAAACAGGAATCGCTTTTATGACTGGAGTGTATCTTTCAAATGAGCATAATAAAAAACATTCTTGGGCCCACAAGATGACTTAGCAGGTATAGGAGCTTGCCTCCAAGCCTGATGCTCCAAGAGATCCCTGGAACCTACATGGTGTGAGCAGAGAACCAATTCCAACAAGTTGTTCTTTGACCTCTGCATAAATACCATCCTAAGCATACACCTACACACCTACATAAGCCTATACACTATACATGTAATAACAAATAATTTTAAAACTGTACCTATCCGATGGAGTAATTGTGAGGATTGCATGGAAGAAGCATGTAAATGGTTTAGTACTGAGTTTAACATGCTCTGTATGTTCAATAAATTTTATTGTTGTCCTGTAATTAAGTGTTACTACTGCCAAATAATCATTTTTCCTAAGTTTGCTACATAATAGCTATAATAACAATAATGTGTTGCATGATTCACTCTTTTTTGCTGTAATGTCTTTCTATAACATCCTTTACATCTTATTATGTAAACACACACATATGTATAGACATACATAGGTATATACTTAAATATATATGTACCTACACACTCACATACATATATGTATAGATATACATACATAGACATATATATAGAGAGAGAGAGAGGGAAAGAGATTTTAATAGTTGAACTTGAGATTTTAACAACTCAATTTAGTAAAACAACTTGGTACATTGATTAAAATGAATTATTAATTCTATAAAATTTTAATTTTTTCTCTTCTTTTATCTCCATTTATCTCATTTAGTTTTATTTTGAATCAGGATCTCAATATGCTTGACTTGAAGCTTATTATGAGATGACTTAAAGCTTACTATGTGCCCAAGCTGACCTGAACTTACCGCTGTCCTACTGCCTCTACCACCAGAATTGATTATGAAATATCAGGCATGTATACCCTCCCCTAGATAATTACGTTGCTTTAGGATTATAGAAGAGTGAATAGTAGACTTCATTCACCTTTAAGTTCAAATTTCATTGCAATAGTTAAGTGCTTTCAGCTTTATTTTGCTTTTTTTGCCTGTAAATTTACTCAGAATTATTTCCGGAGCCTCTTCTGTGTGTGTATCTCCACCTACTTGGGACAGTCCATTTAAAACGTGTAAGATCTTTCTCTTTCTACAAAATATCTCTCTTTCTCTCTCTCTCTCTCTCTCTCTCTCTCTCTCTCTCTCTCTCTCTCTCTCTCTCTCTCTCAATGGACATCATTAGCATTCATAGAAACAGGTGGTAAATGGATACTATAGCATATCAAAAACACAACAGTGTACAAAAATAATACAGGACATAAGCTCAGTGCTAAGGCAACTATTTTTATGTTGCATGATCCCCAGAGTATCAACAACAACAATAAAGATGGCATCACAGTATAAACATTTAGAAGATACATGTTGATTTTTCATATTTCTCTCTGTATTAGTTACTTATCTCACTGCTGTGATAAGATACCCCAAAAATGCAACTTAAAGGAGCAAGGGCTTATTTGACCTTACTGCTCATTGTGGCTGATAGTTCATTATGTCCCGATGAGTGATTGGGGCAGCTGTTCCTGTTGTATTTCAGTGAAGATGATATTAATTCTCATGTACTGTTATCTTTCTCCTTTTTATTGGATAAGGATCAAGCACTTGAAATGGTGCCCTCCCCTTTAGAAATGGTGTCAACCGCAATTACCTAATCAAGATAAACCTTCACAGGCATGCTCAGAGGCTAATTAAATCCCACTAATCCCTTAGAGCTGTTCCGAGAGGCTTGTAAATCTAGATCCTTCAGGTGGACAATTAATTCTATCATATTCTCTGATAATGTCATTATAACCATATTTTTAATGCTTAGGTTGATTGTATTTGGGAGGCACTTTTATGTATTTTGTACTCTAATATAAATTATTATTATTTTATACTTCATCAAAGACAGTTGAAAAATTGCGATTTCTAATATACATTTTAAAATGAAAAGAAAGTTACCCAGGCATTCAAGAAAAATAAAGAATCTACTTGTGAAATATCCACAAAGATATATATTTTGAACAATTTTACAACGAATTTCATATCTTTGCTTAACTTTTTAATTATGACAATATTTTAATTTATGTTTTGGTGCAAGAGATGTAGCCCAGGGTTTTTGCATGATAAGTACATATATATTACCTCTAAGCCACACCCTTAATTTCTCATTTAAATGTCTAAAGTATTGTTTATTGATTAATATTTATTTTATATGTATGAGTGTTGGACTGCATGTGTCTATGTCTACCACATGTGTGCCTGATACAGCCCCAGGCCAGAAGAGGTCTTGTATCCATGGGAACTGAAGTTACAGATGTTTGCAAGCTATAACATGGGTACTGTGAACTGAATGCAGGTACTTTGCAGTAGGAGTCATCGTTCTTAACTGATAAGCCATCTTTCCAGCCCCTAAAGTCATCTTTGAGCCTTAAAACACAGTTGAGATAAATTTTATCTCCCTGGTTTTAAACTTGCTTTAGATATTAGATACTTGAAAGCTACCTAACAACGTCCTTGGCTAAAGCAAAACCATGTTTCTTTGTTCATTCAGCTACCAGATTTTGTTGTGATCATGCATTGCACTCAAAATGCATGGCCATGTTTTCTCTACATATCTATAATTTTATTTTAACACTGTCATTATGTAAGGTATATTTCAATTGTAATTATAACACATTTTATATAAACACTCACCATTTTTAGTGTTCATGGGGAGAGCAGCATGTAGTGAATTTTATTAAAATACAGCATCTGAGGAACCAGAACAGAGGGTAATTGTGTAATTCTCTATTCATTATAATTAAGTTTGATAGAGTTAGCATAATAGAATTAAGATTTTTTAAAAAAACAACAATGTATTGAGTCTCCCTCTTTCTCAACCCTTCACATTTGAGATTATATATTTAACATATTTTATGCATAAATCCTGAAATGGGACAATAGATGACAATGACAGGATTCAGATAGAAAAGTTGAATTAAAGAAATGAACTGTTGCTTTTTGATTTGTAATTTAGAGAAGATTTTCAAACTTAAATAACAACTGGAATTATTGCTTTCTGGAAGAGCTAAATTGCAGTGCCTAATCTGCTGTTTCAGCAGCCTCCTGGGGGCATATGCTTACTGCCATTTGTTTGCTGTTTCCTGATAACTGGCTAAGAAGTCTAACAGAAGCTGGTGTCTGATCAGTATTCCACTCACCTGCCTTTGGCCTTTCTCAACACCTTCTTGGATTGTTTGACATTGGAAAATAATGATGACTCCTGTAAATTGTGATTTTGATTACAATGAGAAGCAACTAGAACATGGAACTAAAGGTATAGGTGCTAGCTGGAGCTAGTGGGACATGTTTATAGCCCCAGCTCTGGGGTGCCTAAGATGGCAAGACGGGAAGTTCAAGAATGGCCTGGACTACAAGTGAGACAATGTCTTAAAAGAATAAATGTGTTAAACATAACTGATCTCCCTCCTCTGCTAACTATATTATGTGAACTTGGGTACCTACTTGAGAATGTAACACTCACTGTTTCTACCAATAAGTAGTAATATTAGTTCTAGTCTTCGAAGACTTAAGTATTATGTATACTGAGTTGTGTCAGACACTTAGCTCAATGCCCGTGGCACATAATGTGTTGGTCTTACTCTGGAATGTTGAGGCCTCATTGCATTATCCTACAATTCACACCTGCCATGTCTGTGTACTGGGGTTGGCTTGCCATTTTTCTTGATATCTGTTTTTAAGCATCACTCTGAGAGTTCCAGGCTGCCACCAACAGTGCTGTTCTTTGAAATAGGTGGTTGTTTTACAGAAGAATATGGGTAAAGGAGGAAAACAGAACCAAGAGCATCTGCTCCTCTTGATCATCACTCCTCTTCACCTAAAGAACCCAATACTGGGTTCAGAATTAGAACAGAATCAAGGGCAAAATGTTTGATATCATTCTTTAGTAATTGAAAAGCAGCCAATGAGACAGTAAACTGGCTAACCCTGAGTGTAAATCTGAAAGGAAATTACAATACTAGGACCTGTTACATATGGTTACTATGAAGAATGAAGGCCACACAGGACTTGGCATATAGTAAGTATCCAGTTAATATTCCTAATGTGACTATATCTACCACTGGTAATTTCACTAAGTAGGTGAACATATCTAGGATCCTTTCCTTCTAAAGTTGTTAGCATACCTTTCTTTTTTTCTCATTTTTTATTAATAAAGACTTTATTAATAAAGTCTCATTTTTTTTATCCATGTATCCCCTTGTTCAAATGCCCTTCCCCTCCTGCCCCTACAAATCACTCCTCTCCTCATCTCCTTATCTCCTCCCCGGTAAGAACAGGAGGTCCCAAGTTCCCAGGGTAGCTTAGTTCAGCATCCACTCCAGTCAAATCCACTTTCCTCATCCCCACATCAAGACTGGCTCAAGTGTTCCTCTGGAGGGCAGAGAGCATACCTTTCTAAAGATGAAAGAACTGAGAAATTCTTTAACTATGGCCCACTCAAAACCAGGGCTTGGGCTGCATCAGAACCATCATCACCATCCTTATCTCCTCATTTCCCTACAATCCTTAGAACGTCCTTTGTGTTAGATGGCCATCTTATCTATCTGCTTCATATCATTTTGTTCTCCCACTTGTGTACAAGAAATCACTATTTTATAAGGATAAAGACACTGAGGTATTAAGCAATGTGAATCACTGTAAGACAGATGAAACCAGGGCATTCGAGCTCCTGCCTCTATGACCTTAAGAGGCTGTCCCTCTTGTACTGCACCTTGTTAAGGAGTGAATCTTTCATCAACTCCTGTAGGGCCAGAGAAGATGTTGGTCCCTGTAGCTTTCCATTTCTTTGGTGATCCTAGCTTCAATACCATGAAGTAAAGGGAACCACTTCTAGGACTGAAAGGGGCCTACTCTCTTCATTCTTTCCTCCATCAAGTAACCATTATTCTACTTCCTTCTGTAAAGCCCCTAAATGTTCATTTGGCACTTAACCTTGATCTTTTAAAAATTTCCCATTCCAGGCACTGACTCATCCACTCTATTTAAAGTTAATTTATCTGAGGTCAAGTGTGGGGTCTTACTCATACTAAGTATAATCATCTCTGTGGCATCTGACTCCACACTTTTCATCTTGCAAGCTTCTGCAAACATTTGGGTTTTGTTGAACTGTGCTCATCAAAAGCACACAGAGTTTGACAGAAAGCACTTTTGCAGGAAAGTAGCATTCTAAATGAATTCACAGGTTTAAAAAACAGAGCTATTACAGAGTTCCTGATTGTCAGGGCATTATTGTGTCCTATTAGATTGCATATAGGTTGAGTATACCTTATTCAAATATATGAAATCTGAAAATGTTTCAAAATATGAAACTTTTTCATGTATGTGTGCTTGTGCATGTACAATGTGCGTGTCTGTGAGTGTATGTATATGTCTATGGTCTTGCATGTACTATGATATGCATGTATAAGTATGAAGGTAAACTTGGATGGAACTGGTCACTACAACTATGTTTAAGGCAAGGTCTTTTCTCTTTATTGTTTTCAACTATACAAGGTTAGCTGGGCAGTGATTTTCCAGGGATTCTCTTGGTTTATCTCCTATTTTGACATAGGAACATTGGAACTGTAGATGTGTACTAGTCTGATGGGCTTTCCCTTTGGTTTTGAAGTTTGAATTCAACTTCCCATGCTTGTACTGCAAGATACCTCACTGAGGTATCTTTCTGGCCTAAAACCTGAAACTTTTTGGGTACCAATATATTGACAGGAGTAGAAATTTCTATTTGCTCTCATGTGACCAGTCTTAGCTTTTTAGAACATTCAAAACGCTTTGTAAATTCACCCTCATGTTATTCACAAGGTGCATATGAAACAAAAGTGAATTCCATGCTTAGACTTGGGGACCCTTTGGCCAATTATATGTAAATGTTAAAAATTTGAAAACTAATTGGAAAATATGAAATAATTCCTAAGTGTTTCAGATGAGGGATTTCTACTCTGAACTTCTTGCCTTATGGAAACCATTCTCTGGTAAACCTGATAACTGTCTCCTATTTTCTTATTTTTTTCCTGTTGCTTAGCTAAGAATCTTTGCTTCCACTTCTGTTCGTTGCTGGATGAAGGTTTTGTAATGACACTTAGGGTGATCATTCATTTGATTATAGGGGAAGTCCTATTTATGTACCCTCTCAACTACTGCTTGAAGTCCTTACCAGGGACATCCTGTGAGTTCTTGGAGGTTTCCTTAGCACCCGTTTTTTTCCATCTCCAGAGTGGCTGTTCTATCAAGATCTACATCTCTTATTACTCCTTTTTCATTGCTTCTCTCACTCAACTATCTCCTTCTCTCATGATTTGTTTTTTGCCTCTCCTTGATTGCTACCCATTATGATCCCAATTTACTCAGGAAATCTTGTCTATTTCCTCTTTCCAGGGGGATCCTAGATGTCTCTCTTAAGTTCCTTCTGATCCCAAGATGTTCAGGGGTTAACCACACGCCACACCACCAAACTCCCACACCGCCGGCCCAAAACTGCGCACCACAAACCAGAGCCCACATCACCAGTCCAGCGACTCGCGTCCACTTACGTCTTCTGGCGCATCCTTCTTTCGTCGTTTTTCCCCAAGTCAACCAGGCTCCGCCCGACTCAGCACTCCGACACAATTTAAATGCATAGCTTCAGATTTCCTGCTACAGGTTGTAGTTTGCAACTTGGGTATTCTTTGTTCTTTGTCTAAAACGCACTTATGAGTGAGGACATCCCATGCTCCCATGCATATCTTTCTGGGTTTGTGATACCTCACTCGGGAGGATATTCTCCAAATCCATCCATTTGCCTGAGAATTTTAGGATATCACTTTTTCTTACTGTTGAGTAGTACTCCATTGTATAGATGTACCACAGTTTGTTAATCCATTCTTCAGTTGAGGGGCATCTAGTTTGTTTCCTCGTTCTGGCTATTAAAAATAATGCTGCTATGAACATAGTTGAGTTAATTCCCTTAGAGTACGAATGTGTATCCTTTGGATATATGCCCAATAGTGGTATTGCTGGATCATTGGGTATTTTGATTCCTAGTTTTCTGAGAAATCACCATACTGCTTTCCAAAGTGGTTATATAAGTTACACTCTCACCAGCAATGAGGGAGTGTTCTCCTTGCTCCACATCCCCTCTAGCATTGGTTGTCATCTGTGTTTTTGATCTTAGCCATTCTGATAGGTGTAAGATGACTTGACTACTTTCTATCAATCTTATAAGCAAGCGGTCACCTCTGTGTAGTGTAGCTCATTGACTAAATCATTGACTACTCCGTTTACACACATATCATTTAATGTTAGCAGATGTAGAGTGAGTTTGAAAGATGCATATTAGACACGAAAATTAGTTTTTTGGAAAAGTAGCAAAATAAATGACAGTTGTTTCAAGGTTGTTTACTTTCTGTCAGTCTGCTTTTATTAATTTATTTACTTGTTTATTTATTTATTTATAAATGGTGACTTTTTATATGTGTTCATTTATTTTATATTCATGTCCATGTGTGATATATAGTACAAATGTGAGTGTGTGTGTGTGTTGGCACTCATGGCACAGTGTGTATGTAAAGGTCAGAGAACAAATTTCAGGAGTCATTTCTTTCTTTTCAGCATCTTGGTCCTTGGGATCAGACCCAGGTTGCCAAACTTGGTGAAAGTTCCTTTACCCACTAAACCATCTTGAAGGTTTCTCTCTCTCTTCTCTCTTTCTCTCTCTCTCTTGTGTGTGTGTGTTCACGCGTGTGTGCACACGCGCACGCACGCGCGCGCGCACACACACACACACACACACAAGTTTAGTTTATTAGTTAGAAATTATTCTAATTTGTGTGTGCATGTGCCACATGAGTGAAGTGCCTGTGGAGGTCAGAAGGTTTGGGCCACCTTGAACTGAAGTAACAGGAATGTGTGAGTCATTTGATGTGTATGCTATAAGCTGGAATCAGACCCTCTGGAAGAGCAGCAAGCATGGCTAACCTATAAGATAGTGCTCTAGTCCTACATTTATTTATTTTTGATATATGATATCACTATGTACAATTCTGGATGTCCTAGAACTTGTGGCAATTTTCCTGCCTCTGCTTTCTAATGTCTAGGTCAGAGGTGTGTACTACTGCACTATGCTATCCCATGGGGGAGAGCGAAAGAGAAAAGAGAGGGAAGGGGAGGGAGAGGGAGACCAATGAATGGAGAAAACTCATTATCACATGATTCAAGGAGGTTTTCTGTGCTGTAGTCAGTATCCTGGGCAGTTGCTGTTTTGAATGTCTGTTCCATAGTAATATCTGCTGCTGCCATGAGTATTTGCTAGGTAAAGGTCTTTGACAGACTTCTTTGCCTGGATTTTGTAACTTTATTCTCTGATATAATGAAAACTGTGTTATTTGTAATGTCTCAGTCTGTGCCTGTGGTGCTGAGCCTCTCATGTTAACATATAATGGAGAGAGATTTTGAACTCTAGTCTTTGTGGCCAGCAAATCAGAAGTTCTTCCTAAATTAAAAATCATATGACTCAGTAAGCATGGATTAAATACCTTACTACATACATTCTACATCTCTTAATAATTTAATCTGATTACAAATTCGTAGATGGAAATAATTCCATGTTAATGAATATTATTATCTTCAAATATAGATTAGGTCTATTAGGTATTCATTCCTTCATGCTTTCATTGATTCAACACATGCAAAGGCTTCCTGATCACAATTGGTATAATCACTAATCCAATCACAGGAGATGGTTAGTTATGGCCACATATCCACTATTTCAAGGTTTTGGAAACATATTCCTCATCCTGGATTTCCTTGAGCAGCCTTAATACAATGGAAAGTATTTATTTCTATAGCAACTTGATATTATATGCTTTGTTGATACCCATTGGAGGCCTGCCCCTTTCTGAACAGAAACAAAGGAAGAGTGGATGGGGGGCCGAGAAATGGCTTGTTGGGGGGATTGGGAGAAGATGAGGGAGAGAAAACTGTGGTCAGGATGTAAAATAAATACATTTTTTAAAGTAAAAGTGCAAAGGCATTTAGTATACTGGAAAAGGATGGTGAATTGCCCTCCTCAATATAATTCTCCCTCAGTCATCAGGGAGGCTGATTACTTGGTATATAGAGGCCTTGATCCTGGGAACCTAGCTGGTCTCATACTGATCCCATAAGAAGCATTCGTAAGCATTGGCTGCTATATTTTTGAGTACACTTGGATCCTTTGTCTTTTGCAATGTATTAATGATCAAGTGGACATGTTTTTAGAAGTACATGTATTTTTGGGTACATGGATCCAATATATGAAGAGACATCAAATATCATCAGTCTAGATCAACTTGTCATTGCCCACTGCTGTTATCCACAGTCCACACAAGTGCCTCGAATCTTCACTGTGGCTAAGCACTTGTCAATGACCTGGTGGCCCAGGAACACCTAGGAACTACTTTATTGTAAAAGACAGGAATTTTTGTTTTGTTTTGTTTTCAAAAAAATACTCCTTGAAAACCCTGTAAGATAGATTTGATATTACATTATTGAAAGAATAGAAACCTATACTTTTTTTTAACAATTCATTGGGGAAAAACAGTAATCCACAGGACAATTTCTTTTATTGAAAATAGTGAATGGGAGGGGCGGGAGGGGGAAGGGAGTCTGAACAAGGGGATACATGGATAAAAGTATGACTTCATTCATAATAAAAAAAGAGAAGGAACTGGAGAAAAAAGAAAATGAAGAGAAGGGAAAGAAGAAAGTTGCTTAAAAGATAAAAGTTCTGGAAAGCCTCCAGAGCTCCATTACTTATCAGATATAACTGAATACCAAAAAAAGCACCATTAATCTTTAAGATGACTTACAAGTCACTGAATCTTAGCTGGTAGGTCCTGACGTACCAAGAGTTTGCTGTAGACCCATAGTTAACAGCTTGTGTTTTGCTGATTAAAAAAGAGAATTCAAGAAACTAGAGCCCAAAACCTTGAATAACACAATCAAAAAATGGGGTTCAGAACTTAAAAGGGAATTCTCAGCAGAAGAATTACAAATGGCTGAAAGGCACTTGAAAAGGTGTTCAACATCTTTAGCCATCAGAGAAATGAAAATTAAAACAACTTTGAGATACCACCTTACACCTGTCAGATTGGCTAAGATAAAAGTCACAGATGACAGCCTATGCTGGAGAGGTTGTGGAGCAAGGAGAACACTCCTCCATTGTTGGTGGGAGTGTAAGCTTGTTCAGCCCATCTGGAATGCAGTATTGGCTTCTCAGAAAACTGGGAATCAATCTACCCAAGGATCCAGCAATACCACTACTGGGCTTGTACCCTAAAAATTCACATTTGCACACCAAAGGCATTAGCTCAACTATGTTCATAGCAGCATTGTTTGTAATACCAAGAACCTGCAAACAACCTAGATGCCCCTCAACTGAATAACAGATTAACAAACTGTGGTACATCTACACAATGGAGTACTACTCAGTAGTAAGAAAAAAATTGTTATCCTAAAATTTGCATGCAAATGGATGGATTTGAAGACTATTTTCCTGAGTGAGGTATCACGAACCCAGAAAGATAAGCAGGGAATGTACTCACTCATTAGTGGACTTTAAACAAAAAGCAAAGCATGTCCAAGCTGCAAACCACAAACACTGAACAGCTTGGGATCTGAAACACTTTGGACCGGCACCTTGGAGCCCATTTCTTCCAGAGGAACACCTGACCCAGTCTTGATGTTGGGGTGAGTAAAGCGGATCTGCCTGGAGTGGATGCTGAACTAAGCCACCTTTGGACCTTGGAACCTCCTACTCTTGCTGGGGAGGAGATAAAGTGATGGGGAGAAGAGAAAATGACTGGGATGGGCAGGAGGGTAAATGGAGTTTGAACAAGAGGATACATGGATAAAAAAGTGACTTTATAATAATAATAATTTTAAAAAACAAAGAAAATAAATCTGCTGATATGAATGCACTATTTTTAGTTAGAAATATTTATTTGTCTTCTTAAGGAAGTAGCAAATGAAACCATGGGTAGCTACTTCCCAGAATATAGCTACATATATTTTGGGAAGGAGTTAATTAGATTAATTCTGTAACCTCACTTTTTTTTTCGTTTTTGGTTATAATTGAAAGAAACATTACTTTCAGTTTTTCTACATTTCTACATTTAAACATTTCTACAAAAAATTACATTATTTAAGACCAATATTTATTGTTCCAAGTATCTCTGAGCAGTTAAATCTTTAATAGCCTTAGAAGTATATGATTACAAATTTACCACATAAACTCCCTTGAAATTTCAATAATTTAAAATTATTTCATACTTATTTACATTTGCCAATTTTGAAAAGTAAATATTTAATTGTATTTGTTTCTCTCTGACTAAAGATGGCAAACACCGACTGAGAAACAAGCCATTAAAATTAAATATGCATTATTTGAAATGACTAGAACTCGATAAATGACAAAAATATTCTTATCATTAAACTTGTAAAGCTACTTTTTCATGAGTATAGTGTTTTCCTCTCTGAAGTAAATAATCTTAAAGATCTGCTGAGTCTTTGGGAGAAGGTAGTTTAGTGAGATTTTGTACTCTGGATGTGGGACTGTGCTCTTTTCTAGAAACTGTAGATGTGGATAGAAAAGTAATGGTAATTCCAATCACAGACAAAAATCCTCTCAGACAAGGAAGAAAACAGGCCAGGAAATCATTTATTAGGAATGTTAGAAATTGGCCTGGAAAGATAAATCACTTACCATACAAGCATGGCATGTGTGGTGTTCAGATTCTCGGGACCCCAACATTCCCCAAAAGAGCAGGCAAAAGAGGACCTCACTGTACTTCTGGTACAGGGGAAGAAGACCCATGTAGACCAAGGGAGCAAGTTGGCCATCCATGCTAGCCTAATTGGAGAGCTCCCATATTGATGGAGAAATTCTATCCCTAAACTAAAACCTAGAGTAGGCATGGAAGACATCTGAGTCAGGCTCTGGCCTCCACACACATGGACATGCAAATGTACAGACTCAATGAACATACACAAGCAAAACAATTATTTTTTACTCTCAGAAATTCTCAGATTTTAATATACTAGAAAATTATGTAGCAAGCATGTCTCTTTAACAGGTTCCACTACTTCTTCTCCAATGGACAGATTACACAATATGTTTGTTGATTATCCTGAAGAGATCCTTAGATTGTTATCTCAGTTTATACTTGCCCTCCAATTTTAGATTGAGTCCAATGCATGTAAAACTCTTTATTAAAAGGAATCCTGATCTCTATCCCCTACAGTGTATATTCACTAGATTTGGATTTCTCACCAACACATGGAAGTTTTTATCCAGTGATCTCACTTTAAGAAATGGCAGTTCATAGAAAATATCTTTACTGTAGGATTAAGAGGATTATGAATAAATTGTTCACACAGAACCTCAGGAGATTAAAGTTGCTTTACCCAAACCACTTAAAAGTCAAAATAACAGTTACAACATATTATGTATTGAGATTATAACACTGTTGCCCACAGTAACCCATTTAATGTTATAAACACACTAGATAGGTATTCTTTATTGTACCTATACAATGGGGTGTCCAGAATGAATCATCAGTTTGCCTAAGACATACAACTAGGAAGCAACAGATTAGAAATTCAAATGCAGTTGTTTTCTTTGCCAAGTCTATATTCAGTATTACTTTGAATTGATAAAAATAATTCCATTGAATTTGTAGACGATAATGCATAGATATCATGTGAATAATTAAAGCAGTGTAATTAGTGGATCTATGACCTCACTTACTTGACCTATGTGGAGATACTTTTGAAATTCAGTTTTTTAGTTATTCTGTTTTAGAGTTTTCACTAGTATTAACTATTTTACTTTACTTATTGTGTTTAGCCATTCTCTGTAGACACAGATCAAATATTCTCCATTTCATTTCAGACTCCTAAATATAGTTAGAAAGATGAATAAACATAAAAATACTAGCATTTAAAAAGTTCTATGAGGAGAATTTTGACTTCTAGAGGAACAGGCAGGCGTCTTCTCATAGTCAGTTTAATCATTTCTGACTAAGGAGTTAAGAGAGAAACAGAGGCATGGGTTTCTGTTAGTGGTGGGGGATCCAGTGTTGCAATTCAGTGCCCATTTGTAGTGACTTTGCCTTAAATATGAAGCTAACTATGAATGCCTTTCATTACTTCCTTTTTTGATAAGTTTAGAGTTAGTTTTTCTTATGTTAGTTCAGCTACTGAAAGGACTGATCCCTCTGTCCATCTCCATCCTTCTTTGTGTGGATGTCACTGTCTCCACAACTGAAAGACAGCTTAGAATCTCTGATCGGTCATGTTCATGCCTGTTCCAGAAAGAAAAGAGAAATGATAGAATAAAAAGCAAGCTCTACGTTAAAGAGTCTGTTATTTTTCCAAAATAATTATCATTCTACCAGCTTCAGTCCCACTAGTCATAGTAAGTGCCTGGCTGGGTAGGTCTTGAGAATGTATGATGGCTGCTTAACCCAGGGGTGAAAGCAAGGGATATTTGAGTTATATAATACAACTGGCTCATACTGTCTCCCCAGGATTGCTCCTAGTCACCCAAAGAAAATCCCATTGAACCATTTTAATTCACATATTTAACTGTAAAGAACAGTGGGAAAATCCTTATCTGTAAATAGCCTCTTAGGAAGGATACAATCATATAATTACACAGCTCCCTAGGGAACCTCTTTCTTCTAAAATCTCTTAGAAAAAATGTTCAAGGTTAAGGGCAGTTTGATCTTAATTTAGTAACTTGCAGTTGATTATCCTGGAATGACATCTTTTCTCTGCAGATGTTCTATCAAGATTAAGAAAGTCCTAGAAGAAGTTGACAAATTATTTTTTTAGTGTTCACAAGTAAACAATATAAACCTTCCAGAAATAAAATGCATTTAAAATTCAAAAAACACAAGATTTCTATCATATTTTCCCTTTCTAAATTTTCACAAATTTCACTCTCTAAAATTTCTTCTTAAACAATTCTGTTTGCTTTTATTTGACTCTTTCTGTTTGATCTCTTTATCAGTCAGAATTCTTCAGGATTCTACCTTTCATATATTCTCTACCAGAAATCTCTTAGGTTCTATAGTACCCTGTTTTATCTCCTATTGAAACTCATTTCTCAACCTGGAGGAATCCATTGTGGTCCCATGCACAGTGCAATCCCAGGACTTAGCAGAATTGTAACCCTAGTACTTATGACGCTGAGAAGTTCTAAAACAGTGATTTTTACGGTGAATTTCTTCCTGAATAAATGAAAAAGTGAATCACACTTAAAAATAATACACCACAATTTTCCTAGAAATTATGGGGGAAAATAGAGATAATAATATCCTTAAAATACAAAGTAAAACTCATGAAATGGTTCATAGAATTAATATGTATCTATACTTATATACACACACAAATATATATATAAAATCAGTGGAAGATAGTTGAATTCATTTCATTTAGGACTTTTTCAAATAATGTACATTATAAAGTCTGGACTAAATTAAAAATAATCACTAAGATGATGACCCTTAATTGTCAGTCATATGACCCATTAGGAGCTTATTGCTTGTTTACCAGGGTTTAGTGTGAACTTTGCTGCTCAGTTCTCTGCATAGCGACTAAGGAGTCTGGTGTCTTCATCATGTGCATCTAAACTTGTCTCAGAAAGGAAAAGAAAGAAACAATTCCAGGCATATGAATTGCTCATGTTATTAGGGGGGAGGGGGATAACTAGTCACATGGTAACAATCTAATACAAATGGAAATGTTCTACTTGGTCTCTATAATGTGGATGGGTTTCTAATGTGTTGTAAACAGTTGGTCAACCCTGTTACAGAGAGATGTAAGCCTCAGAATGTGGAGTGATGTGTGTGTGTGTGTTCATAATAAATACCATATACTTTTATTCTTGCATGCTTTTATGTTATCAAAGATCACAGATCCAACTTCCTGTTATTTCTGCCCTTTTTTTAGGTCACAGTGATTACTACTCTTCTTCCTTTGATACACATCTACATTAGGGTGACAGGGATGAAAGTTTTAAAGAAGTTATCCAAAGTCTCTATTCATTTTGAGAAGAGTTCAGTACACTCAGGCACTTTTTTTTTTCCTCTGTGCAAGATTTACCAGCTTTAAATAACGAATTTACGAGAAACACATTTTTGTATTATGCAAGAGAAGTACTAAATTATTCCATAGTTGGAGAAAAGTTACTCAGTAACTGGAAATAATTTCACCAATAGCCTGAGCCACAGTACACAATGATTAGAGAATTAGAGAATTCTTCTTGTTCAAAATAATTATTTTTAAATTATATAATTACAAACTCTTAGTTGAAAAATCCAAGTGTTGCTTTTATAAAGAAAACAAGTCAAAATAACACAAAATTCCACTCTCAAAAAACTGACCATTGCTTATTTTCGGACTTTTAACATACACAAATACATTAAATTTGATAATATCAAATAAACATATGATATTATTAATTGTTGCATCAAACTAATGAACTACTAGGCAGTTTTTTATCACTTAATAATGCAGTATGAGTGACTCTTCATGTCATTTAGCAAAAATCTTACAATTTAGTATTGTTTTCTTTTGTGGATGAACACACTACATCTCCACTGTTCAGTAGTTGTGTCTTCTCTTCATTTGACCACCAAAGACAAAGATATAACATTTCTTGTTCATTTGTTCTTGATAATACGTTATTTCATTCCTTTACAATGGCTCTGTAGCAATAGAATGACTCTTTTTAAGGCTTAGTAAATATTGATTATGCATTCCAGAAAGGTGACTCAGATTAACTTGTTCAGTATCACAAATGTTAAATCACACTCTTCTTCATACCACCATTTTCCATTATTTTTATTGGTGTAATGTCACTTTAATATGTAAAGTATGACACATAGATCCTAATTATATTTCTTTGTACAATAAATATGATGGTGAGATGAAAATGGTGCTACAAGCTTATAATCCTAGCATTTTGGAAGCAGAGGCAGAAGATTAAGGGCATCTTCCTTGACTGTATTACAATTCTGAAGCCTTGTCTCAAATTATTTTTCCAAGGCTAAATATATTTTATATTATGTTCATATTTCTTTTTTATGGTTTGGTGACCTTTATGTTTTTCAATGGCTCACAACAACGTTTAATCTATTAACATATTCATATTGTATCATTTTGTTAATGATAGTTTTTTGTGTTCTTTCAATTTATCAATTATAAATTTATACTATAGATTTACTTTTATATTTTGAAGCTCATTCAAGAACATTAAAGAATACAGAAATGAAGAAAGTTATCAATCATTCTCATATTTTATAATCAATTTATATTTTTTAGGGGAGCATGCAAATACAATCCTTTTATTGTGTGATGCTGTAAAAAGAATCTATCCTCTCTTAAAGGATAAAATGTTTTGTTTGTGTTTTTCGGATGATATGCTAGTCAAACTAAGGGAAACAATGCTAGAGACAGCTCAGTGTTTAATGATGGAGTGTGCCTCTGTCTTTAATACTTATTATCAGTGAGTATGCACACACGCACACACACACACACACACACACACACACACACACACACACACTGCACCATACCACACCATATCATATCACAGTGTATGTGATTGTCTTGTTTCTGCAGGTGATGGCTTAGGTTGCATATGAGATCTCCGACAGGAACAATTCAATGTTACTTTTTAAAAAGACAAACTAATCCTAACAGCATGAAGCAAGTAGGAGGAGCAAAAGAAGGAAGAACTACTAACTCTCTAGTTCTGCTTGAGGTTTGGATGCAATCATGTGTGGTCAGGTAGTGTTAGTTGCTTGAAGTTGTTCATGGTCTTCTTTGGAAGTAAGCAGAGGTGCTCATCCCACAGATGTGAGAGCTGGAGCTCGCCCATGACCTTCAAAGTCAGTGTATGACAGAATGCCAATATATATTGTATTGATGACAACATCTACACAGTGACATTTAGTCCTTTAAATGCCCCAACATGTTTCTGCAGATGCCATCCATTGGTAAATGGGCAAGGTCACTTGACAGATCTATTAGATACAATAGATGAGTCTGACACTCACATTTTGAAAAATTGAAATTGTATCCATTTGTCAAGAACACTGGCCACTTGTTCAGTTTTATTCCTCCAGGTAGAAAGAGATGAAATTGCTGGTAGGAAGACATTATCTTTCTAACCTCTGGAGGTGCCTCCTCAGGTAATCAGTTCCTTGTCACCAACAATATTAAAGCTTTTATTGTATGTTCAGCAAATTAAAAAACCTATCTTTTCATTTTTGTTCTATTGTATCTTTTCATGCACTCAGATTACTATAAAATTTTTAACAATATATCACTCAATATATGTATTACACAATATATAATACAGTCATCAATGAAATTAAGATCAATATTATATACAGTTAAGGCATGTCAAAAGATGTGTAGGGATGTTTGTGTACTCCAAGAATGTACTAGATAATTATTGTTTCTTCCACCACTAGGTGCAAATGGAATAAATGACTTTCCTCTGACTAGTCCACATACTTGAGAACCAATATGACGAATCAGTATCACACCCAGGAAGGTGAACAGCTTTGATGCTCTTTGTCTTAGTTAGTGTTTCTATTGCTGTGAAAGACAATTATGACCATTGCAACTCTTACAAAGAAAGCATTTAATTGAGGTGGTGGCTTACAGTTCTAGATGTTCAGTAAATCTATCTCTCTCTCTCTCACACACACACATACACAAATTACAAAATGATACAACTGGAAATTACTGTAAAGAGCTCAAGTGCTTCATGAAAAATGAATACCATTAATTTGTTTATAGATGCTTGGAAAACAGGAGTCCCTGGCCAAAACAAGTTTGTAAATTCTATCCTAATGTTAAATAAAATGTACATAAAATCCAGTATACAATTAAGTAATAGCTATAATGAATACTGCTGATTTAATGTTTTTAACAGAAAATGTTTTGTAATAATAACATGTCAACACATAGGCAATTATAATATATTTAAAAAAGCGAAATTGTTAAGCCTTAATGAAGCATCACTGATGACTGAGTTGCATATATTTATGGTATGCAACATAGTGTATTGATATACATTATCAAATTATAAGCACAATTAAATTACTTAGCACATTTTTTGCCACATGGCTAACATTGTGTGTGTTCATGTGTGTGTGTGTGTGTGTGTGTGTGTGTGTGTGTGCTTGTGTAAAAGGACAATATGATCTATTTTGTTTTTGACAGATTTCAAGTAAACAATGCAACATCATGGTTATACTTTTTTTGACACTATACTATTATGGTTAAGAGTTCAGTTTTTTAATAAGATAATCAATCCTACTGGAATCTCATCTGCTATTCCTCAGAACTGTAAAGTGTTTTATTTATAGTTTAGGCTATATATGTCTTAGGTTTTTTTTTTAATTAAAGCAATTTTGCTATAGTCTGATATGTGAAATGTATGTTAAAACAACAGAAACTCAGCTGAGATAATAAATATAACAGCACCATATTAACATTTATCACAATTTTCCCTTTGAATCTTTGCAGTCTTTCAATATTCACTCAGTGACAACAATAATAATAGTGATAAACACTTTCTATGAGCTCTTTGCTGTGTGCCAAGTACTTTTCATGAAATATCTCATTTAATCCGCACAACTATGTTCGTCTGTTGATATTTTCATCCCCATTTGGAGAAAATGAAATAGCTCTTGCAAGACACAAAGTCAGTAGTGAGTCATGGCAAATATATGTTTTAAACTATGCAAGATCTATAATCCTGCTTCTGTGTTAGTTTTTTTTTTTTTTACTTTATTTGAAATTACTTGCTAGAGAAAGTTTAAACTGTATGATTCTTCATATTATAACAGTTGAGGATTACATTTATATCATTAAGATAGATGTTGACTCCATTGACGTATTTCATTCGTGTTTCTCTTTATCTTTGAGCTTGAAACACATAAAATGAGTTGGCATAAATTCTGGGGACTCTTTTTTGGATGAACAATGTTAAGAGTTTCCTGTGCATCAGCAATGTGGCAATATGTAGATCAACAATAGTGTTCTATTCCTCCTCGGTCAATAGTGGCAAAAAGGGTCATTGTACTTTACTTTGGTATGACTACATACTAAGTATGGACTTATCATTCTTTATGCTTTGCTTAGATAAAAGAGAGTTACACTATAACCTTGACAACTTTTCCTCTCCTAATAGCCATGTTAGTTTCCTGTGTCTTCCAAATAAGAATATTCTTTATCTACTCAGTGACCCAACTAAGCAGCCAAGTGTAACATATTCTTATTCAGGGGCAAAATGCAAGAATATTTCTGGAAAATCTAAAGGTAAGAAGAAGAAGGAGGAAAAAAAATCTGAAGTCAGTTTTGTTTGTATTCTATTACTAGTTTCCAGACAGGAGATTTTGTTTCACACACCATATCCTAATCACTTCTTACACTTGCCCTACCACAACAGCTGAGAAAATCCTCACATGCAACTCAGAAGTTAACTGTGCTGGACCCAAAGGTATTCCTGAAGCATGAAAGCCTTCATTCAGTGTCTTTCCTATCTGACATTTTATTTTACCTCACTTTCCAGAAAGCAACTTTTTCTGTGTACAAGGCTGTACTAAATTAAAATGAAGATTGACAAAAGTGAACGATGATAGAATAAAGTATAAAGAATGCACACTTTTATTTTCAGTTATCTAATGGCATTCAAAACAGACATGATTTATGATTCTTGAATAATAAGGTGTGCATGGATCAAGGAATGTACTCCTGTGTCATCTATCTGTTGTGACTGTGATAGTGGTGGTGATGATTGTGATGATATTGATGATGATATGGTGATATTGGTGGTGATGTTTCTGATAATCATCATTAAATCTTATGTATTTTTTCTTGATGAAAGAAACATAACTGTAACAACTGTTTATGACTTCTAAAACCCTATGAAAGGACAATAGTATTATTCCAATTCCACCACTATTTAAGAAAAATACTAAGAAAGTTACAGTAAACAACAAATGGGTGGTGTACAACAAACACTGAACATTGAATTTGGAAAATTCTCTTCTATGTTGTATAACCATTTAATTGTAGATAGAGAAAAAGAACCATAATCCAAATACTGACACATTTAAATAGTCATAGAGGCTATTGATAAATAGTTAAGTTTCTCAATAAATATTGAACTAAAATATCTTTCTAGTCAATGGAAACCCTCCTCAAAATAGCTCTGAAATATATTATTCTTTTGAATTCCACTCTCTGTCTTGGGTTGGTATTAGGATGGCTATTGCATAGATAACTTAATAACTATAATATAATCAGATCTTTAGTCTCTTGTGTAATGTTTGGTCTCACTTGGGAAATTTCCTTTTTTTTTTCAAGAAGTAGAAACCAAATATACAAATATATTTACCAAATTTTATATATAAATATATATATATATATATTTGATCCTAGTTTTATAGGAGTTGGAAAAGCATGATAAAAAAAACAAATTATTTCCTCTACATAGGAAGTCAGACATCATAATTCTGCTTTTGTATTGATTGAGTCACATTCACTAACTGACAGTGCTGTATATTTGAAACATAGTAATTACAACTGACAAATGGTTGTATGGTAGGACATTGTTTCTACTGTGTTATTTAAATAATAATAGAAATTTCAGACTAATGAAAAAACATATTAGACAAGTTTTGAAGAAACTATGTTTTCTATAGCTAGGAGCAGAAAGAGGAGCTACCCTTATATCACTTTCTAAGATATCATATTAAGTTTCTTTCGGGTCATATGAGGAACTTCCATGAAGATACCTGACAATCTTGATGAAATGCCTACAAAGGAATATAGAAAATATTTATATAAGAGCAATCATTACCAACACACATGCAAACACACACACACACTCTTGAACATGCGTGAATCCACAAATGCTCATATAATATACATGATTAAATGATCCCTATCTATAACCTGTCTACTATAAGAGACACATTCTTATATTTGCAAAGCTGGAATCAAGCTTAATGTAGTTGAAGATTTCCTTGAGTTTATGTTCCTTCTGTTCCTACCTCCAGAATGCTACGAAAACAGGTATGTGGCACTACACCCATTTGTTTATAAGGTATTGCTATCAAACCCAGGTCCTTGTACATTCTAGGCAATCAGTACACCACCTAACTTCACCACATTTCTCAAAGTACATGTTTTGAGAATGAAAAAAAAAAAAAACCTTAGTGACTATAAGGTCTATGGTAAAACTTGTTTTTTAAGTACAGATTCGATCTCTCAGTAATTCCCAAATTTAAGAAAATTTTGTTAGCAGGAATTGATACTAGCCACATTTACTTCATTTCTCTCTACAGTTTTTTTTTTCATTGCCACACTGAGATAGATTACAGTTGAAACTGGTGTACATTTTAAACAGTGTAGGAAATGGATATGACATTAGATCTGAATCTCACAAATAAATTAAGATGCAATGAAATTCACTTCAGAAAAAAACACCCTGCAATATTCTTATTTCATCAAATATACTGTAATAGTGAAAGCCAATCTTATTTCTAGCAAATAAAAAATAATTGCTTGGTGATGTTATATTATGGTTCCAAACAAATTTCTGTCATCTGCTCTATGTAGCCTAGAAATATTGGAGAGCAAGAAACAGTGAACTAAACTTACCAGTTGGGATTGAAGTTATATTTTTTAGTGACTCCTTTTAGTTTGTTTTCTAAAATAAATGGGGCTCACTTACTTTTGCCACTAAATTTATATAGTACTTTAATGTGTTTTATATATTATTAAAATACTATATTAGTCACCACATTTTCTACTACAGTGCATATCTAAATATAGACAATCAATATTATATAAATAAGTTATATTGACAGATATGTTTTCATGTATGTGTTAATATGCTATGTGTATATTGAATAATTATTTTTCCAGCTATCATAGGAGATATTAGAAATGTCGCATTAGACATAGAAAAGGTTCCTGCCTTGGGAGCTTATTTGTGTGTATATCTGAAATACTAGGTTAAGAAAAGTTAAACTTTCTATAAAACTTCTGATAGTCATTATAAATAGAATTATAAATCTCTATGAAGATATGGTGAGCACCAAATCCATAATTGTCTGGAATTTAAATCCTCTTTTTTAATGACTATCTCTTAGGATTAATCTCACAGAGGACACATAGTAAGGAGACAATAATATCCCACCATGACCAATAAATTGTTTGCTGTTAGTCAACTATAAAATTAATATGTGTTATAAGTCTGGATACTATGGAAAATGTAACTACGTATATGAACTCTAGCATTCAAAAAAATCAGTTTATTTAGAAAGCAAAGGGATCAGCACACACATATATGCATAAATGCATATATGAATGTACCTGAGTATACCCATATATGCATATATTTATGAATTATGTATGTATACATATATAAATGAAGTTGTTTTCAATGCAGGAACTTACCAGATTGCAGAGAAGATAGATGGTAGCTGGGTGGACATCTATGTTGGTACGGACATTAAAAAGAAATAAACATTTTAAGGAGTCAGCTAGTCTGATCTTGAGAAAACAATATTCTCCCACTGAAACAGTATGGTGGAGGGAAATGGGTTACCAGTTTACAAATGATGAGCATTGTAGTTGTAGGGATTTTGCCTATTCTTATTTATAGGTTAGTGAAATGAAACTGTGAGATGTTATGTCAGTTGGCTTCTACCATACAGTCAGAAAAAAAATATGTCTACATTGTTTTCGTTGGATCTTAAATACCACATCCTTGGGCTCTTGAAAATGAAGTAATTCCTTATAGTCAACTTGAATGGATATATTAGCATATGGAATTCGTCAGTATGGGAAAGCCTACCCAAATAGCTAGACAGCTAGTATAAGAATTTAGTTGCATGCAGGTAATTATATTTATCTAGTACTTTTATGGTTTCAGCTACTGAATGGAACTTGACATATATCAGTTCTTTCAGAGTATGTATTAAAGTATACATTTTGATTTCAAAATAAATACGAACTGATACCCAGGTGACATTATAGTGCCACTATCTGATAGTATCACTATGTAGTTTATCATGTCATCCAAAGCAAAAATTTGAAAATAATTTGAAAAAATATGAACACTGGTTCTCAGGTGAGGATTTGTCCTGCTAGACATCTATATTATGAAGTTGCTAGCTCTGTTGATAGAGCATGGGACTCTTAATCTCAGGGTTGAGGGTTCATGCCCCTCATTGGGAGTCATTTATATTATGAAATTTCTGACCTGGCCTTTCTAGCTTAGCCTTGAGGTTTGAACCCACTCAAAGTCACAATACTGCTTAGCCCCCAAAGAAACACACAAACTCTTATATTAATTTCATGCTAATTAACCTATGGCTCAGACATATTATTGACTAGCTCTTTCATCTTAACTAAATTTATTTCCATTAATCTGTTTAGCCATGTGTCTTGGTACCTTTTCTCAGAGTACCATGGTTGTCTTTTTTCCTCTGTGTCTGTTGGCATCTCTCTGCTAGTGTCTCTCATGGCATCTCTCCTGATGGCTCTTCTCTGCTATTTATGTTCCCAGAGTTTTCTTAGTTTTGTAGCCCCACCCACAATTCCTGTCTTCCTTCTGGGTAATTAGCTTTTTGTTAAACCAGTAGGAGGGACAAATATGTGCCATAACATAATCCCACTACAGACATTTGGATCAATTCTTTTAAAAATTAGTTTTTATTTCTTATACCCAAATTTGAAATACATGAGCACTGTAACTATATGACACCCATCCCTACTTTAACTCACTTCAGCCCTGCCCACCCCACCTCTCAAATTTCTGATCTTTTAATATTATCATTACATGTATATACAATGCTCATAAATACATATACAAACACATATATATAACCTGCTGAAACCATTTAGATTTGCTTGTTCATACATATTTCTAGGACTGACCACTTAGACAACCTATGATGGGTGCTCATCCTGGGAAGAGACTGATTTTTCCTTTCTTAATTGCCATTGATCACCTGTAGCATTATCTAGAGATAGGAACATGTGAAATCTTTCCTGTTCATATTAGTATCTCAACAAGTGTTGTTATTATGCTGGTCTTGTTCAGTTGCACTTCTGTGAATGTGTTTCACATGAAACTAAATGTGCACTAAATGTTTTCCAAAATATATGACAACAAATTCTAACTAACAAACATAATACAAGATGTGCAATCTCTAGGACTAGTGTTAGAATCAAATCTTTTAAACATCTCTAATACTGCATTAAACATCTAGAACTTAGGACATGATTAATGGGTCCACTAAATTGTGTGCAATATAATGAGCAAAGATTCACTTTCCATTGTAGGAGAAAGTCAACACATCCATCCACATTATATTTCTATGCACATTAGATGCTGTATTGTTCTTTACTTCCATTTTTAGCATAAGAAAAATAGATTTTATACAAATATGGTAACCAGTTCTGTATATCAGTTTTACTTGGGAATTTGAAAGAAAAAACAAATTATTGGGCCAGCAATTAGCTCAGTGGGTTATGGGATTTTCTGCCAAGGCTCACAATCTGAATTCAACCTATGGAACCCTTTTGGTTTAAGAGGAGAACTGACTCCTGCTAGCTTTCCTTTTACCTCCCTATGTGTGTGCCTGTGTGTATGTGCACACACACACACATACACACACACATACACACACACACTGAATACATGTAAACCATTTTTAAAATTAAAGTTGTTGGTCTCTAATTTTACACTTTTAAAGTCATATACTATGAGATTGGGGACCAGTGTTTTGTTTGTATGTTTGTCTATTTGCTTTTTCTTCTATTTGTTTTTTCATCAAATTCGGGAACTCATGATTTGGACCTAGGGTTACACTTTGCACAGACACACTACCCTCCTAAGCTCTACTCAGCCACCATGGTGAAGTTGTAATTCCTTACAGTTCTTATACTCACCAACTCACCACATTCCTCACAAGTGATAAAGCTTTTTAAGTATTCAGTAAGTGATAGCCATTACCATCATTGTCATTCTGAACTCACTGATTCACTCTAAAGATACACTTGCAATAAATGTGTAATATACATTGTTAATCCAGTAGCAGTCAATGGAAATATTAAAAAATTTTCTAGATGGATTATCAGTAGGAAGGCTGGGATACACTAAAATACATTTGAGTAGGGTGAATGAAATCAGGAGCTGATGTCAAATTTGTCTTGGGGAGAAAAGAGAAAGACATTATATTTGGAAAGCAGAGCCTTTACATTTGAACTCAAGCTTTGAGAAGTTGGTGCAAATATATGGCATCAACATAGCTAGGACAGAGGTAAAGAAGTTATGTCCTGGGCCCACTATTATTCCTCACTTTTAACCTCCAATGGCTGCTCTTCATTGTAAACTCAAGGCAGAAGACCAGCACAGACTTTACAAAAGGACTCAGAAACTCCACCACACAGGGCTGCCTACAGATAGGCCACCAAAGGGCAAAGAGGATGGAAGTGAACACAGAGTCAACATTTGAATAGCATTAGATTGCCTCGTTTGAATCCATCTTCAATATTCTACCCACTTTACAAAAACCAGCATATGCAAGTAAAGTTCATTTGGAGCAAAGAGATGAGCAAAACAAAGACTAGATAGTTTAATAATGTCTGGTGACAGTGGATAGATGATGAGCTACTATTATTCTGAAATCATAGATAGGTCAATGTTTTTTACAAATTTATCCTCAGTCATTTGACGTCAGTAGGATTATTTGAATTTTCCAAATTTCATTATACCTGTCTTCAAAATGGTGGAAAAGGCATTTTCTTCAATGCTTGCAGTGGAGGTGTGGTGCAAATGGAGGTAAAAGCTAAGTACAGTGATGAGGCTTAAAGTGATAACTGATGATAAGAATTACTGCCTCACCTCTTTTTTTTTCTTTTATTTTTCCTTTTATTATTATTATTATTATCATTATTATTATGAACAAAGAAGTCACACTTTCTAACCTTGTATATCCTTATTCAAGGTCCCTTCCCCCTCCCACCACATCAGGTCATTCTTTCTTCTCCACAAATCCCCATCCCATCCCTGGGCAGGCTGCAGGCAGTCCCATGGTCCCACTGCCCCAATATTGCTTAGTTCAGTCTCCACTCCTGGCAGATCCAGTTTTCTCCCCCCTCCCTCAAGAGTGAGTCGGGTGTTCCTCTAGGGGGAGTGAGATCCAAGGTGTCAGTCCAGGGCATGCTTTGCTTTTTTGTTTGTTGTTTGTTTGTTTAGAGTTCACTAATGAGTAAGTACATCCCCTGCTTATCTTTCTGAGTTTGTGATATCTCACTCAGCAGGATATTCTCCAAATCCATCCATTTGCCTGCAAATTTTAGGATATCATTTTTTCTTACTGCTGAGTAGTACTCCATTGTGCAGATGTACAATGGAGTACAATTAAGCCACTGTCATGTACCTTTTATATGCTGTAACTGCTTCCTTTTTCTTTCCTTATTTGACTTTATCTTCTTCTAGGAGCAGCACAAATAGATGACGTTGTTGAGAAGTAATTACCAAAGGGAAAATACTACAAAATCAGTTTGTAGAGAATCTGTCACCTCTATAGCACACTGAATCCATACAATGCTTGGCACACAGTTGTTCATGGTTTTTCCTATTGTATAACTTGGCAATAAAATCTTAATAGGAAGGCAGTTGTAGGTTGGAAGATTTGGAGATTGCCTCAGGACACACTAGAATTAGTGTGGTATCTTTTCACAGTATGATGATCTCCAAGGGTGAAAAGCAGTACCAGAAAAGAGAAAAAAAAATCTGTAAAACTTCTGTGGGAAATCATTTGGCTATGAATTAGGAGAAACAAATAGGTTAGAAGCCACAGTACTCAAAAGAATTGATTATGAGTTCATGAAGCATATTTACTGTGGTTGGGTTTCAGCAAAAGAAAACACTGACTTCACAAATGATAACTTAGGGTCTGGATAGATGGTGTGGTAGTTGAGTACAGACGGCATTTACAGTTCCCAGTACTCATGTTAGGTTACTAACAATTACATGTATCTCCTGCTCTAGTAGGGTCCAAAGCCTCTTTTTACACCATTCACAGAGTTATGCACACAATTAAAAAAAAATACTTCTCTTTTACAAATTAGAAGTTTATTTTAGATAAACATGCTGAAAACTTCATGACTGAAAATGAAGACAATTCAGGTACTTTTGAGCTTTATTAACAAAAAATATGTTAAAAGTACCAGGATTATATAGCAAACACATATAGTTCTGTGTGTGTGTGTGTGTGTGTGTGTGTGCCATCTTCATGACTGCAGATGCATGAGTACCTGATAATCATGTGGAAATCTATGGAAAACCCAGTCTGTTGCTTCCTCTTTTTTACATTGTCTGAGATGGGTTCTTCAAAGTTTGGTGCTATGAATGACAAGTAGTTGGCCCTTGAGGCAACAGAGATGCTCCTCAATCTCTCATTTCTCTGTAGAAACAGTGGAACTGCAAACATATGCAACTGAGCCACGTTTAACCTTGGTTCTAAGGATTTGAACTCAGATCCTCACACTTGGGCAAGTATTTTGGACCTTGAGCCATCTGTACAGTCTGAGGTTCCCATTTTTAATGAGGTTGTTTGCTTGTGAATATGAATGTCTGAAACAGAAAGGAACTTTTACCTTAGGCCAGGCAGTTAATAAATAATCTCTGTGAGACTCAAACCTAATCTGAAGTCCTCAGCTAGTATGCTCTGAAAACCAAAGTTTTTGCCTGTCAAAACTTTAATGGATCTACTTCAGACTAAATGTATGACAAAATTAATTAAGTAATAAGACACTGAACTAACAGCTAGTTTAAAAACTCAAAACTAGATATTAAAAAAATAATGTGATTATTGGATAAGAGAATGTGTAAATAAACAGAAGGAGATCAGATATGGCACTTTGCAAAAGAAATGTTTCCTCTGAGAGCAAATATTTAAGTACTAAGAAATTGTTGACCCTAAGTAAGAGTTTATCATCTGAACAACAGTTGCGGGGTAATATATTCATTGGAATAGTTGTCTTCAAAACAGTGTTTCAGAAAAGTCACACCACTCTAAAGTAATGGTTCTGAGAATTTAGAAGCACGATGCAAGCTGTTTCAAAATCATGGATATTAATTCAATCAACTGGTAAGAAGTAGTTTTATGTTACATTATTTATGCAATAGACAAAACATAATACTACAAATGGACAAAGACATCATTCATTGCTATTTTCAAGAGCAAAAGGAATTCCTTTGTTCTAAGTATGCAGATTAATGATGAAGGTAAAATAATTTAGGAAGACATCATCATTGAAAAACTCATGCTGACATTTTTTTTTACTACCTGCTATAGTTTTAATATGTGATGATATATCTTTCTTATAAGAAAGAAATAAGCTATTGATTTTTTCAAAGGTAATGTGTTGACCAAAAGAGAAGAGAACACTGGGGAGACCTGAAGTGTTCTTTTATGGATATATTTGAATGTCATTTCAAAAAATAAACACATTTCCCATAACAATGCAGGGAGGTTAATGGAATAACGCAGGTGAAAGCTTTTTGGCTCAAAGAAGTTCCATCAGGGTAAGGTATTATTGTTTAACACACCACGACCCAGACTTGTGATTGCCAGGGTGGCGGCTATTTTTACACAAGCCAGTGCAGTATTCACAGTGTTCCTGGCATAGAACCCAGACGCCAGCATTGTGTTTGTGCCTTCATGATGCCTGTTCTACTCAAAGTGATTAATCTCTGGTCTCCTGAACTAAAAACATTTTTCTTTTTATTTTCCCCTTTTATTACATAAACTAAAGTTTATGCTCCACCTTGAGTAAATCTCTGAAATTAGTAATTACAAAACATAGGATATCTTAATGTGCTTTTTGTTAGATAAAGATGGATGAGGTAATTAACCATGAGCTAATAACAGATACCAACAATTGATCTACAAGGATGTTTATTTTTAAAATCATACAGATTACTGTGTGAAAGATAGTAAGTGATAAAGTGCACGTATGTGGACCTAAGTTTGATTTCTGAAATCCATCTAAAAATATCTAGTTGTGATGTATATCTTTCTAACCCTAGAGCTGGAAAGACAAGAGATAGATGGAATCCTGGAACTTACTGAGTAGTTAGCCTAGCCTTACAGGAACCTTCGTGTCAGTAAGAGAGCCTCTTTCAAAAGAACAATGTAGACAGTTACTGGGAAATAATATTGGAGGTTAATTTTTAGGCCCCAGAGGCAGGTATACTTCTATTTCTCAATATATGAGTACTCCCCACACATAAACATGTACATCACATCATATAACACGTATTTGACAAATCCATCTGAGAAGTAAAAGTATTAATAGAATGCAGTTGTTTATAAATGATTTTTGTTCCTAGTCCTGTGATAATCAGATTTAAATAAGAAATGGGGAGAGTTTTTGTTTTCCTTGTTTTTACTTGTGAAGTGTGTTATGGAATCTTTTTGAGAACTTTGGAAATAGGCAAAAAAAATGGAGTTTTAACTTTGTATTGATAAATATTGTTGTTCCTATTTTTTCTGCGAGGATTTAATCTTCAATGCTCCATTTGTCTTTTTAATTTTGTTTTACTCAAGATTCCAAACTCTTTGATTACTTGTGCTATTTCTAATGTTTTCAATTTTCTACATGTTTGTTAAGAACTTTTTGAATTCTTTGTTTATTAATGAAATGCAGAATTTATGGTAATTTCCATTAGATTAGGCTAGGAAGAATAACTATTTTTTACATAGAAAACCAAAGACTTTACCTCTTTGTAAAGTTAACATCCTATACTCATTTGAACTGATTTATACATCTCAATTAGATGGCCTTTTATTGATCTCCAAATTAATGTGAACCACAGAATGTATGTGCAGTACACATTAGCGCCTTCATTACTACATTCCAGAAAAAAAAAATGTCTTTTGGTATTTTTAATAAAAGACATTGACATTTAAAAATGTGATATTTATTTTTTTGAGAACTTTATATTACCTATTTTTTATCATATTAATCCTCCATTGCAATCCTTAACTCCTCCCAGATTCATCCCTGTCTGTACTTTCCCAAGTTCATAAACATTTATTTTTTAATAACCTGCCAAGATCAATCTGCACTGTTCATGGCTCATGGATGTTGGGCACCCTCTGAAGTTATAGTTCATCCTTAAAATTTTTGATTCTTCTCCAGGAATTCAACAACTGTCAGTGGTTCCTCAGTTAGTACACAGTGCTTGCTAGTCCCTCTGTGTTCCACGCTAGAATGTTTACTGTCTTAATATTGTACAGCTCTTACACAGGAAACCAAGGCTGCTGTGGATTTATGAATAAGTTTGGTAGCACAGCTATATCCAAGATGTTCTGCTCTTTCTTAACCTATGGCTCTTAAAAAATGTCTGTATCCTCTTCAACAGTGGCTAGTGATAGTCTTAGAGTTGGGACAGTTATGTAGATGCCACATTTGTGGCTGAGCCTAAGACATTGACTTTAAAACATTTTTATTAAATTTATATTTATTTTGTATATTTTTGTGTAGGCATGCATGTCTCACAAGGCATATATGTGGAGGTCTGATGACAATTTGAGGACATTAATTTTCTCATTTCATTTTGTGGGTCTCAATGATCAACAGCAGATAGTCAGGCTTGGTGGCAAGCATCTGCACCCATGGAGTCATCTTGCTGGCCCAGAAACTGCACATTGTTTTTAATTTAAAAAAAAAAAGTAATCCAAAGGGAAAGCTGAAATACTGTACTGCACATGAGTACAAAAGAAAGAAAAGTTGGGATAATCCCAAAGTCTTTGTTAAACCACTTAGAGAGAAATGTTGAACCCGCAAATCCAAATCTAAAGGTTTTTAGTGTTTTAGTTCCATGGGTTTCTACTAGATAAAGAATAATTTGATATATTGAATATCTAAGTTACTTTAATTCAAAGTTGACAAGGAAAAACTCACTACCTCAAATGCTTGGATTGTCATTCTGTTAACTTGATGTTTCATACTGTGGCTATTCTCTTGTTAAGAAAATGCTGACACTCCCAGTATCTCAGTAAGAAGTTAGATATATCATGTTTAAAGGAATGTATGGTTATCTACACTGATCTGGAGATTGGTTGGGAGTATCACCCGTGTAACCCTTGCTGTTAAACTTTACCTTGATTTACTCAAGGACTGCTAGAAGATAGTAGGATGTATACTGTGTACTCAAGTTTATGGAACACACACACACACACACACACACACACACACACACACACAACTACTTTGTAATCCAGTATGTTGAGAGCTAAAACTTCTGTGAGCTTTGGATTAAAATGAAGCATTATTTTACTTGACTTCATAGCTAATATTTCTAAAAAAAAAAAATAAAAACAGCTTGAAATTATGCATCTAAAAGTGATGTGACATTACAGTGTAGAGAGTTTACTCTAACCTGCAACTTCTGACTTTCACTCCCTTGCAGGTGTAAAGTGTTGGAGCTTTGAATGTGAAGTCATTAACTCTAAAGTTTCTATCTTGAAAGCTGGTTTGCATTTGCTTCTTTAGTAAGGGTGGCAACAGGAAAAAGAATAGATGGGATAATTCTCCTGTTGCTTCTTTAGTATATTCTTTAGAATGAATATCAGCTAAACAAAAACTGGAGATTATTTTGTGGAGTCTAGGGCTGTAAAGTAGTTGGTAGAATGCTTGATTAGCAAAGAAGCCCTGATTTGATCTCCTTATCTGCATAAAAACTTGACCTGGTGGGACATTCTTATGATCCTAGCTAGTATTTAGGAGTTAGAGACAAGATCAGTATTTCAATGTCATTGTTACCTATAAAAGGAGTTCAAGTTTAAACGCAGCCTAGGCAGGGGACTTTGTCTCAAAATAAGACAAACAACACAAAACATTTTGTGAGCATCTGATGCCCTTTTAAATTATAAACATACCTAGAAAAATAAAAACAAAGGAAAAGGGAAATTTTCTTATCATCTGTGTCTCATATGAAAGCTACTATATCTTCCAGCTATCAATTTAAACATAATACTGGGAAGGTAATATATGTCTTGGGGGTGAAGAATGTGCAAGGTTTTGGTTCTATCTCTACCACCATAAAAATACGTGTTATCAGATGGGAAATAGTTCTGCAAAGCCATACCACAGTAGAATATCAAAAGGTTATGTTAAAGAAAATGAGTAATCATCTGATCTCAAATATAAAAATGGTAATTTGCAGCAAGAACAGTCAGTCCTCTGACAACATGGTCTCAAATCAAATAAAAAATCTGTAGAT
This sequence comes from Sigmodon hispidus, assembly GCA_004025045.1. Taxonomy (NCBI): domain Eukaryota; kingdom Metazoa; phylum Chordata; class Mammalia; order Rodentia; family Cricetidae; genus Sigmodon; species Sigmodon hispidus. The sequence goes on along the minus strand of PVIH01000360.1, from coordinate 329,030 downwards.
AGAAATAAAAAAGAAAGAAAAACAAAAAAACCCATTGATCCCAATCTCACTTTGTTCATAAGAAGAACCTGAAAATTATGAATGGTTGAATGATCTGTAATTACTTTTACATAATTCCAGAATGTTATTTCAGCTTAGTTTGACTATGATAAAGAGTGACATTACAGAGGATTAAGACTGAATAAGGTCATTTTTAGGAAAATTTTTAGAAAGAAAGATTGCTTATTTTATCATTTTCTGGTAGACACATGTGTTATTTTTAATGTAATTTTTTTACCAGTTATTTGAAAATATTGTGTGTGCATTGTGTTTTAATCATATTTATCGCTAATTCCTCCATTTAACTCGACTGAGATAAACTCTACCTACTTCTATCCTCTCTCACCCTCATGGCCATTATTTTATGTAGAATTGAGACTCCAGTTTGTAATGCTGCTATAGGCACAGGGGTGGGACCAGCCACTGGAGAAGAGTTAATCAACCAGGGACCACATTTCTAAGGAAAGCTTACTCCCTCTCCATGGGCAGCACCAATTGCCAATACCACCTTAGCTTGGAGTGGAGACTCATGAACCCCACTTTTATGCTGAAATATTGACTGGATTGACATTGTGCAGACCACTATAATTGCTATGAGTATGTGAGTTTCATGGTCTTGTTATAACCAGAAGATACCACTCAGTTCTGGTCCTTGCTGGCCTCTGACTTTTACAATCTTTCTGCAGACTTCTGGGATATTCCCAGAGACTTGTGGAAAGGATGTAATGTTATCTAGATATGTTTTTATGGCCAACCTCTGTACAGAAAATTATTCTGTGCTGTCTGACAACTTGTTAGTTTTAGTATTAACCTCCATCCACTGAACAAAGAAGCTTCTCTAATGAGGACTGTATTGATCTGTTTTGTTTTTTTGTGGCCTTACCTCTAGGTCCTGGGGGATCCACTAACATGGGTAAGTGGCCAGATTTATACCGCCAGATATGTTTTCTCCAATGAGGCAGGTCTCAAATACAATCAGAGAGCAGTTGGTTACCTCCATAATATGCATGCCACAGTAGCACCCAGGGATATAGCTTATCGGGACAGTTGTTACAGTGGCTGGCAAGGTTCGCAGCCTGGCAAGATTATTAATTGCTCTTCTCTCTAAGCAGGCAAATAGCATCTTCTGGTACTTTGAAACTTAGCCAGCACTAAAAATGTTTCCTAGTCAGGACCAGATTAATCTCTCCATTTTATACAAGTCAAGTGTGTGGAGTCATCAGCAATAAAAGACCAACCATTTAACCAAAAAAATACAATATTGCATTCACATTTATTCCTCTCCATGGGAAACATTTTAAATCATTTTGTCTTATATGGAACATGTTATATACATTATATAGATTAATATGGTTTTCTGGTATTTTTCATATATAAATAAAACTTTAGAACATGAATCCATGTCTACTACCACTGACAATCTTGGGCATTTTCTAGCTTAAGTAATTCCTTCTACTTTTGGTTTGATTTATATATTTCTATCTTTTTATTTCTGCATATGAGAAAGAAGTTATAGTGTTTATGTTCCTGTGCTTCTTCCTTGGTATACTTTATTTACCTCCATCCATTTTCTTGCAAATAAAAGATTTCTCACTTGTGGCTAAATAATGCTTATAGCTTATTACATGTGTGTAATTTTTTGCTCATTTCACTTATATATGATCACTTAGGATAACTACTTATCTTGCCTATAATTATTAATAATATGCACAACAAAATGTTCTCTCTTACAGGCAGACTTTATTACTTGATTTTATCTAGATGTAGTATATCTAGATCAGAAGCAAAGCTTTTCTTTTATTTTCTTTCTCTTTCTTATTTTGAATCTGTATAATGGCTAAATACTTGACATGCCCATCAACCAGGTGTGAAATCATGGGTGAAATATCTTTTTCCTCTGCTTCCTTACAAGCACATTTCTTTATTTATATGTTAATTATGTTTTGTGATAGTAGCCATTCTAACTCTAATAGGATGCCATTCGATTTTGATTTGGCCTTGCATTTCTCTGACTGTATTGATATCAAGCATATATATATATATGTATACATATATATATATATGAGAGAGAGACAGAAAATGAGAGAGGAGAGAGAGAGAGAGAGAGAGAGAGAGAGAGAGAGAGAGAGAGCGCTGAAGAGATAGCTCAGGTAGTTAAATGCTTGCCATGCAAACATAAGGACCTGAATTTGGTCATTAGAATTTATTTTTTAAAAAGCAGTCAATGTTGGCAAACATTTTGTCCATTTGTCTATAGGTGGGTACTAATCTTAGTTCTGTGGAGGAAGAGATGGGGGAAATCCCTGGAATTCACTGGCCAGTGAGCTTACTACTATGTGAGCTACTACTGTGTGGGCCAATGCGATATCCTGTCTTAACACAAGATGATGAAGGAGGGGCACTAAGGTTATCATCTGACCTCAGTGTGTGTCTGTACACTGGCACATCTGCAGATATAAAACATGCACTCACATATACCCATACTCTCAAAACAGTGATTGAAACGTCTGGATCTTTTCTGCTCTGACACTGATTCATAGGGCAGTTTCCAAGGTGTTAGCACTTTTTTGAATTCAGCAAAAGTTAAATGAGGCTTTGTTCCCAGAAGAGCACTCAGCTTACGTGGGTCTTTCACAAGGTTGTCTTCCCCTTTGGTAGTAAAAATCACTGAGAACACAGTGTAGTTAGATGATATCCTTTTCTTCTTCATACTTTAGATGCACTGCAGCCTATAGCTTTACCTATCTAATTCTCCCACCGTTCTGAGTAGTAGCAGAGACACAAATGTCCTTTCTCTCTTTTCACCAATGAGAAAACTGAGGTTCAAAGAGGTTAAATGGCTTAGCCAAGGTAATCCTTTGAGTTGATGCCAGCACCAGGAATAGCACATCTGTCTGCTTACCCTCTCTCATGTGACTCTCTGTTCACTGTCATAGCCTGACTGATAAACTGCATTGTACTTCTCTCTGCCACAAAGTCCTTTATAGGACATGAAGACAGTGTTGAGACAGTCCAGACACAAAGAAAACTGTTTAAAAGGATAAGTTCTTCTGTTCACTATCTCCCACTGAATTTCACCACCACAGTCTAATGAGAAACTTGAGACAACTATTAAGATATTTCATTTAGTTCTAGCTAGACCTGTATTTTGCAGAAATTAGAGATATATCTTGTGGTCTGACTGCTCAGATGAGTTCCCCAAAGTCACAGATACATTGCTGCTTGGGTAAGTCAAAATGCCTTTAGCCAGTTATTTCTACCTCAGTTCTCAGGCATTTAGAATTCAAGATCAACACTATAAATTATAATTCAGTACCATTCATCATCTGTCTTGCATATATTTGCAGAAAAGAAAGCTGCCCAACTCATTAAATCCTCTCATGATTCAAGTCTTATGACCTTACGTGGCAACACAGCAGGTGGCTTACTAAGTATATTAAATCATCCTTCTTATGGACACAGGAGAACTTGACCTCCAGCTTACCACACCACTTTTTCTGAAATGGCAATAAAACTTGAAGGCTACAGAAAGCATTAGAAGGCATCAAGCTCAAATAGTCATTCAATAAGGTACACATTTCTAGCTGCTGAGCTTGCCTGCTGTGGATAAGTTACTCCAAAAACAATACTAAATCAAACCCTAAAATTGCATTGATAATATTTCTGCTTTCTGTTTTTCAATCATACTATAAATCAAACCAGCCATTTTTCCCCCTAATTACTCTATGTCAATGATTCCTCATGAACAACTGTAGTGATTCTTTCTAAGGTTCTTGAGGACAGATGTGAGATATTTTTCTCTATGTTTCTAGCTAATAGTTTATGATGGGACCAGATTAAGAACTCAGAGATGTTAGCACAGTTTGCTGTATAGCTAAATCACTAATATCTTTCAGTATTTAACTGACACTTGAGGATTTCATTCTGTGAGGAAAGGGCTATGTCAGGAAAGTAAAAGCCTGAAACATATGCAACATATATGCACTTCCCTTGTACATTATAGCAGCTGCTAATATATATGATATCCCCTCTTTAGGTATGGGTATGATCCCTAGCATCTTCTTCACAGTAGAAAACATCTATTATTTTCCATTTAAATAAGAATATGAAAAATATTATAACACTTAGCATAAAATACCAGAAGTGATACCAGTTTTAATGTTCTAGGAATGTAGCCTAGGATTGCACCGTGCAAGCATTCTGTTACTGAGCTACATACCCAGCATAGAAATTTATAAAGCTTCATTAGGATAAAGAAGCTCTTAGAAATTGACATAATGCAGACTTCAGGAAGGAAATTTACATATAATTAAGTATAGAATTTACTCAGTCAATCACTTTTCTGCAAAATTTACACTGATTTTTAACTCTACAAATAAACCCATAGAAGTTATGAGACTTATAGACTACAAGCCTTCTACTAATAAACTTGATCTCTATGGCCTGAACTTTTATGGATTTGTCTTATTAGATGGGTAACACTAGCTTTCTTGCTGAGAAGTTGAACTGCAGAAAGAGATGCATGGAAAAATATAAAGGGTAGTTTTAGGTTGTTATAGCCTCAAAATCCAGATGTGAGTCTGGGAGATAGTTGTCAATAAAGTGCTTGCCAAGCAACTATAAAGATGTGATTCTGTCCTCAGAACATATGTGAAACACTCGAGTTTAGTAGTGTACATTATAAACCTAGCACTGATGAGGCAGATATAGGTGGGTCAGGGGGACTCTCCGTAGCTGTAGCCAGTTTCACCTGCTTGGAAATTTTAGGCCAGTGAGTAACCCTGTTGCAAAAACAAGTGGATGAACCTGCTGAGGTATGATGACTGAGATACACACACACACACACACACAGAGACAGAGACAGAGACAGGCAGGGAGATACAGGGAGAGACAGAGTTAGACAGAGAGATACAGAGAGAGACAGAGATAGACAGAGAGAGACAGAGAGAGAATGAGTCTGGTAAGTAGAATAAGTAGACAATGAAAAGTAGAACAGTTTATTATTGAACAGGCTCATCAGGAGTCTATTATTATCACCATATCTTTTTAACAATTAATTCCTCATGGTGGTCAATAGGCACAAGAAATGATTTTTATATTCAAGGAATATTAATCAACAGATGTTTATTGTCCATGTCAGAAGTCACTATACACTGTGAACCAAAAACTTCTAAACAGATTGTCTTAAATTAGTAGTGAAGAAGTCCATGAGTGTTCCTTCTTAGAATTCCTTTGTCTTAAACACATGTCCCTCAAAATTATTACTCAACAGAAAATGGTAAATAATGCATGACACCCCAGCTAGGCTTCAATAACTAGACTTAAATCTTTTTGGTCTCCATGCAGAAATTTGGATTTTATCTCTTTGTAAAGAAGTCTATAAAAAGGATTGTTCATTGTGTCCATGGAAGGGAAATATAGTGTGTTTGTCTAAGGCATCACTATACTTGACTAATTTGTGTCAGGATGTTTGATGGATGGGGTTGATTGAAGACTGAGACATCGATTTCTCAGCAAACAAAGATTATATTTCACTTTACTGAGATGAATTAAACCATCCACTAGAAACCACCAACATGGTTTGAGAAAGATGGTGAGAAGTACAGCTTATCAATCCAATAAGTTCTTGCATGTTCCAGGTACTGAGGGGACAAAGCCAATTTAATACTTCACATCTTAGCTCATTACCATTTCTAGTGCTTCTAACCAAATGGTGAGTAATAAATTTGTGTAGACATCAGCTCCTTCATGGCATCATCTCACCATGAATGTAAAGGGGCTATACTTGCTTGTTCTCAGAAATGGCCTCTTAAACTATAGCATTTACACTGCCACATTTGAGTACATTTTCTTTCCACATTTCTCAGTCTACTTAACATTAAGATCATATTCATCATTATCTCAGTCAAAGCACACAACCAGAGCCAAGTATGACAGTTTACCTCTGTAATCCCAGCACTTGAGAGGCTGAGGCAGGCAAATTACCATGGGCTACAGAGGAGGTTCCAGGATAGCCAGGCCTAAAGAGTGAGACTTTCTGTCTCACAAAACTAAATTGAACCCACATAAAATAAAACAAAACTAAATCTATAAGAAGATACTTTACAATCTGCTTTCATATAGGATAATTGATGTGTTTGTTAATATTTGGGAACAAATGATACAGTTCTGTGTTCCGTTGCTACACAATATGAAAATATAACCCATAGATAGTCCTGATGAGAATTATGTTCTTTCACCCAGCTGTCTTTAGGAAACTTCACAGATTTTAAAATTGTTGTTATAGTTTCTCTCATGTCCATTATAGACTTGACAGACATATGCTTATGCATACCTATTTATATCATGAGTTAAATCATGCATATCATATTTATATTATATATCATGAAATATATATTTATCATTTTACATATAGCCATATATTTAAAAGGTTATTATATTATGAAACAACAGAAGCCAGATACTGACATAATTCTTTTATCTCAGTGTTTATGTTTTCCAAGAAATGCAGTTCTCCCCATAGACAGGTATCTTGATAATCAATCTGAGTTATTTTGTTTTCCAAATCAAATATAAGGATTTTTATGTCATGGAAAAGTTATACTTTAACTTTTGCTTTTTCCTACTAGTTCATCTTTTGTTATGAATAAAGTCATATTTTTTATCCATGTATTCCCTTGTTCAAACTTCCTTCCCCTCTTGCCCCTCCCAGTCACTCTCTCTTTTAATTTTTTTTATTTTTAAGATTAAAAAAATGATTACTGGTTCTATTTAGATTAGGACCAACATTTTCATGGGGAAAAAACTAACACTCTTAAAATAAGTTTATTTTATGCTTAGAGAAATGGGTATGAAGATGGAACTTGATGGCCACAGGCATAAATCTTTTTAAAATCAATTCCTGCATGTCAGCCACATTGCTGTTCATCAAATATAAGCAAGGCAGTAGGATAATTAAACAAATTTTACATACTGATACAACTGAGTTATTAAATAAAGTTTTAGTTTTAACCTAATTATCCCCTTCTAAATATGTTCTACAAAACATACTAGTTCTTCATCTAATTGTCTAGTGTGTCTTTTCCCTAATTAACATGGGTTAACACATAACTCATGTTTTCATGGAACATTAGGTGATATCCAGTGAGGAAAAAGTAAAAGAGGACTTCATGTTAAAATACAATCAAGCTATGTGAGATAAAATAGAATTAAAGTTTTTATCTAAGGCTTTAAGGGTGTGAAAAAAGTATACTATGCCTTGTTGGCTTCTTCATTACATAGGTTTTAATTTTGCTACACTTTCCTTCATTTGTAGAATATTTTGACAGACTCATATTTCTAGTCCCTTCAGAAAACTGAGCTCTTCTCAGTTATGCTACTGAAGTCTTGGCATTTGGAAGGAGGCCCCCAGACAAACTCAACCAATTCTGAATAAAGAAATTTATCCTTTATCTGTATTATGGGCTCATTTTTCTGAGAAAACAAAGCATTTAACTAAAGTACACATCCTGTGGACATAGTTATGTTTGTGGAGTCAGTGCTTAGCATGCATAAGGCCCAGGGTTCAGCACTTAGAACCATGAAAAGTGAGTGTGGTAGTACATACTTGTAATCCCAGTACTTAGGAAGAAGAGGTGGGACAGTCAGAAGTTCAAAACCACACTGAACAGCACATCTTCAATTTAAAATATTCTTCTGTTGGGAAGTTTAAATCCATACGTAGAAAGCTGTAACTATTAAAATTTGCCTCTTGAATATAAAAATAATTGCTGAACTCAAGAAAACCTTACTACAGTAAAAGAATATTTTATTCAAGGACAGTGTGTTCCCAGAAAAATAAGTTTCTAAAATTAGCCATACTAAGATTAATCATAAGTAAATTTAAATAATAATATAAGTGTATGTTGAAATCAGCCATTTTGAAATAAATGGAAACAGCAAATTTTCTCATATATAATAGAATTTGGGCTAACTTATAATTTCATAGTTTTTACAATGAGAAAAATAATTACATAATCTTTTGTGATAACTCTAAGAAAAATAGATTATGCAACAGATTCCTGTTCTTCTCTAATACTGAACAATATAATTATGATAAGACATTCTATCCATTTATCAACTTTTGTAAGTCATTTCAACAGTAAATGTTAGAGCTCAATTCTGAAAAGTACTTTTAACACTCATGTGCCAGTGTGTAGTTCTGTTCTGAAGTGTGTGCTGCTCACCTGTTGGAAACAGGCCTCCTACAGTAGGTTTTTGAAGGTCGTATCTGCCTCTAGTACTATCCAATGCATTTACTTACTCTTGTTTGCTCTCAGCATTCTCTCCTGCAATAATGGACAGAATCCTCAGAACCATGATATGAAGCAAACCTTCCCTCTGGTATGTTATTCCTACTAGATATGTGGTTCAAAATACCCCATAGTGTATCTTTTGCATACTCTCATTTAGCAAAACTTTTTACCTTTCATCCAGCATGTTTCTAATACAAGTTATATTGGATTCATGTGCTCATATCTGCGTAGTTGAAGATTTTTTTATGCAGCTGTTTGCTCTCTTATTTCTTAGATGTAGTGTGGTATTTAAAGTATGCATTCATTGATGAGAGCTTACAGGATGATAGATATTTTACCAACTCTAGTTATGAGGTGATGAATAATTAATATTAGGATGACAAGAAATCTGTTAAATGAAAGTCCATACCAATGTGCCCATAAATGTCAGGTATCTACTCTGTTTCTCTTCTCCTAATTAATTATGAAACGTGTTTTGTTCCATCTGTATGTAGAATGTCTGTGAATGTTTACATGTGTGTTCTAGTTGGTTTCTGTTGTGGTGCTAAATTCCATGACCAAAAGTAGCTTGAGGAAAATGTTACCTGTCATTTTCTAGCTAGCAATCTGAAAACAGTTACCTAGGCCAATTATCAATCAATAAAATGTTCACAATCATGCCCACAGACTGGTACAATGGAGGAAATTTCTCAGCTTATGGTTCCTCTTCCCTGGTATGTCAAATTGAACACCAAGATTAGCCATCACATTCTGGCATGAGGAGTGTGTGTGTGTGTGTGTGTGTGTGTGTGTGTGTGTGTGTGTGTACGCAGAAGTTACTAGTGTGTGTGTGTGTGTGTGTTTGTGTAGGGATATCACCTGCTAACTATTCAAACTAGCCAGTGTGCTCTGGCGTTCCACCTTCCAAATGATGAGGTACATGTTTTCCACTATACTCTGGAATTTACACAGGTACTAGGGATTTAAAGTCAGGCTTTTCTCTTTGGATGGCAAGTGATTCACCCACTAAACTGTCTCATATTCATTTTAGTTGGATTCTTGGCTACTTTTAGGCTTCCCCATTTTTCAGTTCAGCATTGATGAACCTTTTGATTCATCCTTACCATATGAAGTAGTTTCTACTCTGGACATCAGATTGCCTTCCTAGGGCTCTAGGGTTTCAGTAGTTTCAGTCTTAAGAGTAGGTATGGATTGTGCTCAGTGATTCATGGTCTTTCACCTACCCCCACTGCTGGTCAACATTATTGAAGAGAAAAACAGGCAACAAGGTAAAGTTTCTGATTTTGACCTGTGGTTGGTTTTTCAGCAGAGAACTCCTAAGCATGCTATTCTCCTAGAAAGTGGCTTGCAAAATAAATCTCTAACTGATAAGACACTAAGTAATTTTCTCTCCATAAACTCACTTCCAACTGTCTTCTTCACTCATTTCCTTTATGTATCTCGTCATTGAGGACCTCCTTGGTTATCTGGGGAAATAATTATTTTTCTTCTCTTGTGTTCCAGAGTATCCACATTTTCTCCCCAGAGTCCCTTCAAATGATTTATAGGCACAAATTCTACTTGACTTGTAATGATTTTGAAAATTTCCCTTACTGGACTCACCAAGACACTCAATCAATAAACTATTAATAGCCTTCCTATTATTTCAAAGAAGTTTGTGCTGTACTCTGAATACAGTTGTTGATCATTACCAATTATAGTTCCATTGTTCGTGGTAACACACTTTCTTTTTTTATTGAGTGTTAAGATGATGTCAAAACATTCTCTCACAATGTAATTATTTGAATGTTTCATATCTCTAAAACAATATCAGTTTATATAGCTATAAATTATAATATTTCGCTACTCTATTCTTATGTTTGTTATGATTAATTGCTCAATAAATTTAAATTTTACTTCTTAGAGAAGAAAGAAAACTTCTGATCCTCCTATCCTCTATTCAGAATTGTTATGATCCATTTTCTGTTCAATATTATTCTTGCAGTAGCAGTTTCTGACAGGAATGCAGGAGAAAACATTTTCTATATGTTTTAAGACTGAAGTCATGTATACAGTTGTATTCTACTTTTACTCAGAATCAATGAGTATAAATTCTTGTGCATATGTGAATGTGTGTGTACTTGGATGTGTTTGTGTGTGCTCATGCATATGTGTATGCATCTGTTGGTTATGTGCCATAATATGACTAAGAATATATGGAATAACTTTTTTCAGCTTCCACTTTACTAATATCCACAGTACTCTCAAAAATATTATATTTTTATTATTGTTTATTTGTTTCAGTGTTAGCCAATGAAACATTATGCTTTGGTTTTGAGCTGTTACTCTCTGCAAACATCTGTGAAACTTGCAGGTATCAGTTGACATTTCACCAGGTATCTAAGTAGTACAAATGAGTGGATGAGCTTAACCTAAAGGTATTGAATTTAAAAATTAGGTAACATGAAAATGATATGGAAGTACTGAGTTATCATAACCAATGTACACGATGCTTCCATTTCTTCCTTTACACAAGTAGATGTCGACAAATTCACCAGCATTTTGTTGTCTAAAATAGTCAATAAATGAGTTCATTGAAATGTATTATTTATTTCAACCCAACCCATTAGCTTTAGCCTATTTGTAAAAATGTTCTGAGATAAGATTCATAATAGATTATGGCACAACACTACTATTTAATTTCCAATCAACCAAAATCATTACTTCAGCCACTTATATATTTCTTCATACCAAATCCTTCACTCAACATTTTTTGGAGGCTCTCCATGTACAGATACTAAAGATACAATTAGAAACAACATAGATATAATTTGTGTACTTTTTAATAATCTTTGATTTTTGAACAGGCTGGGGATTGAACTCATAGCTGCAGGCATACTAGACAAACATATTACCTGCAAATTACTTATAATTCATAATTTTGAATTTACAGTGAATAAAAGGATTGGATATTAAACAATCACATCAATGCACATAAAAATTAAAGATATAATTCATATGTGACATTATGGGAGAATTCATTAATTGTCATTAGAAAGGTTTTCATATATGCCATTTGAACTAAAGTTGGAAAAATGTGTTAGCCAAGCAATCTATTTGAGAAAGTCATGGTTAAAAACAATTGACAAAAATTATGTTTGTCTTTTATAGCTGATAACCAAAATACCAAAGGCTGAATTTTTTAGCATTTTAATATAAATATTATGTAATATGTATATATATACATATATGCATAAAATATATCAGGTTCAAATCCTCTCTTTCAGGTCCCTCTTATTCTTTTACCATCATTCCTTCCCATGTTTGTGTGCTTCTGATTGTGAATTTGTTTTTCTATTGAGGCAATTTAGGGGACCTGTTCATAGATGTGCTACCACAAACTGGAGCATGGGTAGCCTCTCAGAGGACAAATTCCTGAAGAGAACACTGATCTTTTACCCACCCCTCTGCAGCTATCAATTTTCAATAGCTCTCCAAATGGACTAGTCTTTCATGAATTCTTCTCCCATTTTGATACTTGGATATCAACTGGCTTGATCCTGTGCAAGTTTTCTAAATGTGTAATTTGCCATTGTGAGTTCATCTGAGTCTGGCAAACACTGCTGAGCAACAGTCAGCTACTCACTCTGAATCTTACAGTCTATCTGTTCTCTCTTCTATGGTGATTTTTGGACCTTGGCTACTGGGGAGTGATATAGATGTCCCATTTACAGAAGACTACTACATAGCCCGTCATCCTCCACAAGCTGACCAGTTGTGGCTCTCTGCATAAATTGCTGTCTACTGCAAAAAAGAAGCTTTTATGATGAGGGTTGACATCTGTGCCAACCTATGTGTTATAAAGATGGTAGTTTTATTACTATATCCACTTAGCAGAGAATTACCATTACTCAGGCTGCATAATTCGTAAATAACAAAAATTTTATTCTTATGACTTTGAAGCTATAAAGTATAAGAAAAAGATGCCAATAGATTTGCTATTTAGGAAGAGCCTTGCAAGGTATAAATGTATGACAAGTTTGGAGGCCAAAGCTCTACTTCAACAGTACTTATAAGCTAAACCTAGCCACCACCTTCCCAATGACAATTAAGTAGTCAAGTAGTAAGGAAAAAGAAAAGATATCTAGTCATCATTAGGAACAAAACAATGGCCTGATGACACCCACCATCTGTCTTCATGATACTAACACAGTTTTTCATTTAAATAGGGAAGAGTTTGGGATATGGACAAAGAGGCATATTGAGGAGATTCTAATATAAAAATGATTAAAAGATAAACTATTGAATTCACTTTGATCCAAAAAAGTCTATTAATCTCAAAATATTTTACATAGGTATGGATTTTGGTTTATTAATACAAATTTAAGGTGAATTTTGTTATATTGTATTTATATTTTTATTCTTGTTTAAGGTATTACATTTATGCAATTGTTTAAAAATTGTAGTATATAATTAAGCAATACATATTTATAGTTAGTCATCTATTAGAACCAAACTTGTAGTCATGTTAGTTAGGTTTATTTTTAGGTATAAAAAGATATATTTCAAAAAAGGATATATTTCAATTAGGTAGGTTATCTTCAAACATTTCAAAAACCTATAGAATATGGTATTTAAAATATTTTAAGAACTTAGACTTTTCTGGACAGTGAGATATGTCTGCTTCTGGCAGCTCGAATCTACTTCAAGAGAATGATGGGTATTGAAGAAAATCCAAATGGAATTTACTTTCTTTGTGGCAAAATTTAGTCACTGGGCAAGAAAGTATTTTTTCCCTCAACTGCCTTACAGTATGCTGTATAAACTGGACAGGCAAGACCCATAGGAAAGTGACCTCTGTACTTTGGTAGAACAAGCTGGGATAGTCCTTCAGGCTTCTGCTTTGCAGAAAAGACTGCAAGACATTCTGCAGGACACAGGGAGATGAAACTGACGAACTATGCCTGAATGGACAGAGCAGTCCTTCAAATTTTCTGCTTTGCTGAAAGGTATGCCAGAGACTCTATGGCTGTAGGCTGAAGATGGGTGGCCCAATGTTACAGAAAAACTTTGGGCGACTGTCCATGTAGCCAGATGTCTCTGTCATTTCCTAAATTTGAAAGTTTCTTACAATGCACTTCTTGTTTATTCAAGTAATATTATATCCTTCTGTGGTGTTTGATGAACTTGAAGATTATATAGTTATGCTTTCTTTAGTTATTACAAAAGATATATTAAATATGAAACTTTAGACTCACAAGGATAAGAAAGATGATAGAATACTTTCTTTAATTTTGTTAAATACAAATAGACTAGATAATGTAACTGTAATACTTGCTTGATAGCTGTTTTGTTATATGTAATTTTACTATGTTGAAATTGAAACCATCCTTTATGGTTAAGAGATTAAAGGGCAAGTGATGTGGAATGTCTTTCTGTATGCTGTTAATATCATTGGTTAATAAAAGAACTGTTTTGTCCTATGCAACGCATCTTAGAAGCAAGCAGGAAATCTGCGCTTATATAAAGGGTAAAGGGGAAGAAAGGTGGAGCCAGGAGCCTTGAAAGGACACTCGGCAGAGGGTTGCCCAGCCCTCAGTAGTGCAGGAGAGCCTTGCACTAAGTGGATTTTACTGGTTCACAGTGCTGAGCTGTAGGCAGTTGTGTCCCTGCAGTGAATTTTATCCCCAACATGGTTGCATTTTTTCCCTTCTAGTCAAAATCATTAATAAGTTTCCAGAAAATTGGACAGTCAGCAATGCCAAAAGGGACAGAGTCTGTATTTCAAGTTGTATAGAATAAAACTTTTGTTAAAATTTTTTTAAAAGGGCTCTTTTAGTGATCAACATACCTGTGCAGTCAAGCAAGAGTATCTGATGGAATGATGTGAACAACCAACCAGACACTGAAAATGGCAGATGGCAGACTTACCTCTTGCTTTTACTCACCTTGTAGTCCCAAGTGAAGAGTCAATGCTTTCTAGCCATTAAAGCTTCCAAGTGTCTGCCCTCTTGCAAGTGATGCTTCTCTTATGAGAAATTTCTAATGCTGTTGCATGTGGCATTAGATTTTCGATTATAAATGCAGGATAAAATTAAAATAGTATTCTGTTAATTTGTTTATTAGTAAATATCTAGTCTACAATGTGTCTATTTTTTTTCTCATAGAAATGTAAAAACTGAAATTATATATTGAAAATTTGATTGGTCCCTAGCCCTGAATAAAATAGGACGTTACAAAGTGAAACTATCAAAAAACAATCATTGTAAATAACCCTTATGATAGCTCACAGTTTATATGAAAATGTTTTTTTGCTACTAGTTACTAGGAACAATTAAAGAATCTCCTAGAGATCGTGGGAAATTCATTTGTACCAGTAACTAGTTTTAGAACTCTTCACTATTATCTTTCAACTGTCAGTAATGGTTTCATTTGTACCTAATTTATAGAGTTTGTTGAAAATTTTCTTTGCAGCTCTGGGTATTGGTTGCTTTTCTTGTTTTGTAGCCAAATATCTGGCAAAAATAGTAAGTTAGAGGAGAGCATTTACTTTGCCTTAATGATTAAGGGAATGCAATCTACCATGGCAGAAAAGTGGTGCTGAAAGAGTTGTGTTAGTTGGTCACACTACCCACAAGCATGGAAGCAAAGAGTGACAAAAAATGAGGCCAGGCCACTCCAGTCAGAGGAACCCTCTTTTGGCAGCAAGGTGCCATCTCCCAAAGGTTACACAACTTTCCAAAAATAGCACTACTTTCTGTGAACTAAGTGTTGAAACACATGAGTCTCATTTCACATTCAAATCACAGTGCATATATATATATATACATATATATGTATATATATATATATATATATAACCTCAACATTGAGACTTTATATAAATACCAGAGTTTTAGGTAATTCTTGCTAATAGCTACTAAATTAGCAGTAACTTAATAAAAATAAGGGTAAATAAATAATGGTGAGGGCTAACAACAGATTTTTTGTTCTAAGTAAGCTGCAATCGATAAAACTCTTTATTAAAAATCATCAGACAAAGATACAAAATACACTGAAAGAGAGGAAAATGATGTTGTGGAACTGATTAAAATATTCTTTATAAAATGACACTTAGGGAAACTGGAAATCAATGAACTTTTTGCTAATTGCTAGTTTTGAGAGAGAGAAATGGCTGTTTGCAATAAACACAAATGAAAGATTTTAAAAAATAGTTCTTTTGGAACAAGAAGGCACACAAACAAATGTTTATAATGCTGTGCCTTGGGTTGAAATATTTCTCAATTGTCCTTGAAAGTTCTCAAGGACAATCTTTCCTCAGAAAATTATTTCTCCTTTGAGTAAATAATGTTCTTGCCTAGAAATGAAATGCAGTAATGTATTACATTGCAAGTGAGCTGATAGCAAGGCTAAAAGAAGTTCAGGAAAAAAAATGTCACATTGCAGTCTTGGGCTGAAGTTTCTGTGTCTAAATTCCCTTAACTTCTTAAGAGATGGCTTTCATATTCATTTAAAATAACCCAGAAAGGCGTTTTGACTGCTCTCTACTTATCCATTACTTAGATTTATTTAAAATTTTTATTGTAACAAGAATATCTTGACTTAAATTTTGTATAGCTTGGCTGTTCAATTGATAAGCTCAAGTTTTGTTTTTAACAGAAAAGGGTCCCTTTAAGGAGTCTTAGAGTAATGCCATTTTAGATATTTACTGGCATTGGAAGAGAGGGTTTTTTTTGTTTTTGTTTTTTTGTTTTTTTTTGAGTTCTTTATATACATCCCTATGAGACAGCTACAGTAAGTTCTGTCACTGGTGTTTTTATAGGAAAGTAAATGGAATCCAAAGTCATGAGTCTAAGGCAGAAAACTGATCACAAGTTTCAGGCCAGCTTGGATCACATTGTGTATTCAAGGTCAACCAGGGATACATGGAGAGGACCTGTCAAAATAGAACCAATCAGCACCACTAAAAAAAAAAAAAAGAATCAGAAATGGAAGCGGTGTGAAAAACCTATTTGGTCAAGGTCATTCTGCCATTGGAACATAAGTTGCATCACAGAAATGACTCTATGTTCAGTAGGGAAGCCAGCTAGGAAAACTTGAGCTTTTGGTTCATTTCTTCCTAAGAATTTTTGCTTTTTACTATTATGGTAAAATAGAAAATGAAGTCATTGATTTTTCTAGTACCCCTTTCATGTCCTTTTTAGACTGAATATAATATTTTTAGGCTGTACCCCTTCCATTTTGATTAAAAACAAATGACTATAATGATGCTTTGCTATATCAGATTTAGAATATCAATTTTAATTTAATGACTTAATGCTTCAGATCTTATATATTTTTTATTGTGGCACTTTTAATACTGACCAAAAAATTTATTGATGACAAATTTATTTACTTAAAAATACTGTTTCAATACTTAATACATGTCAGATATTATACTAAAAATGGCTAAGTTTTCTAGGCAGGTGGAATGTTTATTTTCTACTGAGTAAGAAATCATTCAGGCAAAGTTTGAACTGACCTCAGAAGATGTGAGTGTGTATCAAGTGTGTACGAAGGTCAAAGAATAATCTTTAGGAATCTTTTTTTTTTTCTACTCTGTGGGATTTAGGGGTCAAATTCAAGTTGTCAGGCTTCATAGCAAATTACTTTACCCACTAAGACATCTTGTTGGCTTGGCTTTTGTTATCGGTACCTGCTGAACCATTTTGTCCAACACACAAGGTATTTTTAATGTAATTAATAATATAATTAATCTTTTTGGCTTATGGCACTGACTCACAACCATTTATTCTACCACTCTTTGATTTTTTATCTGATTCTGTATATGGAACCATAATTTTATGTATTCATCATATGAGTCAGCCTTTACCCTTTTAATGGGTGTGAAATTCTTGCCTTCTTGACTTAAATGTTCATTCCTTAGGAGTATTGGCATAAATGAGGAGATCTTAACAAGAGCTGTATTTATGAATCAAACCATAGAAAAGTAATACTTTGGTACTTGTCATCCTAACTATGGAGGCTCTAACCAATATTTTACCCTCAGCATTTAGAAAAAAAATGAAAAAATCACTAACATTTTTATTTCATATGTAAGACAATGAGAGTCACTTCACATTTCGTTTATATTTATGTTATTTGTGAATTTTAGAGCAGAAAATATAGATAAAAATAATTTTAGGTGATTCAAAAGTATTACACTCTACATAGTTTATACTGGGATCTTCTAGGACATTATAACATGAGAAAAAAATGTACTTTTTTTATTTGAAATGCCTAAACAGATGAGCTGTCAAATTCAGTAGTAAAGATATATTTCTGCTGACTCGGTCTACCCAAATAAGTTGCTGAATATTTAGTAAATATGTGCTGTGTAGTTTGTGTGTGTGTGTGTGTGTGTGTGTGTGTGTGTGTGTGTGTTAGTTTTTTTATCTTAAAATACTGGAGTATATCTCAGATATGATGACATATCCCTGTAATCTCAACACTAGGAGACATAGGCATGAGGATTAGGAGATCAAGGTCCTCTTCAGCCACATAGAAAGTCCTAGATCTGGCTGGACAATATAAGACTTTTATTTTAGAAAGAAAAGGACATAATGAAATGTACCATAAAGCTTAAAGTCAACGTCGTCCCAGAGAAATGGGTAGTTAGGAGCTCTGCCTTTTTTCACAGGGAACCTAAGGTAGGTTTCCAGTACTCATGTCAGACAACTCACAATGCTGTATAACTCCAATCTAGGGGATCCAACCCCCTCTTCTGGTCTCCAAAGTTACTCTACAACCTCTCATACATACATGAATGTATGTGCACACACATACACACACCAATAAAATTATTTTCAGAAGGACACACCAGACTGTCCTTTGACTTTGAAATCATTAATAATTATATCAGTACTAAAAGCAAAAAAAAAAAAAAAGAACAAGAAATGTGAATGTTCTTGTCCCAGGTGAAGTTTTGAGAGAAGTAAGCTATATTTAGAAGTAAAGCAAGCATACATTTTTGTCAAGTCATAAACTAATAAAAATGGACAATTTTCTCAAAATTCAATAGGTTACAATATTCTACAGGGTCCCTCTTAAACACTCGCTGGATTTGTTTCCTTTAGTCTCCTGTGCTTTATCCATTTGCTTCTGTTCACTAGGAATATTCATAGTTCCCAAGTCCTAGGATAGAATCTGCTTCTCCCTTTTGATTTTTGACCTGATTTGTGTTTCATGTGCTTTATGCAGAAAAGAACTTCCTATCTTAGAACTAATCTGTGTAATATGGCATGTACCATTCCATTCTCCCTGAGAAGACACAAACATTTTCTCAGAATCATACATGACCAATAATTTTAACATCACAACTTGGACCAGAAAGAAGATCATGATCTAAACATAGCTGCTGGAAACTTTAGAAAAGTCCAAAGAGGCAGAAAATTTAAAAAGTAATTGCAAAGGCCTCTATCACATTGGCTTAGGCAAATCTCTCCCTTCAGCACATGTAGCCTAAGCTGTGTACATTCTTTGGCTTATCTCTGTAATTTGGTTCTATTCCCCAGTGAGAACAAAAGCTGTGGAGAGAGACAACTTGTTTGGCTTGGGAGCTTGCCCAGTGTGAAAAGTTTGCAGAATAAGAAAGAACAGCTGCAAGAGGAGAGCTGGGCTGAAATGACAGCTAATGATTCAGAAAGCAATTTGCATTCAGACCTTCTGCTGAAACAGGATGCAGCCATGACTGAGTGATGCTTTACCATACACTACCAGGTGGTTTCAACACCCTTCAGTCAGTACCTAGGTCTCAAGAAATTTCCTAGCCAACAATTCCTTCTTACCTGAAATAGTATAAGTACCTATTGTCTGTGGAAACATGTGACTCTCTTTTATCCCAAGGCTTAGAAAACCTCACCTTATATAAATTTATGTAATAGCAAAGTTCATTTGGAAACCCAAAGCCAACTAATATTACTTGATAGTCAATGACACACCAGACACCATATCTTGTGCTTCACATGCATTGCTTTATTTAATAACAGACCTTGATGTAGCTATTGAAGTGTACTGCTCAGTGCTCTGCATATAAGGAAGGACAGCAGAAACAACCATAGCATCATTTATTAACAGCATCATGACCCCTATTTCATCATTTTAGAATTCTACATAAGGTCCTCTGTGTATCTTCTTTCTCCCTTGCCTAGGAGAGCATGAATAGGTCTCAGAAAGACCCTGAAATCACATGAGTTAGTAACTGGCTCACAGACTGAGATGCTCAAAGAGACAACAAGACATACTTAGTAATTTTTAGTGCATTAATTACACCAGATGTCATTGCAGACATTGACCAATAACATTAGCAGTTCTTCTAGAATAAGAATGAATTGTGTATTCATTCTTTTCTCTTTTTTGAATGTTTACTTAAAATTATTTATTGAAGTTAGAGGATTAAAAACACTTTTATTTTATTCACAGCTTTATGTACTGTATACTTTTATTGATTGAACAATCATATTGAATATCCGTGAACCTGACATACATTGTATGGAATACACAGGACTGTGGCACTGGTCAGGAATGATGAAGTAGATGGGCAAATTACAAGTGTGATACTTTTAAAAATAATGAAGTGTATTCACAGCCCATGAGAGCAGAGATGAGGCTAAACAAAGGCATTTATAACATTTTTATATTATCATTCCATGTGTGTGGATATTTTGTCAACATGTATATCTGTGCACACATTGATGACTGGTGCACTTAGAGGCCAGAAAACGGCATTAGATCCCCTGGAACTGGAATGAAACATGGTTATAAAGGTCTATGTTGCTACTGGAAATTAAATTCATGTCCTATGAAGGAGCAGCCAGTACTCTTAACTACTGAGCTACCACCTAAACCAAACATGTCTATAAAAAAGTAAATACCTTGAGATGGATCATGAAGGAGATGTATAAATGTCTCCACAACATGAAAAGATGATAAACAGGGAGGCAAAAGGTGTTGAATATAACAAAATTTGTAAATCATGATAGAAGTGTGAAGCTTCCAAAGAACAGATGTACTCAACAAAAGGAAACAATAAGAAATAACAGGAGTAAATACTTGTAGAGCAGTTTCTAAAAGATCAGTTGGAAAATAGTTTCACTTCTTAATAATATATAGTTTTAAAATAAAAAGTATATGAGAAGTCAGTCTCTGTTCAGATGGTATCACTGAAAGACACGGAATGTGAAAAACACCAACAGTCCTGCAGCTGCTTGAGCAGACCTGAGTCTCTGGAACGCCAGATGACTCATAATGTAGTCCATCTAACTGCAGACACTCTAATTTGGCCAAAGTCAAGGACTTCCTGTCCTTGGTCTGCAGACACATTGCCTGGACATACTGCCCTCCCCTTCCACACACACACACACACACACACATAATGCTGGTTGCATGTTATTTGGACTCATTGGGAAGTAACTTCATATGACCTTAACCAAATGAATAATATATGCACATATGCCAGTGGATATGCCCATTAAAGCAGATCTTCACCTCCATGCTCATCTCTGGAGTCTGCTTCTGAGGAAACTCTTTAGTGTACTCATTACTTTTCTATTTAAATGATAAAAAAGTATGAATAAAAACCATGTAGGGAATAAAGAACTTATTTTTATTTAAAATTCCTGAGCCCACTATGGAGGAGGAAGTCACAGAATTGAGGCATAAACAGGAAGCACTCTCATAATTACTTTCTCTGCACACAGGAAAAAAATAAAGAGAGCAAAAGTTGGGCAAGTTATAAGCCCTCAAATATTGTCCCTAGTTAAGTACTTCCCACTACCATGCTGCACTAACACGTTTATAACTTTCCAAGCAGAGCCACCTATAAGAGACCAATTGTTTAACTATATAAACCTGTAGGAGGCATTTCTCATTAAAGCCACTACAAACAACTGTGAAATTAATGCACTCTTTTTCCCAAACTTGTGAAAACAAAAATAAAACTCTTTCTTATGTTTTATTATTTTTATTTCTTTTATAGATAATCAGTGAGAAAGGCTGGCATGTCAAAGTCATACAGTCTATACTTTCAACTTCTGTATTGCAATGCTTGTACCTCTTTGTTTTCCCTTTCTATTAATAAAATCTACAAACCTAACTGCAGTTTAAGATAGAAATAAACAATCATAACTAAGCCTGAAATATACTTACATCTTTGTTGCTGAAGAAGGAAACTTATAACTTCCAAGAAAGGCTTCTACATTTAGCAGACTTGTCTAACTGGTCACATGCTTTATTTAATTAATACAACTGAAAATTTTATAAGTATCATATCTCACAGAAGCAGTCTATGTTTCTTTAGGACATATCTGTGTTTGCAGAATTTGATTATAAATCAAATATGTTTCTGGTTTTCATAAAACAAGCAAATAGAAGACTTCAGTTTGAACACATATGAACTTTTTCTTTCTATAGTAATGGCTATTGTTGGGCATGGGGAATATAAGCAGACACTTTAGGAAATAATACATTTTAAATAATCTGCATGTCACAATGAGCTTCATGAACAAATTAGGAAAAGAATAACCTGCTAGAAAAATATATTCTAAATCATTTTTGAAGTACACAGTTTAATTTACAATAATTCATCTGGAAAGAAGCTTGGACTATAACTGTCAGTAAATGATCTCTCCAAAGGCAATGAAATTACTGTTGAAGAATAACGTTCTGACTGTCACTTTAATGTTCTTAGTCCAAACACCAAGGTTCTAGTTTTGCTTAAATGGATAAAAAGTGTTGAATAATTAAGTCAAGAGAATGTAGGAAGCCTGTATTCTAACATTTTTCTGGAAAGATTATAGTTCTGTAAAGATTATAGCAATGACAGTTGCACAATCATTTGCTAACTTTATTTCTTATAGTAATATCAGAGAATGTATTAGTCAGTTTTCTTCCTACAATTTAAAAAAATGAAAAATTTGCTTTAGTTCTGAGTTTGAAGAGATAGCACCCATCATGGTAGAGAAGCATGGCAGCAGGAACATAAGCAAACTGGGTACAATGTGACAAAAAGCAGAGATAAAAAGAATACTAGTACATGGTTCATTTTCTCTTTGAAAAAAATATATACATATATTATATTATGTATACATATACATAATATTTAATGTATGTCTACATAATATAGATATTTGTGTGTGTGTATATATATATGTATATATATATATTCTTTGGGATATAATTACACAATTTTGGGCTGAGTATTTCCTCCTTAGATGAACATGGGTATACCCAGAGGTATACTACCTATGCGACTGTAACTCAAGTTGGTAGGAAAGATAAATGATTGAAGAGACCATAATTGTTTAATAGAACTTGATACTTGATCTCTACTTTAACATGTTTTTTCATTGTCAATTGGAATTTTAAAAAATATTTATTTATTTGTTGGCTAGGGATACATATGGCTGCAGAGGGAATATGAAAGTCAAAAGACAGCATACCTGGGGTGTGCTGTCACACACCTTTAAATCCAGCACTTAGAAGACAGAAGCAGATGAATCTCTATGAGTTCAAGCCCAGCCTGTTCTACAGTGTGAGCCCATGCTACACAGAGAAACCCTGCCCACAAACCCCCTTTTTTCCCCAAGAAAAAGACAACTCACAGGATTCAGTTCTCTCTTTCTACTGTGTGTGTTCCAAGGACCCAACTAATGGTACTAAAGTACTTTAGCCATGACAACCATCTCACTGGCCCAATTAGAACTTTGGATGTTGAGTTAATCTAGAATGATTTATGTATAGGTCTCAAGAATCTGAATTTCTCTAGCAAGGAAACAAGTTCTTTATTTTTCCTGGATTGTTCAAACAATCACCCATTTTAGAATTCATTCTCATTGATGGTTTTGTCATTACTTAACCTTTAGTACCTCTACTCTAGTATTATATTCCTCCCACCACCTGGGCTTGCAGAGCGGCACTATGGTTGGAGAAACATAGCCACACTTATTATAACCCTTTGTTATGAGAGCCAGCTTGGTGATCTTTGCTCTTTCTATGAATTATTTATGTCATTGCATGTGTTTCTCCCAGAATTCATAGCATTGCTCTTTGTCACGCTGTTTCTTCCCATTTATGGAATTGTAAATACAGCTGACTGAACCTCGCCAGTGGCCAAACCCATTGTGGCTGTTGGGAGAAGTGCCTCCACTTTCCTTTCAAAGACTTAAAGGTTTTTTTTTTTTTTCATTTTTTCACTTTTCTTTACCCAAAATGAAATGTCAGTGGTACTAGAAGATGAATGATAACAACAACAACAAAAAAAACCTTTCTTTCTGTTAATTTGCCCACTTGTGGCAATGCACATTTCTTTTATTTTTTCTGAATCCCTGTTCATCATTCATGCCATGGGAATACTGGTGTCTACTGATGCACAATTAGAATGGAAATATAACATACATTTCCTACATCTGCTACCACACTGGGGAAAATGATTAAATTACTTTCTTCTATTTGGATTTTGCTTTAAAATGGTCTATTTGGAAATGTTGACCATGTAGAGTACTATGTCATTTCTTTTGGGCTACCTCAGAAATATGGTTGCATAACTCCAAGAGCATCAGAAATGAAATGGAACCAGGAAGCCTTATTATGTTTCCCAAAGATATCATCTATGTCTTTGGTAGTGTTAATTTTGGTTAAACATTGGACCATCCTGGGTAATTTTTTAACATCTTAAAACTCAGTTTATATTCATCCAATACTAATTTCTATGGAGCTGGAACAAGAGAATATTTAAGGCTTACAGAAGATTCCACTGTGTAAAAAGACGGAGAACTACAAATAATGAAGTGCTATACCTCCGATATCTCAAGAGGGGCCATTCGTGCAAAGGAATGCTGCCTCTTCCATGAAAACTGGGGAGAAAGGAGATGATATGTACTTGCTTGTTTTCATTTTTTATTTGGGTGTTGTAAAGTGGTCACTAATTATATATGTGAAAAGAATTTTATAAGAGAAAAAGATGCTAATTAAAGGGACTCATATAAGAGATTGCCTGTGGTGGAGGTCACATTGCACAGAATCATTGAGATAAATTAGGGACAGCCACAAAATACTAAAAATATCAGTGATTCCTCATAAGACATTGGCAGAGCCACTATTTTTATATTTATTAACTTTGGTTCTTCTTGCATAACAAGGGATCAACAGGTATCTAGTAACCCAATATCTGCAACTTCATTTGTTTTAGAAGTAGGAAAAGCAGCTTTTTTGATGAAGTAAATCAAGGCATAAGCAGAAAAGATGAAGTAAAGAGAGAAGTAAACATACTCTGTAAAACTTGGTGTGATAGCCTAGGCCTGTGACCCTACTCCATGGAAGGTGGTGTGGTATGAGAATGAAAGTTCAAAGCCACTGGGCTAAGTGAGAGACTCTGACTTAAAACAAAAAAGTTATCCATGTTTCTTTGGGGAAGTAATAGTTTTATAATCACATTTGAATTTCCTCTTTTAGAATATATTTCACACAATACCCTGGGCATTTCCTGACTCATCTTTCACAAATTTAAGTTCCATTAAATAAATTCTTTTCTACCGAAATTTTGTCCTACCACATGCCAGAAATGCAGCACTGTCTAAAGCATTTACTTCCTATATGAATCAATCATACAATCATACTCCACATTTTCTCAAACTTGGTAGCTGCTTTTTACGATAACAAAGCAGGTTGGACTGCCAAGTTATATCTCAAAGGGAAACACAATCTTTATTTTGAATGGCGAACAGTTTTTATCACCTCAATGAATATAAAAATCTACTACAGAAAACCAGGTCATTTCTAATTTTGTCTCATCTTAACCACTTTTAGTGACCTAGATGTTCTACTTGATATATGGATAGCTCCAGCTACTGTAAAGAACTTCCTTGAGCTGCCTCCCTTAAGAATTTCTCTTACTGGACTTTGCGGTTGCATGCTACAAAAGTGTGCATAAGGACAGTTATAACTGTTCTTTAGAATTCTCTCACACCGTGATGTCTTCGTCTCACTGTTCCTGCCTTCAAATCATGGAGGAATTTTAACATCATTTTTAAAACTTAGTAAAACTGGTAGACATTATTGCCTGGCTATAATTTAAATTCTGTATCAATGTTCATAAATTTATGGTTATAGGTAAAATGCAGAACACAGATATTTTATTTGTTTAGGAACTGAAGAGCATGAAGGAAACACTGTTTTTCAAGCTTCTTTTGAAAAGTGGGTAACATGATGACTCTGACTCAGTACTTGAAGCAACTGAATGATAGGTATCTGTCTATACCAGGCAGTCATCCCCTCTCAAGGGTGCCTAATCCATTTTTCCAACTTCTTACATACATCTTGTAACAGTTGTTCTAAATTTTATGTTCCATGTATACCATTTAATTGTTATAGATTTATATGCAGTGAAGTTTCCATACTACTTTTATAGATTCATTTTTATATAAACCTTAATGTTTGTTTCATGTTTTTCTTAGTATGACAGGGTCACAACACATCATTTTTTATGGCATATTCACCTAGACCTTAAAGATTACTTGTTAAAATCCACTAAACTGCATGTAGAATTGTCAGACTAAGGAAGACCTGGATATTTTATTTTATTTTATTAAGATTCATATTTTTATGTATTTATATGCATAAGGATGAGTCTGTGTATATGTGTGTCTTGACAAGTACAGAATAGGGTATTGGATACTCTGAAGCTTGAGTTACAGATAATTGTGAATAGTCCTGAAAGTTCAGGTAACCAAAGTTGGCTTATCTACAAAAGTTACAAGTGCTCTAGACTTCTGATTCATCTTTCCATTCCACTTAGAGAATTTAGTATTAAATTTTTAGTCTTTGATAGTTGTTATTCAGGTTTTCAAAGACAGTCTGTATTCTCTACCTGCATTGAACAATACGTTACCACTATATACATGAATATAAATTTTAAAAAGAAAATTTTAAGGCTTCATGTTGCATTTCTTAAACACAAGTCATAAATATAAATAAGCACATGGAATTCTTAGTATAGCATGTAATAGTTGCTTAAAGAATGTTATAAATATAGAAAATGAGGGGAAAATGCATACTTTTAAGAAAATAAATACTATTATTTTCAGTTCTTAAATTTTCTCCACTTTTTATATATGTATAATATTTACATATACATATATTTTCTATTTACATATTGTTTAATGATATCAAAGTATACTGTTCAAATATAACTTTAATCTATATTACATTTTAACTCAGAATTTTAAGATGCCAATTTCCACATAGTCTAATGATCTGTATTTGGCTAACTTAAAGGTTTCTTAATATTCTGACACATAAGTTTATTTATTAAATAGACCCCCATTTGGGGGACATACAGTTGCTTCAGGTTTTTATTGATAATTTTCTAATTAATATGATAAGAGATAAACTCCTTTTACCATTTTTTAAATGTATTGTTATTACCAGTTTAATATTTATCTCACATGAAGAATTTTGTTTAAAAAATATAAATTTAGAACTTTATTTATCTTTCAGTCTTTTATGTGTCTTACTCTTTTGTTATATTCTCAAATGGGTATTTTGAATATTGAAAATTTTCTTTCGTTGTCTTTATTATTTATTGTTCATTTAACTGTTTCATTCTATGGCCCAAGATGTGTCTAGCCATTGGTTCTTAGGCTAATGTTGGTGCCAACTATAGGTATATTCTTGTTGAGTAAATAATAAATCCGAAGAGAATTTGGTTGGTTACTCCCTTGTTGTTTATGCTACTATTTCAACATCGAACATCTTTTCTTTCTTTTTTATTCTTTTTTTCTTTTTATTATGAATAAGGTCTCATTTTTTAACCATGTATCCCCTTGTTCAAACTCCCATACCTCTCCTGCCCCTCTCAGTCACTCTCTCTTCTCCTCATCTCCTTATCTCCTCCTCAGCAAGGGCAGGAAGTTTCAAGGTCCCAAGGTGGCTTAGTTCAGCATCCACTCCAGGCAAATCTGCTTTCCTCCTCCCAGCATCAAGACTGGGTCAGGTGTTCCTCTGGAGGTAATGAGCTCCAAGGTGCCAGTCCAAGGTGCTTCAGATACCAAGCTGTTTAGTGGTTGTGGTTTGCAGCTTGGGAATGATTTTCATTTTTTTTAGAGTCCACTGATGAGTGAGTACATCCCCTGCTTATCTTTCTGAGTTTGTGATACATCGCTCAGGAGACCAATCATTGTTATAGCACATAAGGTTCACGCTAGATACTACTGACACTTCTTTTCCTCTTCTAGTAGCCTTCATAGCACCTTCAAGCACTATGAAAATGTCCAGCATATTCTTTGTGTGTCTTTCTTCTTCCCATTCTTACCTCTTCCAAACTTTAGGCCCAACTTAGGAAATAACTAGAAGCTTGCTAAAACGTCCCTTGAATTTCCTTAAACATAACTGCTAAGTATTGCTTCCATGACCCAGTACTGAAAATGCAATTGTCATGGTTTGTTAACACTGAGATATAAGAAAGCTTACAATTTGCAGAATCCACAGGAACATTGAAAAACACTTGGATAGTGAAGTTGCATTCAATATTGCTTATATACATCACAGAATATAAGAAAGCATAATCTCTGAGAATAAAATGTGAAATGTGAAAATATTGATGCAAATGGTAAATAGTTTTATTATTAAGTATAATTGGAAGTTGCCAACAAATGTTTTTTTCGGCAGGCTAAAGAGCCACATACCATTCAAAATGATTGCTTATAATTAATAATATTCAGATGGGGAACATCATTTCTCAACTTTTTTATCATAGCCCATATATTGTTAGGCAAACAACTTTATCAAATCAATGGAAGCTTAGTTTAGTGCATGATAATCTTCTCTTGCCCTGTAATTCATCACTAAATTGCTTTTCCATGAATTGCAGGCATTCAAAGGTTTTAATTGTAGCCCTGTGCTTTATTTACTGTTAGAAAAAAATGTCTTTTCAAAGGGAGCATGTTGTGCTAATAGGCAATGGGTCTGTGAGCATTTATTTGTCATTCACTGTGGTCAGGTATCCCACACACACATATTTGAACTGGCTCATACAATGCCAGTTCTAGTATTTTAAAGATGATTTTCTTTTTCCTACCTGCCTTTCTGGATAAATGCATTGCGATGGCACAGAGTTTGTGCCTTATACTTGGGCTCCCTTAACAAATGACAGAGCTATTTGTGTCACTCACACAGCCTATGCCAAAAGCTGAGGAAGAAAAGTGGGAAAAGACAGTAAAGACAGTGGTAGATATAAGACCATCAATCTTGTTGATCCAGCCAACTACAATTCTAGCATATGCTCAATTGTCAATAAAAATCAGAGTGAAGACTGTAGTTCAGGGAGAGACATGAACAGGGGGGCATAGCAGTTTATTTTTTTTAAAATAAAACACTTCTGGCTGGTTTGATAACTCATACTCACCTCTCAACATGCACAGAGTACCGTTCGTCATATTTATCCCACCTCTAGATTGCCATGCTTTCTTGCCAACTTCTCTCATATTACCAGCACCTCTACTCAGATATTTTCCTGAAATATATGCCAGAAAGAACTCTTTGAATACAAGTCCCACTCTGTGCATAAGGAAGATAATTCTGGGGCTGGAGAGATGGTTCAGTGGTTAAGAGCCCTGGCTGAGCATCCAACAGACACTGATTTGATTTCGAGCACTGACATGGTGGCTCTCACAAATATTCATAACTGCAGCGTGAGAGAATGTGATGAGGTCTTTTTACCTCTTAGACTACTTCACACAGACATGGTACACAAGCATACATGCAGGAAATCATTCATACTTCTAAAATAAATAAAAAACCACTTAAAATATGATAACAAATGGAGTAATCTTTTATGAGCTACAAAATGTAAAACAGTATGCAGAAAACACATGATAGAGGTGTGAACTGAATTTGAATATGTATTCAATGGTACCCTGTTTAGAAAAATTAAACATCAGATTATTGTCCACTACATATGTTTCTTTGCCTTCTTTCAAAAAAAGAACCCCCCCAAACAAACAAACAAAAATAATGCTTTTGATTATACTCTTTCCTAGAATTTCAGTGTAGTTTTTTAATGATTAAGAGTTAAAACTAAGAAAGAGAACATACATGGAATGGTTTTTACTATTTAGAATTTTTTTTTTTTCAAAACAAGCACTGTTCACCCTACTTCCCCTCTCTGATTCACTCCAAGATTCCCCGCGCCCACCCACAATTCACTCTTCAGAGAGGGTAAGGACTCCCAGGGGAGTCAATGCAGTCTGGAATATCCAGCTGAGGCACAACCAAGCATCTTTCCCCAAAATCAGGTAAGGCAAGGTACTTCTATAGGAAATGGGCTCCAAAAAGCCAGTTCATGCAGTAGGGATAAATTCTGCTCCCACTGCCAAAGGCCCCACAAACTGCCCAAGCCACACAACTAATGTCATCCACTATCAGAAGCCCTAGTTTGGTCCTACGCAGGTTCTCCAGCTGTCAATCGAGGAATTTTTTTTTATACACGCAACATTTGTCTCTCCATAAACAGATAGGAAGTTATGCTTCATAGTGTTTGTAAAATGAAGACATCTATCAGAGAAATTAGCATTTGTTAGAATCAATGGTGTGAAGGTGTGTCAGAAAAATAGAGGTGCTACTCCCCTGATTCTCAGAGGGTCTGAGGAATCCAGGAACTCAGAGTCATCTATGAGCAGTATCTCAGGTCTTTTTAACACCAGATGAAAACAACTGTGTATTTTTACACTTATTACCCTACCCTATACCTTCTAATGCAGTCATACACAGATGTGATGTCTGAAGTGATCCTCTGTTTTTTTGGTTTTTTTTTTTTCTACTCACATGTTGCCTCAGACACAAGCAAACAAAGAGCAGTGAATACGACTAAAAATCAAGAGTAAGGTAGACTCTTAACCTTATTGTTTATTTAGTTATATGAATTGAACAAGTTCTATAATGAATCTAAACTGTATTTGCTTTAGCTATAAGAGAGAAAGGGGATCAAACATTTCTGGGATATTGTACACATTAGAAATGATACATGCAAAGATCCCAGTGGTGAACTAACAGCAACAAAAAAGACAAGATAGCAGTAGCTATTAACATTGCCCATGAAAAAAAATATGCCATGTAGACTACCCTCAGAGGAACACATATAAAAACTAAAGAAAGAATTTAGAGTTAGCAAATTTTGACTGTGTTGTTTGTAGTACATGGCAGGGTCGTAATATATCAATTCACATATAGACAGATTTTCAGTGGGGAGTACTGGCAACATGTTTCCAATATATGTTATTAAAACAACTGAGGCTTTGTTATTCTTTGATTCCTTACTGTTTGATTTTTCAATTTTAATAATGCATTAGAGTACTTCTGAGTTTAGCTCTTACTAAATTATAAATGCCAAAATTTTATACCTAAGTATCAAATAAAATTTTCCACTGCTAATGTAAGAAAAATAAACATTTTGAGCTTGTTAATTCAGACTTCCTGGACTTCTGGAATCATTCTATCTACTACAGAATGATGTCAGAGTCACCTAATCATTTTAAAGCATGTTTGTGTTAAATATAGGTACTAATTTCTAGTTACTTAAGTATGCACTTGAGTTATTTTTACACCCATGTTTTCTACTGTTTTATGTGACAACACCCACATACCACCTTGTCATTTTTCTAACTTTCAAGATTAGTGTTGGGGCCAAGGCTTATCAATGACTGGTTACACCATCTATCAGTACTACTATTCCCAACATTGTTATAATATCTTGTTCCAATCAATCATAAATAATGAACCAGATTTCACAACTATCTACACCATAAACCATTTTATTACTATTATTTCAGTTTAAGTTACTCTTCTCTCTCTCTCTCTCTCTCTCTCTCTCTCTCTCTCTCTCTCTCTCTCTCTCTCTCCAAAGTCATAAATCTGTCATTGATTTTGTATGCCACATTGATTCTTCATATCAAGAAGGGAAATACAGTAGAATCCAGAGAGATCATTTAGTTGATTGGTAATGATTGCCAGAGCCTCGAATCTGACTTTCTTTTGCACCATCACCCCAAAATAATGATATAGGGATTTATTCATTATGAAAACCTAGCCTTTAATTTAGTCTTGTTCCCAACTATTTTATATAGTTTGAATTAACTAGTTTTTATTAGTTTGCATTCTGAAATGCCTTATGTTATTAAAACATTTTAAATACCATATTCTGTAGATCTCTGAAGTGTTTACATACCACCTACCTATCTA
Source organism: Sigmodon hispidus (assembly GCA_004025045.1). Lineage (NCBI taxonomy): Eukaryota > Metazoa > Chordata > Mammalia > Rodentia > Cricetidae > Sigmodon > Sigmodon hispidus. Next base: position 297,450 of record PVIH01000360.1, on the reverse strand, counting down.
AAAATACATCTCTGTTTGACCCTGAAAACATACCTAATATTACTATATGTTGGATTGCATATGATTACCAGTTTTTCATAATTATCCTAAATAGTTTATAAAAACAGTATTGAAGAAACAAGACTTTACATTACACTTTTTAATGAGCTGCATAAACATAATACCTTAAACAAGAATAGAAACATATGTATAGTATGTTATAGCAAAAGTAACCTTAAATTTTATCAATAAACAAAATCCATACCAATCTAAAGTATTTGAAGCTAGTAATTGCTATTTTGTTACAAAGTAGATTTAATAATCTATCTTTTCCCTGAACAAAACCCTTTTGATTAGTTTTTTCCTTGATCATTACCAATAACAATTTGCATCTACCTCTAAATGATGACAGATATGCCTAATCCATCTAATGACAAATTAAAACCTACCCCAATGCTCAGGAATATAAGGTATCATTAATTTAAAATTGCTGCCTATTGTGTAGGAGAGATGCCATCTTTAGGGAACCCTGATAAAACTGAGATGATGGTCAAGTGCTGGGAGAGCTAACTGTTGTCCAATCTTGGTATAAAGGGAAAGTGCAGAGCTTATCTGAATTCCAGGCTGGGGTAGTCTGTGAGGCTGTATGCTTTTAGCTAGCTTCATTGAAGGTGTTTGGTTCTGGATACAGATTTTTGAGGAAACTGCAACAGAGGCATTTTGAAATATTTCACATCCTGGGATATATGTATTCACTGGTTTCTGGTCCTCTTGTTCTGAAAACACTAACTTTTAAAGGTAACATACACATCTATTTTAACACAAGCATGGAATGTATAGTATGCACAAGTTAGCTAAACATGATTTTTGTTCTATGTTTGAGCAGGTAAAATACATATGTTAACTTTATAAGTCCACTTGGACTTCATAACTAAACTGTAATATAAATTTTTGTGGTGGAATGTTCTCTGTATGTTGTAAATAAAGGACTGATTTGGCCTATGCACAGCACCATAGAAGTGGGTGGAGAATCAGAGGACAGACAGGTAGAAGGAAGGTGGAGTTAGTCAGTCGCCATCTGACCCCGAGAAGAACAGACATGTAAGAAATACAGGTGAGCCACCAGTGGGGCCACGTGGCAGGTAGACTAGTAGATTACAAGAAATGGGTTGAATTAAGATGAAAGAGCTAGCTACTAATGTGCTTGAGACATGGGGCAAAGAGTATGAAGTTAATATAAGTATCTGAGTCATTTCTTTGGGGGACAAAAGCCACCCCGGACCGGGTCTGAACTTCCAGGCCTAATGGGCCAGAAACCTTCTACAACAAATTTTCATCATTCCATAGCACTTCATGTCTCTTTTAGCCTCAGAACTTTCCCTACGTTGAAAAATTAGCATATTTGTCACTTGTCTTATAACTTTTCTTGGTTTCTATCTTCATGTTGGGAGCCAAGATTTTCAGCAGGTCTTCTCTAGTCACATCTGATATTTATTTCCAAGGTATCTATTGTTTTTCATTTCATATAGAAAATAGTCATATTCTTTTCCATAAAACCACAATTTTTTTATTACCTTTTTAAACTTGAGACATCCCTAAAGTATATAGGCTGGTTTAATTCAGGAGTTTTGTTTTTTTTTCCACAGTCCAGTATCTTTCAGCAGTTGCAATTCTTTTGTTTATTAGCATTCAAAAATTCAAGTACAATAAAGGACTATGTAAGAGCCAGATAACCTGTATATTTTCCATTTTTAAGTGGCTTATATTTTTTATATTACTTCACTCTCTTTAAAGACTTTATTATTTTTTGAATTTATTTTTTATTTTATTTTTTATTATGAATAAAGTCATATTTTTTTATCCCTTCACCCATTTACTTCTTCCAATCACTCTCTCTTCTCCACAACTCTTTATCTCCTCCCCAGCAAGGGCAGGATGTCCCAAGGTCCCAATATGGCTTAGTTCAGCATCCACTCTTGGTAGATCCACTTTCCTCACCCCAACATCAAGAATGGGTCAGGTGTTTATCCGGACAGAGTGAGATCCAAGATGTCAGTCCAAGGTGTTTCAGAACCCAAGCTTGTGGTTTGCAGCTTGGACATGCTTAGCTTTTTGCTTTTTTGTTAAGAGTCAAGTAATGAGTGAGTACATCCCCTGCTTATCTTTCTGAGTTTTTGATAACTCGTTCAGGAGGATATTCACCAAATCCATTCATTTACCTGCAAAATTTAGAATATCTTTTTTTTTTTTACTGCTGAGCAGTAAAGTACTCCATTGTGTAGATGTACCACAGCTTGTTAATCTATTCCTCAGTTGAGGGGCATCTAGGTTATTTCCAGGTTCTTGATATTATGAATAATGCTGTTATGAACATAGTTGAGCTAATGCCTTTGGAATTGCAAATGTGCATCTTTAGGGGATATGCCCAGTAGTGATATTGCTGGTACTTTGGGAAGATTGATTCCCAGTTGTCTGAGAAACAGCCCTACTGCATTCTTGAGTGGCTAAATGAACATATACTCATACCAACAATGGAGTAGTGTTCCCCTCACTAAACAACCTCTCCAGCATTGGCTGGCATCTGTGTCTTTTTTCTTAGCCAATCTCACAAGTGTAAGTTGGTTTCTCAAAGTTGTTTTGATTTGCATTTCTCTGATGGCTAAAGATGTTGAGCACTTTTTCAAGTGCCTTTCAGATATTTGTAAGTCTTCTGCTGAGAATTCCCTTTTTAGTTCTGAACCCCATTTTTTGATTGGGTTATTCAAGGTTTTAGGCTCTAGTGTTTTGGATTCCCTATATATTTTAAAGATCAGTCTTCTATCACATGTAGTCCTACTAGATGATTTCGTTTCTAATTGTTCTAAAGCTTTCAGCTGAGCTGTTAGGTCTCTAGTGTGGGTTTTCTCTAGGTTTTTTTAATAGGTATCTAGTGCTATGAATTTTCCTCTTAAGACTGCTTTCATTGTGTCCCACAAGTTTGGGTACCTTGAGGATTCATTTTCATTAAATTCTAGGAAGTCTTTGATTTCTTACTTAACTTCTTCTATGATTCAGACATGGTTCAGTTGAGTGTTGTTTAGTTTCCATGAGTTGTTGAATTTCTGTGATTTTTGATGTTGTTGAACTCTAACTTTAGGCCTTGGTGATCTGATATGATACAAGGGATTATTTTCATTTTTTGTATCTATTCATATTTGCTTTATGACCAATTATGTGGTCAATTTTAGAGAAAGTTCCATGTGGTGCTGAGGAATATATATATTCCTTTGTGTTTGGGTGGAAGCTCTGTAAATATCTATTAAATCCATTTGCATCATTACCTCTGTTAGATTCCTTATTTCTCTGTTGAGTCTCTGTCTCATTGACCTATCCAAGGGTGAAAGTAGGATATTAAAGTCTGCCATTATTACAGTGTGAGAACTGATGTGGGATTTGAGCTTTAGTATTGTATCATTTACATAGATAGGTACCCTTATATTAGGGACATAAATATTCAGGATTGAAATCTCCTCTTGACCATTTTTTCCTGTGATGAATAAGTAATATCCATCTTGGTCCCTCTTAATTGATTTTAGTTTAAAGTCTACTTTGTTAGATATTATGATGGCAACACCAGCTTGATTTTTAGGGTCATTTAGTTGGAAAATCTTTTCTTAACTCTTTACTCTGAGCCTGTGTCTGTCTTTGTGGTTGAGGTGTTTCTTGTATGCAGCAGAAGGATGTCTTCTGTTTTTGTACTCATCTTGTTAGTGTATATCATTTTATAGGTGAGTTGAATCCATTGATATTAAAAGATATTAGTGTTTCCTGTTATTTTTGGTGGAAGCTTGTATGTATTTCCTTTCTCTGGGCTTTTCTTCTGTGAGATTATTGATTGTTTGTGGTGTCATGGGTATATCTGAGATCCTTATTTTGGAGTTTTTCCTCTGATGTTTTCTGAAGGACCAGATTGGTAGATAGGTATTGTTTCAGTCTGATTTGTCATGGAATACCTTGTTAACTCCATCTATGGTGATTGATAGTTTTGCTGGGTATAGTAGTCTAGGTTGGCAGCCATGCTCTTTTAGTGTCTATATAACTTCTGACCAAGCCCTTCTTGTTTTTGTTTCTATTGAATAGTCAGGAGTTATTCTGATCACTCTGCCTTTATAGGTAAGTTGGCCCTTTTCTTTTGCAGCTCTTAAATTTTTTCTTTGTTCTGTATGTTTTGTGGCTTGATTATTATGTGGCAAGCAGACTTTTTTGGGGGGTCATATCTATTTGGTACTCTGTAAGCTTCTTGTATCTTTATAGGCATTTCCTTCTTCAAGTTAGGAAAATTTTCTTCTATGATTTTATTGAATACATTATCTGTGCCTTTGAGCTGGTATTCTTCTCCTTCTTCTATTCCTATTATTCTCAGGTTAGGTCTTTTCTTGGTGTTCCAAATTTCCTGAACATTTTGTGTTATGGCTTTTTTGATTTTAGTATTTTCTCTGACTGCTGTACCTATTTCTGCTACTGAAACTTCCACTTCAGAGATTCTTTTTTCCATCTCTTGGATTCTGTTGGTTATGCTTTTATCTGTAGTTCTAGCTCTTTTCTTCAGATTTTCTATTTCTACCTTTGCCAAAATTTATGCCTTTTTTATTGCTGCTATTTCAATTTTTAGTTTCTGGGATGTTTCTTCCTTTTTTTGTTTACCTTTTCTTGATTTTCTTTCAAGGATTTGTTCATATCTTCAATTTTTTGTCTGTATTTTTTTCTATTTCTTTAAGGGAATTTTTTTATCCTCTTTGAAAGCTTCAATAATCTTCATAAAAGTCCTTTTGCTGTTGTTTCCTTTTGTTTCCTCTTCATTGCTCTGTTCAGGTCTTGTAGTTGTGGAACCACCAGTTTCTTCTGGTGTTGCCTTGGTTTTCTTTATAGTGTTATATGCATTTTTGCACTGGCATCTGCCCATGGCTTCAGTGGTTCATGATTAGTCAGCTCCTAATAAGTTGCAGCAAGAAGGCATGTGTGTCTCCTGTCTCCTCTGAGCAAGTGGTCTGCTTGATCTCTGACTATGCTCTGGACAGAGATCTGAATTTCAAAGCCTCAGTCCTTCTCTGATGATGCAGTTCTCCCTGGAGGCAGTTTCCAGCTGTGCAATGTCCTTTCTTTTAGGAGGTCACTGGAGGAGCTCCTCACAGCTAAAGCCTAGCTCCTGTCTGCTAGCCAGAGCCTGAGATCAGACCCTAGGGATTGACCCTGGTCTCAGAGATGGGGTCTCTGGATGGGTGGCCCAGGTGTCAGAAGCTGCTCACCTCAAGTTTATTATTTTTAAACTATTTTTATGACTATACATACCAATATTTTTCTTCAGCACCTAAACACATTTTTACACATATTGTACCCTTTTAAAAAATTTTCTTGGTCTGGACCTGGCTCTTTGGGTAACTGTATTGTTCTTTGACCATGTGAGCTTATTCTTAGACATCTAGCTTACCTGCCTTATGACTTTACTTAGCACATGGTGCTGGGAGCTGTCTCTGCCCCCTTTCCAGTTCTGTGAGAACCTAGCCTATGACAGTGGGTATTAGCTATAGAGTAGCATTTTCATGCCCTAGCTCTGAAAATTTACTGAGTTGCAGGCATTTCTATCTAGTCTCCCATTCTAGTAGTCCACTATTTAAGTGTTCAGATGCATAGGAGGCCCTCCTAAAGAAGCCACTCCACTGTATAACACCAGCAGTGGCTCTGTGTCCATGACATTTTCTCAACTTTCTCAGACCTGTCTTTGGATACATCAAATGGGTCTCCATGTTGGATGTTAATTGTAGTCTAACTTTGTTTTCATCTGTCAACCCCCAAATAATGATACAGAGAGTTATTGTGAATTATGAAACTTAGTCTTTAGCTTAGGCTTATTCTCAAATAGTTCATATAACTTAAAGTAACCAGTTTCTGTTAACCTACATTCAACCATGTAGCTTTTTACCTATCTTCCATTCCGTTTTTTCGGACTACCTCAGTGTATCACTGGCATCTTCTGTTACCTAGATGATAATCCTGAGTTCCTCTGTGCCTGAAAGACCTACCTAACCTCTCCTGTCTAGCTACTGGTCATTTAACTTTTTATTACATCAATCACAATGATTCTTAGTCATACAGTTTACAAAGAGCCCTCAATAAGAAACATTCCTATTAGCAGAACAGCTATAAAAATGAGGCTCTATTTAGCATTTATAGAGAACAATATTGTGATTGACTAGCAATGTATTCCTTGGGTAAAAGAAGAGAAAAATATAGATCGGACAACTAGCACAGAGGGCAGAAAAGGCTGCACTTCTCAGAATCCCTTAATATACATTCTCTATAACTCCCCAGAAACTGTTTTTTTTTTTTTCATTACTTCCTATCATGGCTCTTTACAGTTTATTTCCAAACTATCAAAGAAATGGAAAATACATTCTCCATCCTGCAAAATCTTTTGAAATCAGAAACTTTATTTTTTACTTTCCCTCTGCCTAGACACTCTGCTACACAACCCATATTGCATTGTAATATCTGTAGGGAAATCTTACCTTATCTTCCTTATGTGGAGAAACTACCTGAGGGTTTTTCTTTAATGTGGCAACACAACACTTTTTTTTATTTTATAGGCATGATAACAATTTTGTGTGTGTGTGTGTGTGTGTGTGTGTGTGTGTGTGCTGTGTATGTGTGTATAGTTTTATAGTCTAGATCTCATATAGCCCATGCTGACTATATGCTCATTTTATAACAAAACATGCTACATTTTTGCCAACATGTCTTTCTAGAATAGCTTGGTGAGAAATAAAGTCATCATACTTTGGTGTGATTTTATGTCACATGGTCCTTAGGTTTTATACTGTCATTCAGTAATAATAAAGACAGAAGCTTTATTTCTTGGTTATCATTTTAGCATATATTTCAGACAATATCAGCCTTAAGTCTGTTGATTTTTGAGCCAAGTAACCATATGAAAAGTAAATAAGATTAAGTAAAATATAAAATGAATATTGTAGACTTTGTACTTGTTCTTAAATTTCATGAACTAAAATGAAATATAAGAAAAATGTGCTAAATTAATATTAACGTACTGCCTACTAGATCATTTTTATGTACAAGTCATCTTTTCTTTATTATCCATTATAACGTGGTTGTAGATAAGTGTTACAATTAATAATCCATAAATTATATGTTTTATGCTCAATAAGCCTGACCCAGAATGGAAATTTGAAAAAACTTCTAATTTAATGCTTAGGGACATGTTATTGTTTTAGTTTTAAAAGAATAATAAACACCTGTCTTTTAATGGCATTCTTTCAGCATGTCACTTGTTTTATTGTTTGGAAAATAGTTATAGTCCTAGAAGCTGATTCATTTTTAACCCTTCTATCCATTATTCTTAGATATACTTCCTCAACTTTTTCATCAAATACATATACTATCTTCTTATTGGTGGATATTCTAGAACATAAGCTTTGGCTTGCATCCATAATAAGTTCTCTACAATTAACTCATGGTCACTTGCTGTGGGACTATGCTCTGTACACTGTGAATATTTGTCACTCCTGCTGGTTTAATTAAATGGTGATTGGCCAGAAAGCTGACAAGAAGTATTGTCAGGGCTACCAGATTAAGAAAACACTAGGAAGAGGATAAGCAGAACAGAGATTACAATGGGAAACAGAGGAAGCAGGATGAGAATACTGCTCTGAGAAAAGTTACTAAGCCATGTGGCTAATCATATGTTAATTTAGAGTAAGAATTACAAAGTAATATCCCTGGGTCATAGTCCAAACAGCATGTAATTAATATAAGACTTGGTGTGATTATTAGGGATTGCTGGTTTGGATCGCAGGTATAGGTTGGGCCAGAAACTTTGTGCTACATTCATTTAAACATTTTTGTCAGAGACAAATGAAGCTCAACACCATGTACAGTGCTGGCATAATGTCCAGCTCCTTTCATGAAGATGATTGAAAGGTGTGAAGAAACATCAGAAAAAGAAAAGCATAAGACTGGATAGATCCTGGAGTCTATCTCTTACTAATATTTACTAGTAAGAATGTGAAAACTCTCCCAAACAACACAAAAACTGATACTAGGTTTAAGATGAAGCCATTTTGGGGGGGAGTTGTGGAGAAGAGAGAATGACCTGATGTGGTGGGAGGGGGAAGGGACCTTGAATAAGGATATACAAGGAAGAAAGAGGATTTTATTATGAAATAAAAAAAAGATGAAGCCATTAAATATCAATTATTCTAAACTACTTCTAGCGGCTTCTTTGATTAAATGTTTTTCTTGTGTTTTACCTTTGGGTAATCCACCTCATCAGAAGAACGAAGAACAGGAAAGGCTAAATGCTTCAGATTCATTTGGTTGTTTTTGCAAAGGAGTACTTTGAGAAAGAAGGCAAAATGTTAACCTGAACATTATCTTACAAATTAAGTTTGGCTAAGTTCCTGTGCTTACACACAAGATCCTTGTTGACTCAAATGGAAGCTCTCACCTACTCTCCTGGTAGTAGTTATATTTCAATTACTCTGTGTGTGTGTGTGTGTCTGTGTGTGTGTCTGTGTCTGTGTGTGTGTCTGTGTCTGTGTGTGTGTGTGTGCTTGTGTGGGCATGTATATGTGTGTGTGGTGTGTGGTGGCATGCCTGTGCATGGTTCTATTGATGAGTGAGTAGATACTTTTGCATATGTTAGTGTCAGCTTCTTCCAGCTTGACATGTATTCTCAGAACCATATCCAGATCTCTAGGCTTGTATGACATGGGTGCTTTTATCAGCTTTGCCTTTTTTCATGCCACACACCACTCTACTGTTGTATTTTCCTGGCATAGTTGTATCCCAGATATAAACAGCCTTTGATTTTGATGTCAATAGAGCCCATCTCTCAGTTTCATTTGAATCAACTAGGTTGTGATCTGGATTGACAATCAATGAAAATTTTCCATCACAGCAAAGGCATATAGGTTATCCTGTCCATGCCTCAGAGCCTGCCTCTGGATATGCTCATCTTCCACCAACAGTTGCTTCCAGTTAACTTGCAAATGCTTCTGAATGCACTGGGGAAAACATCCCCTTTCAGTGAGCTCTTTAGAAGTTTATCAGATCTGCTGTGTTAATCTCAGAATAAGGAGATGGTACATGCATTATGTACTATCCATCACCGGATAAACATAAAGATAGCAGGCATGTGGTATCGTTGTTGGTGTTGCCATGTCATTAGAATCATCAACAAGCTATGGTTACTTATTGAGTGCCCACTGTGCAGACAGTGTGTATGCCTCTTGTTTGTTAATCCTGACAAACGCTCAGAAATCAAGCAGCTTGTAAAAGTGATGTTACAAGTAACTTAATAATAGTAATAAATTTAGTTGCTTTACGTATGTGTGTGTGCTTGTTTGCATGCCACACCATATATCAGATATGTTTAGAGATCAGATGCCAACTTTCAGAGGTTAGTTAGCTATTTCTACAATGTAGGTTCTTAGAATTGAACTCAGATTACCTGGCTTGGAATCTCATTAGCCCCAACATTCCTGTTTTATGTATAACTACCTTGAGGGAGAAAATTTGGCTGTAATCATAGATACCTATATATTCAGTCACTATAAAACTTAGGGACTTGACTCCAAGATTGCTGCCCAAGCCCCACTCTATCCTCAATTGTATAGGACCTCAAAAACTTCTGGTAATATTACAGACAAACTTCCTCTACCTTTATTCAACCTATTTTGACTTTTTATTTAGGAGGAAAAAACAATTGTAGGGGAATATTGCCAAAGTAAATGTTTAAAGTTTGCCTTAGTAGACTGAGAATTGGGCTTGTTTGTTTTTATTGTATGTTTTATAGTGCTGTATAGTGTAGAAGAGTCATTACCAACCTCTTTCCATCTGAATAGGTGATATCTGCACTTGTTGTATCCTCATATGTACTTATTCAAATGTAATGAGTAATGAAAATGATCTAGCCTTTCCATGTCAATTCTGTGTTCTCTGATTTCTTTTCTCCCAGGAATACTAGCATCTCTATTGAGACAGACAGTCTGGTAAAATGAGAGTGATGTGATGGTTTGACAAATATCTACTGAGGACTCATGACAAGAAAAGGGCTTAATCATCAAGATGGGCTTTGAGGGGATTAGAAAGTAATCAGACAGATGAAGAGAGACGGGTATTGTCACCATTGACAAAATCACTTCAATCACAAGTCAGGGAAGAAAGGAACAGAGTGAGAACTGGGACAAGCCAGCCAACAGAAGCTGGAGATTCCTCTGCCCCTCCCTCCAGATGTCTTAATTAAAGTGCTCTTTAAAGGTGAGCTGCTCCTGAGTAATTCCTTTTTTTTTTTTTTTTACATTCTTACATTCTTACATGCCACTGAGTATCTGAGTGTGTGTGTGTGTGTGTGTGTGTGTGTGTGTGTGTGTGTGAGAGAGAGAGAGAGAGAGAGAGAGACTCAGAGGATAATTTTGGGTAGTAAATCCTCTCCTTCCATAGGTTGATTTCTAAAGATCAAAAGATCATCAGCATTGGTAGCAAGCACCCCTATCAATTGAGCCATTTCACCAGCCCCCTGAATAATTTTTTACTATAAACTGTTCTCTCAGTCATTGCAAAATATTACAGAAAAGAAACAAAGGGAGAGAGAAAGGTATAGGGAGAAAAAGGAGGAGAAGGCATTTGATGGTTAGTCTGGAGGTCATCTAAATTAACAGCAGGTAGAACATCATAAAATTGCTTTGCACAGTGAAAACTTTAATTATATCTCTCTCACAAACCTAGGAGATTGGTTGATGTCTGGTCACAGTATAGATGTTCTATTAGAGCAAACATAAAAGAGCAAACAATAGCAAAATTACAGTAAATAAGGGATATTTGCCCATAGTTACTATTACTGCTACTTAGGCCCAAAGCAATAGTTTGATGGTACAGTTAAATGAAAAAAAAAATCTCCTTAGTCATATCAATCTTCAGATATTGCATGCCTCATGAAATTTAAAAAATCTTATAATAGTGAGATGTCTGAAATTAATTTCTACCCTGCATTACAAGACCCCATGGTAGGCAAGTAATACTTAAAGCACCAGAGATTATTGACCAGAGGGCTGCGTCACCAGATAAAATTGCTCATTTCACATCCCATCATTGTCCTGGTATTTACTTTCTGTTTGTGTGGTCTAGGGAGAAGATATCCTTAAATTGAATATTTACCTCATCAGCAGGCTGACGGTGTCTTCTAGTCTCTGCCCTTAAAAGATATAGATAGCTGTGGTATAGACAGCTGTGAATATTAATATGTTGCTCATGTAACAAAATACTATAGCTTGGTGCTCTTACTTCACAGAATTGTAGGAAATAATATTATTTATGTCATCTTAGAATAACCTGGAGATCTGAATTGAGCTTGGTGACAACTGCATTATATAATAGGTGAAATAAAAGCAACATGTAAAATACTTGCAGACATTAAATACTTTGCCCCTATTATATTTTAAATACTTCCTTGAATATTTCTAAATGTCCTCCTATTTCTACCAACATAGAATGGTCCATCACATTCTGTGCTTTGCCTGAAAGCTCCAGTTCTGATCAATATGCATAACAGAATGCCACCTTCCAATTTTTGGATAATCATATTCAGTTCGAATTTTTAATCATTTTCAAAACATTTCAAAATTTGTCAAGTTAATTTTTCTTCAAGGAATTTACATTTTTCTCCTTTTGCATATACACATGGAGGTGACATCCTCTGACTGCCATTCAAGTTCCTGTTTTCCCAGTCAGTTCTCATAAAGATGGTGCTTTGTTATTGGGAAGCCATGAGCGATGTTATCCAGCTTGGACAACAGCTACATACACACACTTTCTCCATTAGGAGAGAGAAATGAGGTAGTACCCTAGTTCCTCCATGGACTGCTGTTCTTGTAACTTATACGGAAGTACTCTCCAGAATTTTTATCTGCAGTACACACCAGCAATTTCTGTAGCTACCAGTTGTAAGTGGCGACATCCATGCACTTGAATGTTGGTCAAACTGTGGTAGACTCAGCAATGAGAGTGTTTCTCATTGTGTTGCACGTTTGTGACCCTCCATTGCCCTCTGCCTTTTCTAGGTCATCTTTCTGTGTGACTCTGAAGAGGCTGCTTGTAGCTGGATGGGCAGAGCTCTAACTATTCTTCTAAGCTACACTTCCCTAGAAACCTTTAAGAGCAATAGGATCACTATTCCTGGACTACTTCCTACACAGTTTTATGACTGTGTCTCTAAGCTGTCCGGTTGGAACATATTGGTTTAGGCTCTACCTCTCATAATTTTAGTGTCTGTGGATTAAAAAAAAAACTCTACATTGGAATATTTTTTAAATAAAAGTGCTTCTGAAACCAACAAGCACAGTCTGAATTTTTTCTAACATAATTTCCTAGCCAATAGAGTTCCCTAACTCAACCTGCTATTATCTAAGTAAATTTGCTATTGTTTAGAAGATAGCATTAAGATTCATAACTGAAAGCAAATTTAATTCTTATTACATGTATTTATTTATTTATCTGCAGTGTGTGTGTGTGTGTGTGTGTGTGTGTGTGTGTATGCCATATGAGCATCCACTGACATCCAAGTTCTGAAAACAATTTTATTATTTGACTTTCAGTCATAAACTTAAGCAGAAAGGAAATATGTTAAAGAGAAAAAATGAAATTCAGTTTTGTCTGTGTTTGGCCTCAGTCTGAGAGGTCCATGAAGGAGGAAGCACACATAAATACAGCTTTTTTTTTCTAGATTCACACCATATTTACTTGACTATTTTCATTATTACGAGCTGATTTAGGTAGACCCATATATCATTCCAAAGAAAAATGGAAATTTTTATAGTCTTGATGGGAAAATAATAGTTTCATTCTTTGTATAGCCTGGTCTAGATATTTATTCACCATTCTTACTTCAGTGTACATATGCCTTCACTTACTGTCAGGGCATGAGTTGCTGTGGTTCTAGTGGTTGCTCAGTTTTTCAACATGGCTCGGGCATGTTTTCCACCAGCTCTGTGAGCTATTCTCAGCACCACCTCTGAACAGCAGTGGGTCTATGTCTTCACCAAGCAGTGTGCAGGCCAGGCACATTACAGCAAAAGCTAAATCTGCCATGTGATGGCTTGAAGATGCCTTTATGTAACATGGTGGGAATCTGCTATGCTGTGCTCAAGTTCAAATGTGGCTTAGTCTCTGTATACAGCTCGTATGAGAGACATGAACTAGAAAGCTGTTTATGGCAGCCTTTTAACTCCCCCGTGCTTTTTCTTAGCTTTCTCAGATTTTAAGTGGAAATTCTTGCCACCAAGTTGGAATACTAAATGTAGTTGGATGGTTTCCTGTATCTAGCAGCTGCTTGGTACCAAATAAACACACAGAGGCTTATATTAATTACAAACTGTCAGGCTATTACTAGCTAGCTCTTGAATCTTAAATTAACCAATTTCTATTAATCTATGTGTTGCACATGGCCAGTGATTCACTGGTACAAACACATCTTGTTTTATTGGGTGCCTGGCAGTATCTTCCAGATTCCTTTTTCTCCTGACTCTCTACTTAGATTTCCCACCTGACTATAAGCTATCTTGCCATTGTCCAAAACATTTTCTTTATTAACCAATATTTACAGCTTACAGAAAGACCGTTTCATAACACATTACTTATCATTATGCCAATTCCACATTCTGTCATCTACTCTCTACTTGGGTTATGAATATATAATCAGGTAACATAAATCCTCTAGCTTTATTCTTTAAGATTTTTTTCAATTCTGAATATTTTAAATATTTATATAAATTTTACAATCACTTGGTCAGTTTTGTCTCTGTTAACTGGCAACTTGGATTTAGAATTGCATTGAATCTATTGATCATTGTGAGGAAACTTAACTTACTGACTCTTGAAAAAGATATCTCCCATTTAGGCATTTTAAAATTTCTTCAATGTTGCTTATAGCATTTATTGCATGGATTCTGAATATCTTTAGCCACTTTTACTATCAAACAATTACTTTTTATTCTACAGAAAATGATATTTTCGAAAATCTATTTTCAATTTTAATTGTTTCTGATATGTAGAAATATATCTTATATTTCTTAATCTTTGTGAAAGTGCTGTCTCTGTTATAAACATTTTCATATATGCTATTGAATATCTCTCTCTTCTATCCTCTCTCTCTGTCTCTCTTTCTCTCTCTCGCTTTCTTTCTCTCTCAGAGGTTGAGGATATCCATCTACAAATAAAACCAGGTTTACGACTACTTGAAATTTAGATGATTTATTTCTTGTCTTTGTTTTATAATGTTATATAGAATTAACAGTAGAATGTTGAATAGCCATAGTAAAAGATAACTTCATTTTCTTACTCTAAATTTTAGGAGATAAATCTTCCCATTATGCTGGTTTTTTTTTTTTTATGTGTATGAGTGTTTCCTGCTTATGAGTATGTGTGCCACATACATGTAGTGCCTTCAGAAGTTGAAAGAAGGTGATAGATGCCCTCAAATGGGAGTTAAGAATGGTTATGGGCTGCCATGTAGGTGCTGAAAACCAAACCAGAGTCCTCTGCACAAGCAGTAAATGTTCCTTATTGCTGAGCCACCTAGTTATTCCCTCATTTTCTCATTGTTGGGGACAATGAGTCACCTAGTTTACATAGCTGCTCTTTGACAGATTCAGGAAGTTCCCTTCCACTCCTATTGTCTACATCATCAGGAACAGATGATGATTTTCTTAACTAAAATTTTCCGCATCAGTAAAGATGACTCTATGTTTTTTTTTTCCTTGCTTAGATTGTTAATATGTTAAATTGCACTGATTGCTTTCTGAATGGTAAATCAGCCTCACATTCTTAGGATAAATCAACTTGGTTCTGATATAAAATCTTTTTTGTGCATCTTTGAATTTAACTTCCTAAAATTTAATTAATTGTTTTTTATCTTTAGTCATGAAAAATGTTGGTTTATCAATTTATTTTCTTAGAATGCCTTTAAAAAATTTTATTCAAAAAATACTGTTAGTCAGTTAAGAAAAAGAAACATTAAAAATAGAATCAGTGTAAGATTCTACCTCATAGAATGAGGTAGAAAGTATTCTCTCCTCCTAACTTGACATAATAGTTATGGATAGAATCTGTGAGAACATATCTAAATTTGAATATTTTATTACTCAAGCTTCCCCCTCACAAATCTAATTTACTTAATTGACACCTGTCTTTTCTGCTGTCTCTACATCTTATTGTGCTGTAGTAACTCATGTCTTTAATGTCTATCATCCGTATATCAGTACTTTATTATTTTAGAACTGTCTATACATTCAGTTATATTGCCTTTCATTTCTGACATTGTCAGTGTTGTCTTCTCTCCTTTCTGATAAATGTGTCTAGAAGATTATTGATTTTATTGAATCTTCAAAGCATTATGTTTTTCCTGATAGATTTTTCAGTTCCATTGTTTTTTTAAAAAAATTATTTTCTATTTATTTATATATTTGCTAATAAGCATATAGCTTTCTCTTAGTTCAGTATTAATATTCAAGACACTAAATTTTTTTAATTATTTAATAATATACACATTGTTGTATAAATATACTCATTAAATTTTATGCCAATTTTATACCAATTATATTTTCAGTATTTTTTTAAAATGTGATTTCTTGTCTCACAGATTAGGAATGTTCTAATTTGTTTATAAATATTAATGTTTTTCAAGAGATTTTTCTCTTATTAATTTTTAATTTCATAGTCTTTAATCACAGTCTTTGGAATCTATCAAGGCTTGTTTTTGGCCCCAGCAGTAGCCTGTCTTAAAATATTCCAGATGTCCTTTCAGACAAGAAATATATGTGTGTGTTTTGCATCACGCCATCCTATAAGGGTCTAGGTGATGGGAAGTTTGTGGAAGTCCACCATATCCTCACTGACTTCCCTATCTTCTTTTTCTACTACTTAAAAGTTTTAGCTATAATTTTTCCATATGGAAATTTAGGATTATTACATTCTTTTTTGAGCTATTCTCCTTATCATAAAATCACATTTTTTTTTACGCCTGGTGATACTGTACTGTCTGAAAACCACCTTTACTTGTTTATAGCAGAATCACTAAGCTTTCCCATTTTATCAGTGATGTTTGATACTGTTAAATTTTTAAAGTATTGCTGCTTGTTTTCTACTACTGAATCTAAATAGTTTTGTCTCCAATTTTTATGCTCTTAAAATTTGTCTTGAGGCCCAGGGATGCTATTTATAAACAGTTCCACTTTTCTGCTCGTTTAAGACTAGTTATGAAGACCAGAGTACTATTTAAAGCTAGTCATCTCCCACCACTGAGGCAAGACCTCTCTGAGCTGTTTCTCTAATATTTGAACAATGATGAGCTGTTTTATAGTCTGAAAGAGGATGTGTAGCTTATTTGTTACACTGAAAGATTTTTCACTAGTTACCCTCTGCCTTTGGAGTTTTTTCCCCAAACAGGTATCATCAGAACTTTGCTGCATTCTTCAGGGACTCCCTGGCTGTTATCTGGAACCCTGTCAGTGCACAGCTCTCTGATTCCTGAGGGTATATTCTATTAATTCTAGGATCATCATCTCTCCTGACTTCTGGTAGCATCTTCTCTCCTCATGTAGTTAAATGATTTTTTCCTTATTTTCCTTCCCTACTCTCACCACAAATTTGTATCCATGTTATAAGCTGAAGCAATCTGTTGTTACTCATCTCTTAAGACAAACTTCACTTTCATTCACCAAGTGAATATAATATACTTCATTATACCTTTCTTTCCATTTCCCCTTCACTCTATCCATTCTACCCCCATCATTTCTTCCCTTCCTCTTCCTTCTTCTCCTTTTCCTTTCTCTCTCTCCACCTCTGTTCCCTCTGTGTATCCTCTATCTACTCTCTTTTTCCTCTACCTCCCTCTCATCCTCCTAAGTAATAGGGTAAATCCTGCTCCTTATTCCATTTTAGCTAGACAGTTAGACTAGGGTATAAACGAGCATGTAAAATTGAGTTAATGACACCATATGACTTTCCTTCTCTTATTGCTTTGTTATCACCATCCTCCTGGTTCAAATAAAGTTTCACGTGTCCCTAGTGGAATTTCTTAATGTAGTCATGATGCAAAATTCCAACCACAATGGATAATTGACTGAGCAATGTAACATCTGCTCTTAATGAAACAAAGAAAATCCACAATTTCACATGATATCCGTTAGGGTAACAGGCACTGGCATAACAGCAGTTCAAAAATAGCAGTGTACTGTGAAAAGGGGTTTATTTCCTGACCAGATAACAATGGAACATGGTGTTGCTGATTTGCTGAGGCCTCTAAGTCACTCAGAGATGAAGCTTCTTTCATTTCCTGGCTCTGTTATTTTAAAGCAACTGAGTGGATTCTTCTTTTTTGAGTGTGTGTGTGTGTGTGTGTGTGTGTGTGTGTGTGTGTGTAGTTGTTTTGTTTGAGTTTGGTGTTGCTGTTTGTTTGCTTTAAATCCAAAAGACAGTGGAGCTGAATGGCAGAAGTTACAACATTCTTAATTACATTAACTCTGAAGGAAAATTCATGATGTCAGGTCAGCATTCAATGGCTAACTCTAGATGCAGCACATTCTGAAAAATATAAGTTTTACAAATCATTCACTAGCAGAAGCTTTATACAAATTCTTTCCTCAGTTGCTCATCTGAATTTTTGGAATTTATTATGCTTCATTTTCCTCCTTTCTACTCTCTCCATGAACAGATATTTAAAGGTTTATTTTCCTTTCCTCCTGTAATTATCCCCATCCCCTTTCCTCTTTTCCCCATTTTTAATATTTTAAATTATGTATCTGTATGTAAGATACATGAAAGTCAGTGGAACTTTACTTAAACATTTGTTTATAGCACTTGTGGCCTTAAATTATTTTATTTTTTCCTTGACATAAAATATGATTTTTGTGTTGCCTACATTTATTACTATTCAACATGTAGTAAAATAAAACTTTAAGCAATTGTAAATCATATTGCTGTCTATAACATCAATATGTAATATCAGAATAGCATTATCTGAATGAATGAAGCATACACAAAGTATGTTTTTGAATTTGGGGGTATAGACTTTAGCATGGCATGCAATCATTAATAATAAAAGAAAAGTATATGTTAATATTTTGTTCTTGTAAACCTAATCCCAGGTCAACTTCAAGATCCTCAATAAAGATCAATTCCATTATGAAATATACTAGCCCACTATAAGATGTCCCCTTTTAAAAGTTTAAAAACGACATAAAAGTAAACCTAGAATCAAATTAAAGACACAGAAATCATGTTCCCAGTCATTCAAAAGGGGAAATGAATTCTGAAGTCAAAGATAAGAAAAAGGTCTCACCAAATGGACTTAACTCTCAGTCACTAATAAAGGTTCTGAGGCCAAGTATGAGATGACTCAGCATTTTTAGAAGACCTATTGTTCTAGCTGAGGGCCAGAATTTAGTTCACAGCACTCAAATTAGGTAACTCACAGTTGCCTCTAACTGAAGTTCCTCTGGATATGATGCCCTCTTCTGGCCTCTTCAGGCATTCAGGTACCAACATGCATGTAGCCACACACAGCCACATGAACATGTAATTTAAAATGAAAATATCTTTTTAAAAGAAATTTAATCTAAATAGTATTGGTATTAAGTATTATTAGGGATTGAGGGAATACTACCAGGTCACATTTCCATAGTCCTCAATGGTTTATCATTTAGTTTTGCCACATTGGTGATTTTCCTTCAATCTCAGACACCTCCAAGATTTGGAACAAATTCAGGTAAGATGATTGTTTTTTAATTTTTCATAGTTCCTGTAGAAGAGAAATCCTGAGAACTTTCTATAGTGTCTCTTTGACACTTTCATATATCACATAGGCCTGTGCCGTTCTCTCTTTTCTCTCACTGACTCAGCTTTATATATCTTTCAAGGACAAGGGCAAAACCTATCTCTTCTGCTCTGTCCTGATCACCTGAATCTTTCTTCTTTGGACACCAGAAAGTGTTCTCATCCCTGCTACTCTAACATTTGATTGCAAAATTCCCCCCACCTTTTTTTTTAGCATGTCGTTTTACAGTAGCAGAGAACCCAGGGAAAGTTTGAATAGAGAAACTATTTCTTGAAGATAGGCACAGATTATGTCTTACATTTCATAATCAACATAGTCTAAGTAAACACAAATTCAGTTAAAATAACATGCAGTAAATGTCTGCCAAGATTCTTCTGGGAATAACAACAAGTTCACTACTCACTGTTTATCTAAAAATATCCAGATAATTGTGAACTTTCACTTGTCCATTAGAATTTTATTTTTCATATCATGACTCTTCAGTGTCTCCAGAAAAGTCTTCTTTAACATTATTCTTAGCCCCTTGGGTTACATTTTTCTATGAACACTAAACATAGTGCTAAACATTTCCATAAAGGTTGATTCTAGCATTTATTTCTTGAGTATTTTCAATTTAGTTCAAATTAATCACTCTGATCTAGCCATTTCTCCCAGGAATCAGAACCTTCCATTCTCAATCAAGGTATATAACTGCCAACTTGCAGAGAGCAGTGAGCTCAGAGTTCACCTCAATCAATGCCAGTGGAAGCCAAGGATGATTTGTGGCATCACTATATTGCAGAAGGAATGCTCCCTGAAGGCTACATCTAATATGCACAAAAGTTTTTCTCTGCTCTTCAGCTTCCAACAGTGGTATAGAAATGTAATTCTTGTTCTTTTTGTATCTAAGGCAGATATAGGCACAGAATAATTTTTTAATTATATACCATCTCTATGTTCACTCTCTCTCTCTCTCTCTCTCTCTCTCTCTCTCTCTCTCTCTCTCTGTGTGTGTGTGTGTGTGTGTGTGTGTGTGTGTGTGTGTGTGTGAGAGAGAGAGAGAGAGAGAGAGAGAGAGAGAGAGAGAGAGAGAGAGCACATGCTTACCTGCTTTTGCATGTGTACCAAATTAAAGCATCATCAGAGGCCTATATCATTGTCTATCTTGATTATCCTCTCATTTCTGGCTAACATTTCTTAGTAGAGTAAATAGACAAATTTCCTAGCTCGACCACTGACAGGACCCAGCTGTTCTGTCCTCAAATAAAGTGACTTAATGAAGTGTGGAATTTTCAGATATTTACTGGCTTAAGTTAGACCCTCAGTATTTCAGCCATTTATTTATTATGCTAAAACTAAAGAAAACACAAAATCAAGAAGAAAACCTACTCCCTGTCTCTTGTTGGCTGACAGTCCAGAGGAAAAGAAGTATTTTGTAAAACACAATTCTGTTCACTATATAAAAGTAAAGCATGGACTGTAATAATATGACACAAAAAAGGGGACATGAACTTAACTGGTTTGGAAGAATCAAAAAATAATGGAAGGACATTTTAGCATGACATTAAGTAAAAACTTGCACATAGCATATCACGCATATATAAAAGCATAATTGGTTTTGTTTGAGATCCAGTCTTGCTCTGTAACCACACTGTCTACCAATTCATTATCTAGTGCAGTATGATGTCAAACCTAGAGTTTCCTTTCTGATTTAGTCAATTACAGAAACACCTTAAAGAAAAAAAATTGAATTTGTCTTAGAAATCTAGAGGTTAGAAAATACATCATGGTGAGGAAGACATGGCAACAGGCAGCCATAGAGGCAGGAGCAGGAAGCCTGCTGGTCTCATTTATTCTGCACAAAAGAAGCAGAGAGTGAACAGGAAGTAGGGCAAGTCCATCAAGCCTCAAAGCCCCTAAAATGATGGACTTTCTCCAGTAAGGCTCTGCTTCCCCAAAATACCTTAACTTCTCCAAACAGTGCCATCAACTGAGGACCAAATGTGCAAACATGTGAGCTGATAGAGACACTTCTCATTCAAACTATAACAGTTGGTAATGCTGCTATAGAATCTTGAAGGCCTCACTTTGACCCTTGCTTCCTGGTGAGAGCAGCTCATGACTGTAATCTCTAGGATGATAAACCAGAGAGGGGAAGATTCCTGAGGCTTTCTGGCTAGTGAGGCTAAACAAAATGAAGACCTTGATATTCATTGAAATACTTGACTTAAGAAAATAAGGTAGGGGGTTGATCTGGAGAGTTGGCTTTGTGATTAAGAGCACTTGCTTATAGAGGAATGGAATTTCATATCTCCCATCAATGTCACAGCTACCTGTAATTCTAGCTATAGAGGATTTAGGCCTTTCTCTGGCATTCATAAACCTTCTGCATTCACAGATACACATACAGACACACATGTATATTTTTTAACTAATTATGTATGGGCATTTTGTGTAAATGTATGTATAGACATGATGTGTGTGCCTTGTTTCCTGGCTGTTAGATCCCTTGGAACTGAAGTTACAGATAATTGTGAGCCACCATGTGGATCCTAGGAATCAAACCCAGATCCTATGAAAGAGTATCCAGTGATAATAACTACAGAGTCATCTTTCTATCCTGGCATTAAAACATAATACAAATAACAACAAGAAATTCTTTAAAGGTATAAAATAGAGAGCAACTAAGAAAGACAGCCAGTATTGACCTCTGCCTTCCACAAACACCTGTATTCATGTGCTATGAAACAATAATAAAAATCAGGAAAACGACAACAACAAAGAACCCAATGTCACAATCTAACAGTAAGTGTATGGTCACGTCCGAAGTTTTCCAGCGCCCTGATGCCGTGTTCATACTTCTTCTGTCTTACTTACCATATGTTAATTTGCATTTCATTCATATTTACAAAGCTACAGTAATAGTACTGTTGGCGAGACCATGTGTCTCTCTTGCTTAGCATCATGATTTTGAGGTCTATATTTTCCATGTATCAATAGTTTGCTTATTTTTGAATGATTGTTTGATTGCTCATTTATTTATGGCTGACTATTATTGTGTGCTGAAGATTTTTCAGCCTTTTTTATTTTACTTGCTCATGGGTATTTGTTTGTTTCCCAACTTACTTATCGTGAGTGAAGCAGCCATGTACATCTGTCCACAAGTCTGTGTGGCTCTTATATTAATGGGCATTTGTATGAATGTATGTATATACACCATGTGTGTGCCTGTCTGTCTGAAAAAGTGTGTTAGATCTCTTTAAACTGAAGTTACAGATGGTTGTGAGCCACCATGTGGGTGCTGGGAATCAAACCCAGATCCTCTGGAAGAGCATCCAGTGCTAATAACTACTGAGTCATCTCTCTATCCCCACACGTACACTTTCATTTCCAGTGGATTGGAGTTGTGACGCCATGATTTCTTCACAATAAACATTTGGTCACTGAAAAAGTAGGGATGACAGTGATCTAGGCTTCATATAGCAGATACTTGACATATACTTGCCAAATGCTGCTAGTGTTAAACTGAATTCATGAAAGCTTTCCCAATAACCAATATGGATGTCACCAATTTCATACCCCAAATTCCGTGGCCTTGCTCATAAAAGAGTCCCTCTGGCTTTCATTCAAAATCTATTTTATACTTTTCACAGTAGTAAATCTAAGTGCCAGGTTTCTTATATCAGAAAATAACAAAGGCATAAAATCCAGTGGTTGAATAAAATTAATGCAGTTGGGCAAAAGCACACATCACCATAAAAAGTGTCCATATTTAAATACATGGAAGGAAAACTTGGACTGTCCACTGTTCGTAGTGTAGCATCACTTGGCACATGTGACTTTGAAGGTATCATTTTATTAAAGCTAATGGAAAGTTGTTAAAGATTTAATTTTTACATTGTGTGTGTGAAAGAGCTTGTATGTGTGTGTGTGTGATGAGAGAGAGAGAGAGAGAGAGAGAGAGAGAGAGAGAGAGAGAGAGAGAGAGAGAGATCACACCTTCGACAGCATTCATATGGAGGTCAGAGGAAAACTCGTGGGAATCAGTTCTCTTCTCTTATTGTGGGGGTTTCAAGGACTAAACCCAGTCATCAGGCTCAGTAAAGTCTTTTGCCAATCACCATCTTGTTGATGATGTACACATTTAATGATCAGAGAACAATCTAGAGGATCCAGTTCTTTCCTGCTACCACATGAGCTCAGGACATTGAACTCATGCTGACAAGGTTGGTGGCAAGTGCCTTTCCCTGCTGCTTCACTGCACCATCTACAAAGCTGAGGAAGATTTTCATCTAGCTCATTACAATGCTGACTAGGTAATGCTGAAAAAATAGACAGCTGGTTTACTCTGTGTAAGCTCCTCCAATATCAATTCTAAACGTTCTCTAGGCATTATCTCATTTAATACACATAGAGAGTGCATGACTTGCCTGTTGGAATATTTGCTGGAGAAATGAACTGTTTTGCTCTTCTTTCGGCAGGCAGCTCCTACTCAAGAACCAAGCCTACCCAATCTCCGGAGCCATGGAAACCTGAAAGCATCTTATTTTTCCTTGTGTAAGGAAATACTCTAGTTTAAAATAATCCTGTCAACAGATATTTTCTTTCGTATTTGGCATTCATAGGGATATAAAATGCAGAAAATAGAAACAAAGGGAGAAATATTCATTCTCCAATTATGCTAAATAAATAAAGCTTTTTTTTTCCTTTTAGGTGACTACTCTAATCTCTTCAATAAAATAGAAAGGCTATGGGAAGAGTCTAGCAAACTGCTTCCTGAAAAATGAAAAGAGTACAATGCTCACATAGACAATGTATTGTACCCTATGGGCTCATTAAGGAGCCCAGTTATCATCTTTAATTACAAAGAACATATATCCCTCAAATAAGTTCATAGTCTTTTAAAATAGTAAATGTCAGAAGCGTAAATAGTCCATCAACAGATTTATTTAGAAACCATTTATCTTTATAACTGCATGTTATAGATCATCAACCCATGATCACAGACCCCATCAGCACACATGATCCTTGTGTAGTATTGAAACTATGGTGTCTCTGCTGGGAGAATACTTTTTCTTCATACTCATGAGTGGTAGTGTGCTGCAATCTTAAATAGCCCCTTCTAGAAGCAGATTATCCAGTATCATAGTAAGCATACATCATTCCTAAACATCTGTTAAGGAATGTCCTATGCTCAAAATATACTCTATGTATTTTGAAATGAGCTTCATCAGTCTCTTCCTTGATTCTCAATGCCTTTTTCATCTTTGTTAGCTTACAATATCCATTCCATTTTTATATTTTTCACACCTGGACATTAGGGCACATGGAGTTCACTGATCTAACATACAGTTAATAATTGTTTTAATCACAATGATATCACTACTGCATGTTGGCAGCTATAAGCTTGTATATAAGCAATGTTTTCCAAGAGTCTGAATCTGCATTTCCCACCTCCCTACTTTTATTTCTAATCCACTTGCCAAATTACCATGAGCCTTAAAGGAAAAAAATCTTCCTTAGATTATAAATATCACATGTCTATCACTCTACAGTCTGTAAACACATAGTTCATCCTATGAATAAAAGAAACTGTAGTATCTATTAACTGATTGAGGCATGATCCTAATGAGTCAAATACTGAGGTGAAAGCTGAAAGATCAGAGAAGCAGAGCTGCAGCTGCTAGAGACTTCTTACCTCTACAAATCCTCAGATCAAAATAGCCCAAGATCTCGTCTCCACCTGCCTTATATTTTTGTCTCCACCTCCCCTTTGCTGGGATTAAAGGCATGAGCCTCTCATGTGCTGGGGACACAGGGATTAAAGGCATGAGTCTCTCATGTGCTGGGGACACAGGGATTAAAGGCATGAGCCTCCCATGTGCTGGGGACACAGGGATTAAAGGCATGAGCCTCCCATGTGCTGGGGACACAGGGATTAAAGCCATGAGTCTCTCATGTGCTGGGGACACAGGGATTAAAGGCATGAGCCTCCCATGTGCTGGGGACACAGGGATTAAAGGCATGAGCCTCCCATGTGCTGGGGACACAGGGATTAAAGGCATGAGCCTCCCATGTGTTGGGGATGAAAGCTTGTGTTACCACCTCCTGGCCTCTATGGTTAAGTAGCATCTAGCTCTGCTCTCTGATCTCCAGACAAGCTTAATTTGTCAGAACACAAACAAAATATCATTTATCAACTGATATATTTTTGTACTTCTTGTTAGTATTTTATTCTTCAGAAAACCATGATCTATTATAATGTGTCCTGTCTTTACAGATAGATACACAGTACATAATACTTTTCTTTTCTCCACCTTTTTATTGATAATGACCAAGTTTCTTTCAATGATTCGATTTCTTTAGCGTTTCCAAAAAAAAACCAGACATATAAATGTTTGTTTCCCACTCTGCCTATCAGAGGCCAGAGTTTAGAAAGCCATACCTTTCGTACTGATCAGCACTTGTAAGGCTTTTAAGAAAAGTTGACAAACTGTAAATCTCTGGGTACTGTAGGAGTTCATTGTACCTCATCCATTGTTTTCATTTATGTGCTATGTTCATGTGCAGTCTTTTGTCTGCCACAATTCTATACATGACTTTTAATCATTTCAGAATTCACATGAACCATCGGGCCTGAATCCCATTGTCTGTATGTTTTTCTAAGTACATTTAACCATCTTCCTGATTCTAGTGAATAATCCTTTGAACTTACCCTAGAATGTGGCATCTAATAGGAATGCAGTTTCCTTGCTCCCACCTCCCAATCTCAGCCGTCTTCCACCTGTCCAAATCACAGCAATTGCTCTCCCTATCTAGTGTAGTTACAGCTATCCTCTTTGGACATCCTTGCTCACATCTTCAAGTACTATCTACTCCATTCTCTATTCTACTTAGCAAGCAAACTGCATCCTAACTCATTCTCTTTAGGATGTTGGAGGCTAAGCAGCAGGATTTGTATTGAGAAAAGTTTACCTGACTGCTGAGTAAGCTAAAGCACTTATGTCTTCATGGGTCCCTACAGTGCTAGAAGATGTTACTCCATACTTTCTATCAATCAACCCTCCCCCCACTTTTAAATATTCATCCTGTTATTTTTCCCAACTCAACAAACTGCAGCCATATCATCTACATGTTGTATGAGGTTTCTTGCCCAGACTTTTGGGTCTCGCCTCAAGGTTCAGACCTACAACCACACAGAAACATATGCAGCCCCACAGAAACACACAGAAGCTTATTTTAATTTCTTGCTGATTTGCCTAGGACCCAGGCATATAACTTGCTAACTCATTTCCTTTAAACTAACCCATATTTCTTATCCTGTTCGGCCGTGCAGCTCAGTATCTTTTCTCAGAGCAGCATTTCAGCTTCTTTTCTTCTGCTGGCAACTTATCTGGCCATCTCTGACATCTCTGCTCCATTCTTCCTGTTCCCAGAGTTTTCTCAGTCTGGTAGCTCCAACCACACTCCTGGCTGCTATCAGCCAGTCAGCATTTTTATTATACTAATAGGCAGAACAATTATTTACAATGTAATAAAACAACCCCACTACATCTATACCTGTAGCCCAGTCTTCCAATTTTTCATTCCTTGGAAACTATGCTACGGCAATATTCCTCTCCTGTATGTGCAATACATGAGTCTTTACCAGATTGGCCTTCTGCTAATATACTTACTAAAAGACATCTCATCTAAGAAGCCAGCTAACTGCAAAATTCTTGCATTCAGGATCCCGATTCACTTCCCCTTTATAATAGAATTTCTTGAAAAGTGTGTCTTCAACTGCTTTAATCTCCATTATTTCCTTAGTGCACTCCCATAAAGCTTCTGTCTCCATGTCTTCTATCTTGCCAGTTTTGAGGGCTAATTTGCATTTGTCACTTTGCACATACTCTTAATGCCATATGGATTAAACCTCCCTTAGTGTATATTTCACTGTATTAAAGAACTATTTATCTCCCCCTACTTAAACTTTTGGAGCATAAAGCCTGCATGGCAATTTTCTCTGCATCTGCAGACTTGTACAACTCTGATCTTTAGTAGAAGCTGAACACATTTTCATTGAATAAATGAATAACAAAATGAAAGGGGCTCTCCTATTGAGTAAGGATAGCTATTAAAATTACATCAGTTGATTCTCAGTCTTTGGGCTAAAGTCAAGGCAGCATTTGTTTTTTCAGGTTAGTTTCTCATATGTTCTCCAATAAACTGTCTAGGCAACAAACAGGACTAACAGGAGAGGTTAAGAGGAAATAGGTACAGTAAAGACATTGGAGGGAAAATGACAATAGATGCATAAAAGAAAACATTTTTAAACTTTATATCTAACCCCTAACACTTCAACTCTATAAATATTTAATCTAAGAAGTTAGAGAACAGTAAACATGGAAAAATGAAATCAGTGGATAATGGCATATGAGAGTCAGTTAAAATGATGACAAACACAAGTTCACAAAAATAAAAGGAAGAGAAGTAGCTGGACCTGCAAAGATGAAACCAGAGGAGATAAATGTAGTAGAATAGTCTACAGTTCACATGGCCAAAGACAATGAAAGCATGACTCCATTCATTTTATAAAATCAATGTCTGTGATAAGGGGTCCAACAGTTTCACAAGGGTCCTATAAGAAATAGCAACAAAAGTGGAACTCACCACCAACCATGAAGGTACACGGCCATAATATCCACAGCTGGGAGGCTGAGGAAGAGGTCTCAGCTGGGAGTTCAAGACTAACCTAGACTACAAAGTAAGATCCTGACCCCTAAAATCTAATGAATGTGGAATTCCAGAACTAACTACGCTGTTTCTTCATAGCCACAAGCCCTACTTTCCCAGGACCTACATTCACAAAGCAGGGAGGAGGATGATTCAGTGTTTCAGCTGGAAGAATTACCCCCTAACAGGAAAAAAGCAGAGTATTTCCTTCTTAAAAAAATAAATAAATAAAAATAGAGAAGGAGTGAATGCTGTAATCATACACTTGAAGTCTGAGCAGTTTTCTTGTCTCCAGCTATTATCAATCATGACAGGATTGTGAGGAAGTGTACTTCAAGGTTAAATGCAGGGGACATTGCCTTCCACTTTGGAAACCTGCCAAAGGACCGATCGTGTGCTTCCTTCCTCTGCAAGCATAATTGCTGCTTTTATAAATAAGATTAAAAAGAGTCCATATCTTCTATAGTTCTTCTTTTCAATGGGGCTGTTTTTCAGGTGGCCAGTGTTCTGCAAAGTGGGCATACATAGTTGCTGCTTCAGCACAAACACAAACCCCTGCAATTTTGCCAGGAGAGAAGTAAATTATTTGCCAAAATAGAATGATATAAGGAACTTAGAAGTTGAAGGTGCCTGAAAATTTTTATTGGCTCATACTGCTGATTTCTGGAGCTTGCAAATTCCAAGTACCTCCTGTGCAATTAAAAACAGTATCTGTGTATCTGTGCAACAAAAACTGCCATAATCCAGATGTTTGTGGCACTGCTTCCTGTGTGGGTGTGTGAGGCTACGAAGAGTGTGAGTTTGCTAATGATTTAAATCAATTGGAGAAGGAAAGCTGTAATCTCAATACTAAAAAACACCCATTCCCAAATGCATGTAGTATGCACTAGTATGATGTGAAGGGCTCCACAAAAGCTCTTATTGTATTTAAAGTGAATTGTGGTCTATTAAAAAAAGTGATGCCTTAATCAGTCTGTTGTTATGTATTGGGGATATAAATCGTTTTGAAGTTAATTGAGATTAAATGGTGCCTGGAGGGAGTGATCTTGATCAAGTGAAACTGAAGTCTAGTAAGAGAGAGAAAGAAAGAGCTGAGCTGGCCAAGTAGGAAACATCCCACAGAACAAGAGGACTGGATTAGTTTCTCGCCCATGTGATTCTCTGTGCTTCCCAGGGACAACAGAATAGTCCCTACTGAGAAGGGCTCTAGATTTGAGCAATGATTAGACTTGTCTTGACTGAGTGTAGAATCACCTTGGGAACATGTCTCTGTCCATATCTCCATGACGGCATTTCCAGGGAGGTTTCCCTGGGAAAGAAAGACCCACCTGGAAGGGGTGGGGCTATCCCCTTGGTTAAAGGTCCACGAAGTAGGGAAAAGCCAGCTAAGCAAAGGCATTCATCTCTCTTTGCTTCCTAACTGTGGATGCAATCTGTCTAACTGCCTCATGCCCTGATACCAAGTAGTCCCTGTCATGATGGAGTGCCATACTATCAAACCTTCCTTACATTGCTATTTTCAGATATTTTGTCAAAAGAAAAAGAAAGGTACTGAATATACTTGGTATGACTACTCAGTCACTGCTTCCAGAATTAGGACTCAGAGGCTTTTCTTCTTTATAAGTGACCCTGCCTTTAATGTTTAGATATAGTAACAGAAAATGAACTGATATACATGTACATGTATTTTTTTTATGTCTTGTACATGTGCATGCATGCTCATGTGTGTGCAGGTGTGTTCTGTGTGAAGCTAGAGTCCAGTCTCAAGACTGAGTCAGGTGTTCCTCTAGGAGATGTGGAATCCAAGGAGTCAGTCCAAGGTGTTTCTGATCCCAAGCTGTTCAGTGGTTGTGGCTTGCAGCTTGGGCATGCTTTGCTTTTTTCTTGTTAGTTAGTTAGTTTGTTTGTTTGTTTGTTTAGAGTCCACTAATGAATGAGTACACGTATTTTTAAACTGCAAAGCACCTTGCACCCTAGGTGAGTTATGGTTTGATTGATAGCATTTTCCCTTTTTTTATTTACAGTAATGATATAATTTACATAACTGCCATTATAGATGTGATTAAATAACTTAATAAATTAAGGAAACATTCTGTACTGATGAAAAAACAATGACTCGCCCTTTTTATAAAGGCTCCACTGTGCATGTTAGGTTTTGCTAAAATTAAGATATATTATACATTAGAGACTTTTTCTCCTTTAAAATATTTTCTAATACCTCAATGTCATTAAACTGCCTCATCTCACCAATTAAAATCTAAAGAACCCTTCATTTCATACCTCCCACCTTAGATCCAGTTTCTCTTTGCACTATTTAGCTCTATCAGCCTTGAATACCTATCTATGACTTAATGTTAAGAGACTCAGTTCTATACACAATCCTTGGAGTCAGACCTAGCAGCTATGAGTTCAGGACCACATCATGGCTCTAAGACAAGGATACATGACCCTCTTCTCATTATCAGATCTTATACCCTTTTTATTCACTCTTTTGAGCTTTGTAAGGGACATTATGGGTGTGCTGTTCAGTGCTGAGCACCCAACAGTGATTTGTCTTTAGCACTTTGTTAAAACAACAATCTCTGCTTTAACTGTCATTTGTACAAAAAGAAACTTATTTGATCAAGGCAGAGGATAGCACTAGACTATGGTAATAAATATACACATTTATGAGGCAGTGTGACTATGTATCCATTCACCAAAACAGGAGTAATAGGTTAATTCTTAGTGTTAAAGTCACTTGACTTCAGCCAGATCTATGATACCAGGCATGCACTCCCTCTTACATGCATCTGAGGTCCAACCAGAAATCAGTTAGCCTCATGAATTGTTGTCCAAGTATTGTACCAGTAAATACCTCTTGATTGACAAGTTGGGATTTTAGCATACAAGTTTCAAAGCTGAAGATGATAATTGTGTACTTCCCCCAGCTCCTCAATAAACAACTTCCTGTGCTCTGAAGGCTATGCAGCAACGTTGAAGCCTCTAACTTAGTGTCAGCATGAATATTTTCTATACTGTAATCAATGTGTGTGGTGGCTTCAGAAACAGGCTCTTATCAAAAAGTTCTGATAGGCAACCAAGATCAGTGGCTATAACCTATGTAGTATTGGAGGCTACTAAGGTCTTTCTGGCCAACATTGCCAAGAATTCTACACCTTGAACTGGGATGTTCTGCTTAATAACCCAAGACTTCTATAATCAACTTTATTCACTCAAGCGTGGTACTTGCTATTCAAAGTCATTTTACAATTATATTTTAATTAGTTTATAAAATAATGGGTTTCCATGAAACTTCTTCATACAGCCTAAGTTTGACTTAGTCTTACCCACCCCCATCTCTCACCAAACACCTACTCCCAGTCTTGTTTAAATCTTGCCACCACTACTGGTCACTTACTCTATTTGATATCACATGTATTTTATCACCCTTATTCCCTTTCTGACCTACTCTTTATATTGTATTTTCTCAGTTTTGTTTTCAAATCTAAAAATTCAAAGTTATAAGCTGCACATATTTTGTTTGATTTTCCATTAATGTGAAATAATTCTATATATTTATGGGTATAACATAATTTGATACATAAACACTATGTGTAATGATCAAATCAAGATAGCTAGTATTTTTCTCTCTTACATACATTTCTTTATGGGACTTTTGGTTCCTAAATTAATTTTATGATTGTTTTGAACTATACATACCAATAGAACTCATCCTTCCTACCTAACTCCACTCAGATAACAGTTCTACAGTCTCCTTCTAGCTTTCCCCGCTCTTCCTTTTCTCTATTAAAGTCATAATATTTCAGTTGAATATAGTATGGTGTACTATGAGACAGAGATGCATCTGAGAGCAGTGAGATATTATACACCAGTATAATAAGTTATGGGGAACGTGAATATAGACGAACTCTGTTATTCATATTGCAATAATCCAGCCAGATATCCAGCTAGTTTTTGTTGAGAATCTCCTGTGCTAACAACCAAAAGAAAATAATGACCCTATTATAATTACATATACCCTAGTGTTTCATAGAGGAAGCCATTATAGTCCAAATGTGCATAGAGATATAAACAAAATGTAAGGGGGCTTCTATTTATGGCTGTGATTAATAGGGATTGTTCCATGCTTACACAGGACTTTGTTGGGAACTTGCCAGTTTAGGTTAAATCAAATGAGTATGAGGAGAATTGGACTGGTTGAAAGCTGAAAAAGAATGTTCTCAGCAATGGCAAATCCTGACCAAGTTGCTTAATGGGTGGTAGCATCCATGGTCCAGTTCTGCAAAGCACAAAATCATCTTGCTTCAGAAGAGTCCTTTTCTTTGTCACTATAACTCTGTTTATGAATCTCTCTCTCTCTTTCTTTCTCTCATTTTATTCTTAGAAATTTCAATTTTATTTCCTATTTGCACCTGACATACCAAGTATGAGTATTTACTTGTCAAATTAAAATCTTTGATTACTCTTATTTTTTTCCCAATTTTCACCCTGCAAAAAGATTTTTTTTCTCTTCAGTGTTTTTTCAGTAATAAGCAGCATTCTGCACTTGTTAACTGGACTGTGCTTCCATGCATGGATCTCATACCTACAGATGGATGGGCATATAGAGAAGAGAAATAAGCAATTCCTATCTTCATAATTAGCATGCATGTTCAGAAATTCAGCTACAGGATGGGATGTTATTTTTTAATTATCCCCAAGGCCACACCCTATATTTTCACTATGATAATCTAAACAATTTTTTTTTATTCAGGAGTGCAAATTTACTTTATAAGAATGTCTTACACCATTACACATAAATGCCATCACTGGCTATGTTCAGGACCTTTTAGATTCTCTCAAGTATGATAAATAATGATGTATGCTGATTCCTCCAGTGCTAGAGAGATGAAGGAAATTTTTTGTACTTGGGAAATATATTTTATGTGTTTTGATGGCATCGTTTTAATCTCCTTCTCTATCAGACCACATAATTAGAGTAGGCAGGAGGTGAAGGTGTTGTGACAATATAATCTTCCTTCACATTTGATTGTTCTGTTTTGCATATCAAAATCAAATCATCTTAAATAGTCAAACTAATGTGTAAAGATGTAAGGTTGTGCCAGCATCTCTGATGGAGTTTAAGCTGTGGGTTTTCTGGTACTTCAGCTAATAAAAAGAAGACTATAATACTACATTTGGTTTTCTTTCAAAGAGAACTAAGACAGATTTTTACTAACTGGTAAACCTTCTGAAATCCCTTATTAGTTCCAATTCTATCAGGATTTTATAATCCTATTTCCCTCTGTTCCAATTACTCTCCTGCAAAGTCACTGTTAACAAAATATCCAAACCTGTAGCTGAACACTGTGGCTTAAGTTTATAGTCTCAGCACTGGGGAATCTTGAGTGAGGATGGCCAACAAGTTGAAAGCCAGGGTGGACTACTATTGTTTCATAAATAAACATATACATAATTATCAAAACCCATGTATGCATTCAACATAGATAATGACATCCATGCATGTATTGGAAAATTTTAGATTTTACCATAACAGAAAAGAGGTCAAAAACAAGACTGGTTGAAACTAAGATGCTAAAGTTAGATATGGGAAACCATGGTAATCACTGATCAGCAATATCAGAGGGGTTTGTTTCTGTTTTTGTTAATAGATCAAGTATATTGGAGTCAATATATGGTAATGATAGCATATTAGAATAGAGATTTATATTGTGTCAATTTTTTTTAATTCACAATTGCCGAAGAGGTTCAGATCATTTCACCATTAAGTATATTGACCCTAAATAGGGATAACATCAATACCTTTCTAAACCAGTGAAAAAATACAATTGATTAAATGATGGAAAGTATGTGAATGCATGTAACACAGTGACTGGCTTACCATGTTGACACTTATCCAGTGTTAATAATTGCCATAAATATTGCTTTGTATTACTAAGGTTAAAGCCTCTAATAAACTTTCCTTGATCTCCTCTAATGAAATGAATTTCTTGCCTGACACAGTTGTTTTTTCTTTTCACGCATGTGAAAGGGGAAATCTACCACACATTATGTTAACATATTCTCATCTTTCAAAGAAAGAGTGGATTATTTTGGTGGATTTTTTTAATTTTATGTAATCAGAGAGGATGGACAGTATCATATATTGATATAAAATTAAAGCCTCATACCAGGTATATTTATAGTGTGGAGTTTCAGTACATTATTTTCCTAAAGGTCTGGGGTCAAGCAGACGTGGTTGACAATTCTATTCTGCTACTTCCTGTCATAGTTCTGAAACCTGATTGAACACTGGAACCCATTTAAGCTTCCCATCCTAGATATTTGGGGTGGGGACTAGAGGAAGACAATAGGATTAGGACAATGACAAGGTCTAAGCCTGCAGAGGTGAGAACTTAATAAAGATACGGCTATTATTTAAGTTTCTCCAGGCCTCATTGAATTCATTTTCTGGGCAGCTGTTACAAAGCACTACAAATCCAAGACTAAGAACAATAGAAAATGTATCCTCATGTATGCAGATATTGCAAGACCACTTGATCTTTGACAGCTCAGGGGAATATGCATGTCTCATGCCATTCCTAGCTTCTTTGAGTCTCTGAATTCCTTTACTTTTAGATGGCTTCCTTTTCTCCACATGTTGTTTATCCTACATGTATACCTTAGCTGAAATAGTCTTCTTTATAAAAGTGCCAGTCATATTGAGTTAGGATATAGCCTAATGAGCTAATTTTATTTTGATGTATATAAAAGATTTTATTTCTAGAGAAGGCTATATTTTGATATATGAAGTGAGTGGAGTAAATTTTCAAATATCTTTTGCATCTTTTATTAATTAATAATTTTTATTTAAAATCTCTTATACAATATATTTGTATCATCTTCTTTCCTTTTACACAACCGCTCTCAGTTCTTCTCCACCTCCTTACCCTTGCATTTTCATCTTTCACTCTCTCAAAGAGAAGAAAAAATAAGAAGTGAAAATGAAAATGAGCAAACTTTAAGAAATTAAAAAATATTGAAATAAAGCAAAAAGCAAACACACAGAAAAAAAGCATGGAGTCAGTTTTGCATTGGCCAGCTATGCCTGGACATGGAGTTTGCCCTGGAGTGTGATTGATATTTATTTGAGAAACACAGCTCAGCCTATAATTTACTACGCTACTGTGAAAAGGGAATAATGAAAGCTGTTTGGTTATGCTGTTAAGGGAATGAAGGTGTGTTGTCATAGCCCAAGATAGCTTTTTGAATATAAGTGCTATGTCTGGGTCACTTATTATGGGACATTGTACTCATTATTATAATTTACTTTGTTTTCCTTTTGTACCTCCTATGAGAAATAGCAAGGGTTTCATATTCTTTTAGCTTTGGGGAAGAATTTAGTTTATCTTCGACTTCAGAGAATTTGACTGAAAATAGTTCTCCTCCTTAAGTTGTAAGACTTTATGAAAATTCTCCTTAAGCAAGAAGTGTGGCTGAATGAACTCATTCTACACATCTACTAAGAATCATGTATGCTGTCATGTAGGATAATCCAGGATTTTCAGATTCTCTAATTTCTTTAAGGACACATTCAATCAGAATTTGAAATTTACTCAAAAATTAAGTGTTTAAACAAATTCCTGCCTTTTCATCTCCCAAGTGGATGATGTCACTTTGTAGAATATGAATAACTTTTGAGTGAGTGTGTGTGTGTGTGTGTGTGTGTGTGTGTGTGTAAATACATGTGTGTAGCTATAGATAAATTTGCTAACATGGCCATATGTTTGTTTTTCCTTTGTTTTTAGTATGTGTAGTTATTTGTCCACAAGATAGGGAAGGTTAGATAATATGTATTAAATGTCATAAATATTTTCTACATTATTTCTGAGTAAAATGGGTCATACAAATGTATTGCAGTACTGGAAGATATATTTAGCTGTGTTATCTATTTTAGTCTTCACACAGCAATAGGAGGTAGTATAATTATTTCCATTAGAAAAATGAAGACACTATTTAGAGAGGTCAGTTTCATTTTATGAGGTATCATTTAGTGAATACTTAGAAAAGAGGTGGATACAGACTTGAACCCAAGCCTCCACAACTCTCAGTCCCATGTGCTACCCACTATGTTTCAGTTGATACTTTGAATATGTGAAAGAGCTTGAGACTATATGAAACTGAGAGATACGTGTTCTTAATGTTAGTGAATAGATATAGAATGAGTGTGCCATGATGAAGTAACTGGTTTAGTTCTTAAGATGTACATAAAAGCATCCTAATTACATCTTATGTCATGTGGAAGCTGGAAATTCCACTTAAACCAGCTTGAGACCTTTGGTGAACATGACTCATAGTTGTTCGCTTGGGGGATCCAATGGGCTTTCAGCCTTAAATCAAATTGGTTCTTTGTATTTTCCTGGAACACAAGGAGACAACCAGAGAGAGTGCAGTATTGGGTGTAAGTGATATTGTCACCTTTTGTTTCCTTCTTGCCACCTTGAGAAAGTGTAAAGCAGAAGTGCAGGTTTTACTGGTATAGGATTGGAAGCAATTTTCTCCTGTCCTAGGTGTGAAGAAAAATAAGAATTTTCTTCATCTGCACCCTACTCCTGTCCCTTAAACTAAAGTGAACTATTCAAAATGGTACATTTTTTTTTAAAAAGATAGATAGATAGATAGATAGATAGATAGATAGATACATACATACATACATACATACATACATACATACATACATATAGACACTTTGAGGGAAGAGAGAAGGTCAGGGGAAAAGAGGAGGATGGAGAAAGAGAGAAGGAAATGTACTTAGTTTCACCTAAGTATTATTTGTAATAGCCAGAACCTGAAAATAACCTAGATGTCCTGCAACTGAAGAATGAATTAACACAATGGACTACTTCTCAGCAGAAAAAAAAAATGACATCCTAAATTTGCAGGCAAATGGATGGATCTAGAGAGCATCATCAAGATTGAAGCAACACAGATCCAGAAGGATAGACATGTTATGTCCTTACTCATAAGTGGATTTTAGACATAAAGCAAAGAACAACCAGCCTACAATCCACAATCACTGAGCAGCTAGGTGACAGGAGAAACTTAAGTGAGACATCCATGGATCCCCCTGGGAAAAGTAAATAGAGAAAATCTCCTGAGTAATTGGGATCATACGTGGGAGGAAGTAAGGGAAAATTGAAAAGATCATGAGAGAATATGAGGATGGTTGATTTGGGGGAGGAACAGAGAGGAAGAACAAAGAAATAGATATCTTGATAGAGGGAGCTAATATGGGATTAGCGAGAAGCCTGGTACAAGGGAAACATTCAAGAACCCACAGATGTCCTCTCCAAGAAAAAGTAGAAAAGATGCCTAAACAGGATTCCTCCATAATCAAGTGAATTACAACCTTAGTTGTCATTATAGAACCTTCATCCTGCAACAGATGGAAGCAGAAGCAGAGATTCATAGCTAAGCACCAGGTCAAACTTCCAGACAGGCTGAAGAGAGAAAGGAGAGAGTATATGAGCAAAGAGATCAGGATCATGAGGAGGAAACTCACAGAGATCTGACCCAAGGTATTGGGAGCTCACTGACTCACGGAAAGTATCTAAACCTTCCGAATGTAGATGACAGTTGAACAGGATAGGCAGTTTGTGGAGCCTTGTGCAGTAGGACATGAGTTTATTCCTGGTGCATGAACTGACATTTTGGAGCTCATTCTCGACAGAGGAACACCTTACCCAGCCCTAATACTGGAGGGAAAGACTCCAGACCTGCCCTAACTGGATATGCCAGAGAAAACTGACTCACCTTGGGATTTCTTTTCCTCCCTGGGGAATGAATGGGGGGATGCTGTATGGGGAAGGCTGAGGAAAGATTGTGAGGAGGGGAGGAAGGGGAAGCAGGGGGGAATATGGGAATAAACTCTTTAAGTAAAAAAGCAGATAAAAAGATACTATGGTGTAATTAGGGGCTGTTAACCTATCAAGTCAGCCCTCCTTAGCCCTCCAACTAAATCATTGTGTGCAAACTTGCTATTTTATCTTCAAAGCTAATTACTGTGTTTAAAACAAACTAACAACAAAATAATAATAAAAGCCATTGCTAACAGATCATAATAGGATATACACTTAAAAGCAAGCTACCTTACCAGTCTTAAACAACAGTAAAGGAAATGTCAATGACTGGGTCACTTTTTCTATCATCATAATTATGTTTCTTACTGCATTGAAATAGATACTTGCTACATTGCAGAAATTTGAAAGCATGGTCTATATGTCTTATTTATGGAAAAAACTTCTGAGAAACACAAATGGTCTATTCTCTTTCTGCATGAACATCATAGTGCACTTATGTAAATAAAGATCGTTACAGTGTCACTTTATCATTTATGGAGTAGCCATTGTATCTTCAGTAAGTGATTGATAAATCTGTTATTACAGATTCATTACTAGGTCAAATAAATTTTTTTCCCTGGGTCATTTGAGATTGAGCTGCCTACCTTATACTAGTCACTTACTGTGGATATTTTAGAGTGCAAGTCTCACAAAGCAGCATATGCCTTTTGTGAAACATCAGTATAACCATCAGACCCAGCATGTCATATAAGCTGATAGCTCTCAGCATCACACTCAATTCAATCTTCATCAAATTGTTTTCATGGTATTCTTCTCAATATTGATATCCAGTAGAGGTCTGTGATGCTAACCAGTTATTTAGTATATTAGATTGATAGCTAATCTTGGTTGCCTTCTCAACATACCTGAGAAGACAAGATCATTTCCTCCATCATATTTGTATGTGTGCATGTCTGTGGAGACATTATTGATTGCTAATGAAGTAGGGTGGCCAACCCACTGTAGAAGTATCATCACTGGTCTACTGCAAGAACAGTGAGTGTTCTTCACTGCTGAGCCTCTTATCCATCCTTTATTTTTTGAAATGGAATGTTCACTAATTAGAAATACTAGCTGGCCAGTAAGCTATAGAGTTTCACCTGTTACCACCTTCACATCTATGGTGCTATATCAGAAACCACTGTGTCTGGCTTTTTACATGGGTGATGAGAATCCAATCTCAGGTTGTCTTTTTTATACAGCAATCACTTTACCAACTGAGCCATCTAAGCCCCATACTGGGCTTTGTATAATGTGTTATCTCATTTAATTCCCACACAAACCAACAGGGAGGCATTACCATGGCTATTTCTGCTTTAGAGTTGTGATAGCTGCATGTCTAACTGCAATCATTTCACATAAACTGATAACAAGGTGATCTGAAGCATCAGTGAACATTTCTGAGAGATGTGCTCATTGCATTAAGTGGTATTTCTCACTGCAATGATGTCAGAACATGAAATACTATTCATTATCTTTTAATGGGCATGTGCCTAGTAACACAGAACAGGAGGCACTCAAATAACATAGCAGACCCCTGTGGTTTTACCCTACATTTGATTTGAGCACATGGTCCCATCTTCAAACCTCAATAACCCTGTGGTTAACCATATTGACAGAGTTCTGATTTTTCACAACTCAGAGTCTTTTGTTAGAAAGCAGAAGGTGGAAGTGTGAAAATACGTATTTCTCTCTTGCTGAGTTTCCAAGAAATGTACTGTGATTTGTGTGTGGAGATGGTCCTTCCCTTCCCTTGCTTTCATTCAATGTCATTCTTTGTGTGTCATTTGATACTGGTTTGGATTCCCTTGGGAAGTAAAACCTGAAATGCAGCTTATTATATGAAACACTTACTGGTAACAAGCCTACAAAAGCAAAAGTAGGATGCACAACTGTAGTGTGACTTAGAAATGACACTCTTTGCCAGGACAATGGAGAAGTCTAGAGCAAAGGAATCACTATGTAATGGAGAGAAGAGATGTGATGCTGTGATGCGTCTTCTTTATACCTTGATCCCCAAAGCAACATGATCTCAGCTCAAAAGCTGAAGGGACACCTTCTACAGACAAAGGATGAAGCCTTAGCAAAAAAAATTTCTGATACCTGGGCCACAAGTCATCTCCTAAAGGGGAATTATGGGGGTTCCTTAATGTGTTTGTCACAGAGAGATATATGTATAAAATATTTTAGTACTAAAATTTGGATCAAATAATAAGAGTTTCAGTTTGAATTCCTTTGTTTACTCGTTGAGGATCTTGAGTTAATCTCAGCCTTAATTTCCACCTCTCTGCAATGGGAATGTAGTATGTACCAGCCATAAGGAATAAAGGGAGGTAAAAGCAAGTCAGCACACATACCACTGAAAAAGGTACCTATACTATGAAGCTTCATTGTTTTTATCTTTATCATTCATTATTGGCATCACCACTGCCAAGTAACACTCATCAGATTAAATAAGGCAGATCTCATGGACACAGTGAATCCAGGGTTGAATTGAAAAATATGTAACAGTCTAAAACAGTTAGTGGGCAGGGAATGAGAAAGAAAAACAATAGATACAAAGGTTCTGAGTAGGCATTGCCTGAAATGTTCAAGAACCAGCAACAAGTTACATGTGGTTAGAGTGAACAAAAGCTGTATGAAAGGTGACAACCACAAGGATAGCAAGGTGTAGAGAATGTAGAGTTTTAGTTACTGTGTTCAAGATGTGTGTTTTATTGATGGAATATACTGCCAGTCAGGAATGTGTGCAGGATTGGACATGATCTGGTTGTATTGTTTACTAAGAACAGATTGCATGAGGGTGTAGAGCTATCAAAGAACCCAATTACACAGATATACATGGATTCAGTAGGTATACACTGGTGGTTCAGACTAGGGCACATACTTTTAAGTTTAAAATAAAATAATTGGGTCCTATGTTGCACATAAGTTAGAAGTAATTTCTAAGGAAGAGAATGTGTATTATGAATTAAGAAAACACAAGGACAATTCCCTGGCTTTTTCAGCTTGAAAGAAGAGATGTTTACAGAAATAGAAAAAGATTGTTTGCACAGAAGCATGCTTGGAAGGTAGGAATGTTGAGGGCAGGGTATGAGGAAATATCAGGATCTCATTTGGAAGAAATATAATAAAATCATCAGTTCCTCATTCTAATATATATATGTATATATAAGCAAAAAGATAATTGAGCCCAAAGTGTGCTAGAGGTCCCCACCATGGGTCCCACTTTAGAAACCACAGTATGACTGGAGCATGCAATTGTTGAAGTTATTCAGGGAATGTGTCTGAAATACAAATAGATATGTAAGGACAGATCAAAGGACTTCAGCATTAAGCTGCCCATAGAATGAGATAGCAATAAGACAGTCTTCCAAGAAATAGTTTCTTATGAGGAAAGAACAAAAGAGAATATGATGCCCTAGAATCAAGGTAGAAGGGATGCTTTCAAACAGCTAATATTTTGAGCATCAAAGATGTCTTACATGACAAATTAAGATCTAAGTTGGATTCCAAGAACCTCTGTAAAATTTCTACACAGTTCTGTGTGCCTGTAAACTCAGCAAGGTTTAGATGGCAGAGAGACAAGAGGACCATAATAAACTCATGAGCCAGATATCCTGGCCTGCTTGGTGAAGTTCCAGGACAGAGGAAAGTTTGTTGCAAACAAAAGATAGAAGTCTTATGAGAACTTAAATCCAAGGTTGTGTGCAGACTTTCACATATGCACTGTGTAGGGAGAGAGAGAGAGAGAGAGAGAGAGAGAGAGAGAGAGAGAGAGAGAGAGAGAGAGGAGATTTCTCATGTTAATAAGATGAGGGTGAGAGTTATGTGAGTGAATGGATCAAGTTTGATGACTCATTTAAATTCTACTGGATGGAGACAAAGGGAACATGGTAATGGTTGTGGGAGGTGTAAATCTCATAGGCTGCACTTTGGCGACACATTGGAAGATCTTTGAATATGAGTATATATTGATGTATTTAATCTATTGGAGATGTGACAGTGTAGAAGAGAATGGTGACAGATTTTTAGAGAATTATTGAACAAGCCCAAGCATGGATCCCATGTACAAAGAGAGCATGACATTAGGAGCAAATGATGTGTGGCTTGAGAGTTTATGGTTGCAATGTGGAAATGTATGGAGTAGCTCAGGCTTGAAGTGTCCTCAGTAAATGTTCATGAACATAGAATTGGTTGATAAAAAAGAATTTGAAGTTTGAGATACAAAGATAAATTATTAGATTAAAATATACAAAAATCTGCCACATTATTCCCTTAAAAGATCAAATAGCATGTGGTCATTTTCTGTTACTGTAATACATACTATCTAGAGCAATTAGCTGATAGGGAAGGCTTCTTTTACATCATACTTCCAGAGCTTACAGATTAGATTATATTGGCACTGCTGCTTTCCTGCAGATGATAAAGCAGTCATAATAGCACTTGATAGGAAAACACAGCTTACTTCATAGTAGCTGAGAACACGAGTGAAGGGTTAGGGATACCAGTATTCCAAGACCCTCTTTGAAGGGACACTTTCAGGAACTCAAGATACCCCTACTATACCAAACATGGGGATCAAGCCACATGGATCTTTAACTGACTTTCTAGATGTGAACTATGAGATAAAGTAACTGCTTAGATTCAGTTCCTTCTCAAAAGAAGGCTAAAATAAGAGATTGCTTCAGGGGCTTTAATGAGCTTCACTTTTGTTTTCACACGCTCAGTATGATATTAGGGGAAACACTTTCTCACTCAGGGTCTCCAATTGTTTGTCTATCAACATGTGGGAAGTAATCAGGAATTTATGAAGAGCTTCCTGAATGTCCTCCCACATCCTTTTATTTATTTTTTTATGCTAAATCTCAAGCATATAGGACTGTTTGGAAGTCTATGGAACTGTCAGGAGGTGGCTCTGGCTGGAGGAAGTTGGTCCACAGCAGTGTGCCTTTGACTACTACAGTCTAGCTCTCTGCCCTTTCTGGTTTACCATATGAGATGTTTCTGCATCACACTATTTCATCCTGCACTCCATCACACTCTTTCTACCACTAGGGACTGAAATCTATCTGACATCATAAGCTACAAAAGGCCTTTATGTTGTTTCTATTGGGTATTTTATCATAGCAACAAATGTTAACTAATGTATTGTTTATTTGTCCAAGATCCTCCTTATGACATTTCACAATGTACTAAATATACATGAGAATGTATACATATATATTACCAAAATTGAAGTTAAAACAATGCTTTTGTTTTATATGTATATATAGATAAGTAAATACATAAATGTATGTGTACAACAGTAAAAGCAGCAAGAGTATATTTATATATACATACATGTATATAAAATATTTTCTGATATATATGTATACAATGTTTATTTTTATGCTAGTACATTTATTGTAATGCATTTTATTATCATTATCCTAGTTTTATATATTTCATTTATTTACTATTAGAGAGAGAGAGAGTTCACACCATCATATCTTTTCTTTTTTTACCTTATTCTAAGGCTGGCTTAATATGGATGTTAATCCAATACAAAGAACACTCACAGTTTGAAACGACACACTTACAAGAACCTCTCAATGTCCAATTATGAGGCTTTGAGATCTCTTCAGGAACAAGGAGGGTAAAGTAACCTCATTAAAACAGGCACATGGTGTCAATGGGATCAGAAACTAGAAACTAATCAGGTGCTCATTTTGCTTTCAAAAAAGTACTGAGGATGTTAAAATGTGGGAAGGGTGTCTGCAATGTAAGTTTTTATATTTATAGAAAATCAAAATGGCTAAGTGTGGTCCAGTATCTCTTTGACTTGTCTAGTCTGTTTTCCTTCCATCCCTGGTTCCCTTCATTGTACTGGTCACTGAATGTGCCTTCTGCTCCTCTACTGTAACTTCAGCACTATGCCAGCTGAAGCATCATTCTGAACTCCTAACAATCAGTCAATGTTTATTGACTGTAGAAAAAAGCACCACATTTGATACAAGTCATAATGAAGAACGAAATTCTTAAATAAATTCCTTCAGAGAAAATGAAATCCATTCCAAAAACTTCACTCAATTTTTCACCAATAAACAAAACTTTGTTACCCAACTGAAAATTGGAGTTCAGTAAAACCTGCCTAAGTGGGAAGTCTTACATCTTAGTCTTCTAATGACAGTTCTCAATCCTATTGTTCAATTAAAATTATTAGTATTAATACCTCTTTATTCTTCCTCTTCATTTAAAATATATGTTGCTCTCAAGTGACAACTAGACCTTTTTTTTTTTTTTTTTTTTTTTTTTTTTTTTTTTTTTTTTTTTTTTTTTTTTTTTTGCTTGTTAATTCCCTAACTCCTAAGTTATTGCTATTTGTATTGATTTCTCTATCGGGTAGTAGGTTATAGGAAATAGT
This sequence comes from Sigmodon hispidus, assembly GCA_004025045.1. Classification (NCBI taxonomy): domain Eukaryota; kingdom Metazoa; phylum Chordata; class Mammalia; order Rodentia; family Cricetidae; genus Sigmodon; species Sigmodon hispidus. Next base: position 253,607 of record PVIH01000360.1, on the reverse strand, counting down.
CTCATTCTCAATATCAATTTCCCATCTACAATTTCCCTTTTTAACAGAATTCTAATCTTCATATTCTGTAACCATTTGCCAACAAACACTATTTGTTCTACCACCATATCCTTAAGTAACACGAATTCTACCACTATTTAAAAGCATAGTAATAGCAGCAAGAAAGATTCCAGTCTTAGGCCCTCAAGAAGTACTTATTTTAATTTGTATTTTCATTTTTGCTTGTTTTCAAAAGTTTATTTTACAATCCTCTGAAAGTAGTCAAGAGAGGCTGGACTTAGCCTGAGGCCATGAAATGAAATAATTAGAATTATTATTATATTACAATAATTAGAAGTTGGGGTCTCCAACAACAAAGTTACTTCTCCATCATTCTATTCAAGACACAGGATGCATATCTCCCTTCTTTTGCTGGCCCTCAGGAAGGAGTCATAGTGAAGTTGCTGACTAAATAGGAAGGCACATGAATTGAGGGACAGCTTCTACCCCATGCTTCCTTAATATCACAGGCTTACAAGGTAGGCTTGAAGTGACTTTACCAGAATCAGTAGCTTAGCTACATACAGCTTATCCTCACTCTCAGTCTTGTACTGAGAAGTGTACTTGCAAGTGTAATGGCTGATGCTACACTGCTGTATAAATTTTCTATTAGATAAATGACTGAAATAGGGCTTGAAGTTACTCTTTTTCTATCAGATAAATGATTGAATTAGACCCTGAAGTTACTCTGTTTCATAATTCATTTTAGTGTCTCCTCCTACAAATTTGCTTTGCAAAACAATAAAATAACTTATGTTAGATTTGGCAGTTAGATGCCATTAATTGGAGCAAAGCTACCACATTCCCTGAAGATGGAGTGAACAAGTAAAGCAAACCAAGAAACCAGTAATAGGACTTTTAATCAAGCCAAGCTTTTTTTCCCTCAAAGACATATGCAGTATATATTTAGTAGATTTCTTAAAAATGGGTCAAAGGACAGACAATCATAAAGAGGTGCTAATAACAGGTAATCTAATAATAGAGGTATAAATTTATAAATGTACTAAGCTTCCTTTCACCTTCGGTGATTCAAGAGAATAAACTTAAAGTGTTTTTATGATCTATTTTTATTTTATGTGCAATTTCTAACCTTTATGTAAAAGACTGTGTACATATAGTGCTTGTGGAGGTCAGAAGAAGGAATTAAGTCATTTGGAGTTGGGGTTATATCTAGTTGTGAACCACCATGTGGATGCTAAGAATGGAATCTGGGTCTTCTATAAGAGAAGCCAATGCTCTTAACTGCTGAGCCATCTTTTCAACCCCCAAATGCTGTTTTGTTTTGTTTAGTTTCAGGAGTCCCACGAGTTCTATGTTAGAGTATTTTGGTCACTGCTAGAATCATTCTGAGAAGAAAAATCACATTTTTGAAATTTTTAAGCAATAATTAAATCCTTATTCTTACTCAATATTAATAAACATATCAGAATTTCTGTGACAGTTCCTAGGTAAGCATGCATATTGTATTAAATGTTCCACTATCAAGAAATGTTCATTTTCTAACATTTACACTATGCAATTATTTTTTATAACAATAAAAGAGCATTCCAGGCTTAATTAAGGGCTATCATGGGTATAAGTATATCCTAATTCCAATAGTCTTCTTTCAAGACAGACACTGATGGAGAGAGACAGGAAAAAAAACTCATGAAAAGACTGAGGGAGAGATGCAGTAAACCAGTGAAAGTCCATGAAACATCTTTCACAATCTCCAGAATCTCTGCAGAGTCTAGAGCAGTGTCATTATTTTTGGTCTCTAGTCTCCAGCACTGTGAGATTACAAACATTATACAAATCTCTCTCTCTCCCTCTCCTTCTTCCTCTCCCCATCTCTCCTCTCTTCCCCTCCCTTTATCCCCTTTTCTCTGTGTGTTCGTGTTTTAATATCTGCTACAATAAGAAATTAATAGAGTAGGACCACAGTGAATTCTTATTGCAGTCCTTCCTACTCATTTTATCCCAGTGTTACTTTGGGCACTGATTGGTCAAAAATCTCCATTCTTTTATAGAATGATTTTCTATCAGCAAAGATGTTATTTAGTCAAATGAATTCTGGGTTAGGCAAAATTATATTGCAAAATGAGAACCCATCCCGACTTTCCTCTGTGTGGAGAAAGGGTAACTTATCTACATTATTTCCATGGCAGAAATACGTAGTAGCAGGACAGAAAATTATAAGACCTCTTAGAACATTTTCATTTATTGAAAAATAACTGGCAATATGTTGTTAACAAGTGAAAGCATTAACCCAGAGTTCATGTGTCTGTTACACATTCACTTGGCATTATTCTTCCAGTTTGGCAAGGCAGGTTTCTAAAGGCTCCAGAAAAGCTTCACTCAGCCTATAGAGTAAGAAGAGATGAAAAGGAGGCCCCAGAGAGAAGATATCTGAACATCATATCATTCCTCTATAACCTTTCTTACTTTATTAAGAAACTGTTAGGAAAGTTCTCCCCTTTTATCATCATTGCTCCAGCCAAGAACATCTGAGAAGTAAAGAGTAGATTAAATGCTTTCCATATACTTAACTGCAATGTCAGAAAATGTTTTGGCCTGGTGGTTTTGGTACATACATGCTTTTAATACCAGAATTTAGGAGGTAGAGGCAGGCAAATCTCAGTGAGTTTGAGGCTAGACTAGTCTAGAGAACAAGTTCCAGGAAAGCCAGGGCTTGACACCAAGTAACCCTGTCTCAAAAACAAAACAAAACAAAAAATTGTTTTCCATAGATTAGCATAAGTCTACATTAAGTATATGTAAGTAAAATGATTCAAAATATTGTACTATTTAAGATCTAAAAAAAATCCCCAGATCTTATGTTAAGTAGTCTGGAAATTAATTTCAACAACAGCAAGAAAGCAATTTCTAGAACATTTTTTGGGGACTGGAGAGATGGCTCAGTTGTTAAAAAGGCTAGGCTCATAACCAAAACTATAAGAACATTTTTGATTTGCTAAGTCAGTACCACCTCTATGACCTACTCAATATGAACTGGTAAAACTCAAAATTAAAAAATGATATGTTAAGATGGGATATTTTGATGCTCAATGGATACTTTTGGAGAAACTAAACCTTGCTTTGCAGTTGAATCAAGCCAAGTGAAATGCATGGAAGAGTGAAAAGAGAATTCCCACCAAGCAGTACTTAAGAACCATGTAGGCCATGGAACAGGAACAGAGTGCACATAAAGTTTACACAAAACCATGATGGGTCTTGGGACCAAGCCAACTTCTGAGTGGCATATTTTTGATATTTAAGTTATAAAGTTTGATTCATATGTATTCTTATAAAGAAAATATAAATGTATATATATATAAATATATAAAAATATAAAGAAAAACTGTTGGGTTTCAAAATTCTAATATAGTTATATGTATGGTCTAAATTTAAACATGTTATATAATTCACCACTTCTGAGCTGTCTTTGATATGGCTATTTTCTACAGTAATTGATGTTGAATGGTGAAATTCAAAGAGGACAACAAAATTCATCACTGTTCAAAATTTTGAAATGAGACCCCCCCCACGACATGCCCTTGGTTCTATATACAGAGGCTCCTGTTGGTTTGCCTGTTGCCCTTTGGAAAATCCTGAGTACATGATAATTACCTGGTCACATCCCACCTCATTGATGGAGATGAATGAGTCCTTTCATTACCAGATGATTTGCTAGCTACGGGACCACCATCATGTTGATTGTATTGAAGCTCAGTTTTCTGTCTTAAGAGACAGAACTGCTTAGTATAACACTGAAGTTGTACATTAATCTGTTAGAACACAGACTTAAAGGTAGAAATATGTAGTTTGGAGAAATATGTAGAGTATGAATACCAACTCTGATATAATTGCATTTTTTTTCAAACTTTACTTCAAAAATTGACTTTGGTGTATGACTCTATAAATCCCCATACAACTCTATCCAGAAAAATACTACCAGAATCAGGATACAGAACAAGAGTGATAACCTTAAACATGCCTCCTCATTTTACTATTTGATAGTCATATTCTCCCCACCAAATAATTGATTAGCAACTTCTGGCTTGTTTTCTATCCTGATAGCTTTGCTCTCTGGAGACAAAAGACACTCCATTATTTGTTATTGCTCAGTAGTACTCCATTATAAGCTTATCCATTTTAATTTTCTCTGCCAGCAAAGACATTTGGATTGTTCATATGTATGAGATGTTCCTAAAAATAATAATGTACACAAATAGGTATATAGCATAAATCCTAATTGGTCTTAATAATAAAAACCCAGAGCCAGTAATCAGGGAAAGGCTGAAAGAGCAGAGAAGTAAAGGAGCAACCATAATCACCTCTTATATCTGTGACTTCTCACATCAAAAAGGGCCAGCCAAGCTCCTGTCTATGCCTGCCTTAATCACTTCCTGTCTCTTATCTGTAGAGACCTTCAATCTTCCATGGTTAACTAGAGGTTAGCTCCACCCTTTGACATCAGGTAAGCTTTATTTGTCATAACACAAAGAAAATATCACAACACAAAGTTTGTATAAACATAAATTTTCATGTTTATATTCTACAACAAAGGCTAGGGAATAGGTTCGTTCACCTTAGCTATTGAAGGAAAGGAGATGGAGTAGGTAAGCATTCAAATTATCTATAATTACCAAATGCTTCTCTGTTTTTTTCCCATGAGATGTCACATTTTGTTGATTTATATACTTGTACTTAGGATGGAAAAATGAAGGTTTGCAAAATCTGGAAACTTCTAAATTCTATAGTAACAAACCAACAAAAAACCTTATACATCCCTTACTATTTAAGGATGGTTGGGATAAAAGCTTGCCAAATTAATTACTAAAAAGGGAGCAATGAAAATGGGCAAAAAATATGACAGTTACTTAGTAGAAGAAATGTCAGGTAAAGTTTTACCATCCTGGAAGTAAATATAGCAGGGACTGTTTTAGCCTGCTAAGGATAACTCCCAGGATCTCTGCTAAGCAACCTTCAGGGATCGGGTAGGCAGAAGGAGGATCAATCTGTTTAATGTTTATAGAAAGAAAATGTTTAAGTGTTACAAAGGAATACATAACTATCATTCTAATCTAGATATATACTTCACATCTGGCTATTACTTGTTATGATTTTTATAGGTAAGATTACCTAAAAAATTTTAACCTTCTATACATTTATTGACAATTTAATATGAGTACTACATTTACCTAATTTTCCATTCCTTATTATCCCTCTAATTTATTCATTGCCCTACTATTCTCTTTCATTGGCTTTTATTACTTAATCATTATATACATATGTGTGTGTGTGTGTGTGTATGTGTGTGTGTATACCATGTAAATACAACTGGATTAGATTATTTAGTATTGCCTGTGTGTATTTAGGGTTAATCTTTTGGGGATTCATTAACCAATTAGTAGTTTCATTCTTGGAGGAGACTCAGTCTCTTTTGTTTATCAATTAATTACACAGAGATTTTCAGGATGTCTCAGGGTGAAGCATTATGAAAATATTCCTATCCATATTGCCATGCCAATTGGTGATGTTATTTTTTTAGGTCTCTTAAAGCAACCACATTGTTGAACTTTTCTGGGTGCAACTTTCCTGCCTACGTAGAGGACACTATGTTGAAGTAGATGTGCTGCCTATTCCACTGGTTCTTAAAATGTTTTCTGTATCTTTGGTTTCTGCCATTTCTTCTTAGATTATCCCCGGGCCTTAGATATAAGGGCTGCATTCTAGATGATAATTGGCTCTGGCTACTCAACAATCACTTGTTCATTGCATTTTGGTCACTTGTGGTTTTCTGTCATTATCTTCATCTCCTGTGTAGGTGTAAAAATAAGAATTTACAATACACTTAGAAATTATAATAGGTTAGTATAGTGACAGTAGGAGTGTTCTCATAGGCCTATCCTGTCTGGGGAAGTGTTTAGGTTTACAGTATCACACACAAATTCCTACTTACTAAGCTGGCTATAAATCTAATTTCATAGCTGTGGGATACCCCCAGAATATAAATACCACTGTCATATCTTTTGAGATATCTTGCCATTTTTGTCAATGTCATTTGTAGGGATTACAGCTAGGTAGGACTATTGATTCTTTCTTTCCCTTGGCACCTTACATAGTTCCTTCCTGTTCTATGAAAGATACTCCTTAAAGAATGAAGATCAAAAATATTTCCAACTAGATTCCCTCAAATGACCTTATGGTTTATTAAGATGTTAAGTTTCTGTTTTGATAATTCATTACAAACTTACAAGTTGACATTTGGTATTCTTGTTTTCTATATGGACAATGAATAAATAAATGCAGTTTATTTATTATTATTATCCTTTTCAAATTAAGTCTTATAAAAGAACCCTATTTTTCTCAAAACCTCATTTGTGAACTTAACTGCATTAGATGTTTTCTAAAACTTGACAGACAGATGACTTTCGAGTAGTTTTTCTTTTTATTAATTTTTAGTCTCCTGAGTAGAAAAAAATTCAATAGAGTTCATAGGAACCTATCCCAGTTAACAACCATGAAAATTTTCTGCTGGTTAATCCCATAGAAGTAAGTAGAAAGAGCACCTATCCAAATCAGCATGGCCAAATTAACGCAAGCAAGCAAGGTGGGTTTGTTATTGTTGTTGCTTGGTGGGTGAACATAGGCTATCTTTCCTTAAGGCAAGGTTCAAGAGACAGTAAGGATTTTAAGAGATCAGTAGTAGGTGGTTTCCAAATTGGGGATTTGGCAGACAAATAAGCATAAGCATAACAAGTTGGTCATAGCAACCTCCTGAAATAAAGGCATGATATCAAGGTGGTCACAACAACTTAATCATAACAATGTGTTCATAACCTTTTCAAGCAAAAACATGGTTGCTGTTTTGTGGAACAGGCAGTCCAGATCATTTGTAATTAAGGTTATAGCTCAGTCCTTGTTTTTACTACAAGGTATCTTTCAAGCCTAAGATGGAGGTAGGTTGTTTCATCATCTCTATCTGGCCTCAGCCAACTACAAAGAATTACTTGAAGCACAGACGCTTAAAACTAACTCTTCTACTTGCTTTTCTCATTTGATCCTGGAGGTTCTCTGGGAAATCTTTAAATACTGATATTTACTCCGAGTAGTCATTAGTATTGTTTTATTGGCATTCAACTTGTAGTTAGTAGTGAGTCTTTATGATTGAGAAGGTTAAATGCCTGAAGTCAGTGAATATAAAAGCTGTTGTCATCCTTATTGTTTTACAAGTATGCACCTATTGTATAACAACAGACTGAGAACAAAAGATTTGGGATTCTCCTTGCACATTAGGCTTTCTAATTCACCAAAGCAATTGGTGTATCTTTAATTGATAATCCTCCAGGCTTATTTGTATCCTCCAATATACTGAAATACTGATGTCTTATAGTAACAATCTTCAGGTATGGCTGCATGACTTTTATCACATTAGTATTTACTGGACTAATAGATCATTAATGATGTACAAAGAACAGTAATTATAATAAAATATACCATATCAAAACTTTTTTAAACTTTAAGTTTGAAAAAGAGTTGCATAAACTGAGCAATTTAATGTATTTGGTTAGAAGGATACAATGTCTTCACTGATTACTCATTTGATACATAATATCATTATAAAATGACTATAAAAGTGCTAAAGTCTCTTTTGAATCCATGAAGTGAAATGCAATATCTAGTGAAGAACAGAGATTGATCTCTTCTTCTCTTCCTGATGTATGACTTCCTGGTATATTGGTTAAATTCTCAGAAATGAGGATAGCAATGCTTCTTTCATCTGTGCCATGGCTTTCTCTTTCTGTCTTACTTTCAAGAACACAGCATGTTAGTGGCCTCTCCATTTCATTCTGAATTGCAGCTTGTCCTCTGTGCCTGCAAGATTGTGTCTAAGGAGGCTGCTTATTTTTTTTGTACTAAATAAGAGCATCTTGTTAACTTACTTGATGCTAGAAATAGCCTCCTTCCCCAACTACCTTAAAATTGCAATGAAAATGAAGACAGATGATTCTACATCTGAAATTCTTTCTTCATTCTCTGAAAAGTTTTGATTCTTTAGCTATCTTATCTCCTCTGTTGCTTCCCTAGTTTTATGATGAAAAAGAAAAATATCTTTAGAAATTGGCAAAGAAACAAATTCAATCCAAAAGTGCTATTTCTTGGTTATTTTGAGGGGTAGTGGTAGAAAAGTTTTGTTGGTATTCGGTTTGTTTATTTGTTATTTGCTTTTTAATATATTCTATAGTTGGAAGTTTCTGAACCAGAGCCTAAATGTTGCAGTAATTGCTGAGCCAGTAGCTCAAGCATATTACTATATAGCTGTTACACTTAAATTAACTCAAAATTTATTACTTTGTTTAGGTATGTTGTTTGGTGCCTTTGCTCAGTCCAGCAATCTCATCCTGCTTCCTCTGTATCTGGCTGGCATGTACTTCTCTGCCTGTCCATTCCCATAATTCTACTTGTCTGGTCACCCCACCTATACTTTTGGCCTGGCTACTGACCAATCAGTGTTTTATTAAGCCAATATCAGTGACAAATCTTTACAGTGCACAAGAGCATTATCCCACAATATTTTATTTTATTAATGTATGTATGTACTACTATGTGTCTGTGGTTGTGTGTATGTGTATGTGTACATGTTTGTATATACACACATGTGAATGCATTTGGTACCTGCAGTGGCCAGAAGAGGGCATGGGATTTCCTCTGGTCCTGGAGTTTCAGGTAGTAGTGAACAGCCAAGATGTATCTATCCTGGGAACTGAACTATAATTTTATTTTAGAGCAAGTATTATTAAACACTAAGCCATCTTCCTCTAGTCCACTATTTATTTTTCTTCTCCAGGCCCTCTAATCTTGTATTATAAAACTGCTGTTGGGAAACATATATAAACAAAGCATGAAAGAAATTTTTTTGTTGTTTATTTTTGTCTAGTGAAATTCCAGACATTCCAAGGTGTTTCAGATCCCAGGCTGTTCAGTGGTTGTGGTTTGCAGCTTGGACATGCTTAGCTTTTTTTGTTTAAAGTTACTAGTATTATTTGTTTTTCTGATTTTCTAGAAATATTAATAAACACTTAGCTCTCATAATGTTCCTATTCAAGTACAGATGTGAACATCCATGGGGAAACATGGAGGTAAGCGGAGGTTTTACTCCCACAAGGCAGAAATAAGTTTATGAGAGAATACATAGACAGGCACTACTTACTTTGCTTCTTTCAAAAATGAGCCTTTGTCCAGAAAATCTTTTGCTCTTTACTATATTCTATGCTCTTTGGCATGAGTTACTGCTGTTTACTACACTGAAACTCACAAGTATTTATTGAACCTGTACATAAATCAAGTTGCATATTGACTCTCTGGAACCTCCAAAAATAAATATTTAATCAGGGCTTACTTTCAGCCAAATAGAAGAGGGCACACACATACAAAAAACTGGAATGTAATGCACAGTAGGACACTGTCACAAACGCAAGAACAAATTGCCCTTGGGAACTTCTAAGTGGACCATGTCGCCTCTTCATTTCAGCAAGGTTGTCAGGAGGGAACAGAATCCATTTCAGATTGTTCCAGGACCCATATGAAGAAACTACTCACCCAGAGAGGTGATGATGATTTGGGGGCAACTCACCAGGGATTGTGGAGGTGCAAAGAATAGCAATCACAGGAAGCTGTTAACCCACTAGCCAAAGCCAAGTCAGTTGAGGAAAAGAGTGTCACAAAAGCTCAAAAAGGGATGGAGACATAGAGTATGCTGCAAGAGGCATACCCAGGGAGAAAACAAGTCAATATCAGACCAGGAAAAGGCCAAGAGCCAGGATCAAGAATGCAGTAACATTCTGATCACCCACTGTGGTGCACCATTGCCTAAACCAAATTTAAAGTCTATTGAAGTAGAAAGGCTGGATCATGCAGTCACTGCAAACATACAATATAGTCTTCAGGGACTCAGACCTTGGAAGGCAAGGATCAAAGAATCTGAGGATGAGGAAATAAATAGTGACTCATTATTTATTTTGACACAAAAGGGAACAGTCCACATAGCAATATCAGCCTTAGAGCACAATATCAGTGTTAATATCAGGATAGCAACCCCAGGCATGTGAAGGGATTGGGAAAAATGGCAATGAAAGACAGTTATTTAAATCAACTTGATGATACCATGTTTGTCTAAGAAGTGATCCCAACATTGGGTGGATTAACTGGGAGGCTTGAACTATGGTTAGTAGTCCAGTGATATTGGCTTTGAAGCAAAAACATGTTGAAACAGTCACCCTTTTGTCAGAAAGCTTACCCTGGAGACTGCAAACAAACCAGACAAGAGTTTTCAGTAAGTGAGCTGAGCTCCTGTACTGGTAAGAAAGCAGGAAGAAAACAGGTCTAATGGGTCTAAAGCTAACAGGGCATAGCAGCAGATGAGATGTGAAAGGAACTGTAAAGATGAAGACTTTATTAATGGTATTTTTAATTAATTTGTGCTCTGTGTGTCAGAGCTAGCATGCATTTGCCACATGATGCATATAGAGGTCAGAGGGCCACTTCTAGTGTTGTTTGAAAAAGTATTTCTTGTTTACTACTGAGTACACCAGAAAAACTGGCTTGTGAGCTTCTGTGTCTCCACCTCCATTCTCATTGTTTTGGGATTGAAGACACACACCACTACATGTACCTTTTTACATCAGCTGTGGGCTTTGAAAAAATTCATATGTTCACACTTGCACAGCCAATGCTTTACCCACTTCTCAGCTTCTCAGCTTCAAATAAAGGCTTTTTGTATGCAGTGTTACCAAGCTTGGAAAAGTAAATCTACAATATGAGGAACTGAGGGAGGAACAGCTGAGCTTATATCAACTTCTATTTTTAGCTAGTTGAAGACACAGCATTGGACCACACTTCCAAGCTTGATGATATGGGCTCTCTGGAAGGGACCCATTTTCACAGTGATTGGAGAGGTGGCCTTAGAGTAAATCATGTTACCGAGAATAGAAAATAATAATGGATTTATTATTAATAATAATGGCAATTTGGCAAATCACATCTCAGTAATGTGATTACATAAAGGGATCAATACCAGATGCAGGTAAGGTATATTTTGGGGTCAGAGAAGAAAGGGAGAAAATTCTAATCCATTAGAGGCCAGGTAAAGAGGTATTTTCAAGGTAAAACATTTCTAAAAAGAACCAGGGCTGAGAAAGACTATTGGGAGTAGACAATTACACAAATGACTCTTCCTGGGCTCTGGCAGAGAAGGAGCAATGTGGGACAATGTTCTGTGCCTGACCAGCAAAGCTCTTTTTTGCCCAGTAGATGAATCTGTGTACTGTTACGGGGCAAGGGGTGGGGGGAAAGAGAGAGAGAGAGAGAGAGAGAGAGAGAGAGAGAGAGAGAGAGAATTATATGTAACGGCCTCTTCCTTTCAGGTTTTTCTGACTGTTTCTGTGTTAATGAAACTTGGCATGAGTTCTCTCTAATAAAATTTAATGACAATATACCAAGAGTCCACAGGAGGGAGACACAAGGTTCTAAAAGTGACCCAGTGAATAATTAAATTACCACAGTTTCTGATGCTTGAAGTGCATCAGAAATAAAAAAATAGATAAAAAATTTAAATGACATATTTTAAGAATACCAACAGAATATTTGTCCCAGAATGATGATTATTTTGTTTGTTTGTGTGTGTGTGTGTGTGTGTGTGTGTGTGTGTGTGTGTGTTTAAATATTCTGTGTATTTCCGGATTTAATTTTTGGATTCCATGACTATTGATAAAGAAAAAAATTGGTTTCAGTATCTTTCAGTAATTATGTTAAGTGCTAAAACTTTTCTATGAAGTTGTCTAAAGTCTGTTTTTCTCTCTCTTTCAATTTATTTATCTTTACTGTTATGTGTATGAGTGTTCTAGTGTTCACGTGCATCCTATTCTTTCCTAGTACCCAGGAAGGCCAGAGAGGACATAGGATCTCCTAGAAATTGAGCTACAGTTGGTTAAAAGCCACTGTGTATGTGTTGAAAATTAAACCCAGGTTCTTTGCAAGTGCAACAAATATTCTAAATGAATGAACAACCATTCTAGTCATTCTTTATGGTTTTTGTATGCTCATATAAGGAATGAAAAAACATATTCCCATATGTATGTGTATGTGTGTGTGTGTTGATGTGCTACAAGACAACCTCAGATGTTGCTACTTAGGCATCACCCACTTTTTTTTCTGTTTTAGAAAATTTTTCCCTGCTATGAAATTTGCTAGATAGGTTGGGCTGGTTGAGTAATAAACCACAATGATGTACCTGTCTCTACAATGGTAGTGCTGAGGTATGTAATCATGCTACCACATCCAGCTTCCTTCACATGGCTTGTGGAGATCCAGTTCAGCTACTCATTCATGCTTAGAAGGCAATTGTTTGACCAATTGAACTGAGTCATCTCACTGGCCCATTTTGTTTGCTATTATGAAAAACACATCTCATACTATAGCTTAGGCTGGCTTGGAACTCACTTTGTAGACTACAGTGATGATCACTCACAAAATTCCCCTGCCTCAACATCCCCACTGCTGGGATGACAGGCATGAGTTACACCTGTTGGCAGGCTTTTCTGTCCCTCTAGTCAGCTCCCAAATAACAACTTGAGGATTTTGTATTAATTATAAAAGCTTAGCCAACAATTTAGGCTTTTACCTAACTAGATCTTATATCTTAATTTAAGCGATGTCTAGTAACTTACTTTCTGCCTGCTGGCTTTATTCCTCTACTTTCTGCTGTCCAGGCTGCTTCTTCTGAGTCTTCTCCCAAACTTCATCCTTCTTTTTCCCAGAGTTCTCTCTGCTCAGGAAATCCTGCCTCACTATTGGCTGGCTGTTCAGCTTTTTATTAAGCAAATTCAACTGACATATTTACAATGTACAAAACAATTTTTCCACAGCACATAGGTGACTGTTTTTCTGAACTTCTTCATAGTGATTTTCAGGTTTATTCAGCTGAGTTAAGATGCACTTTGTATCTATAATGCTGAGAACTAGATTTGTTTCAGAATGCAGCATTTCTGTTTCTTGTTCACTACAGACTCCTCACTTCTCCCATCCTGCATTTTACCAGACACATGGTTTGATTTCCTAATGAAAACTAAGTAGGAAGGACTAATTTAAAAGACCGTGTAAGTTTCTTCCAGGCTGCTTTTTGCCTTGTTGGCAAATCCTCTTTGTCAATCTGAGAGTGACAAAGACATTCATCCTAGAGCCCAGAATGACACAAGGGATATGATCTCTCACCCAGAATATGTTATAAGAGATGAGTAATTAATAAACATTGTAAGAATAAGTAGAGATTTTCAGACTTCATAGGCTCTCTGTAATAGTTCTCACACTCTTCTATAGAATTAGATCTTCTAATACAAAAACCACTCACAGATAAAAGGACAACGAATGTACATGACTATGTTCCATAAAAGCTTATTTATAAATGCAGATGGCTTACATATCAATTCAATGGACCATAGTTTATTGACACCTTCTGTAAATCCCTGGTTTGCTGAAGATGTTATAGCAACATAATGTGGATTACACTGTATGATATTTAACACTGAAAAAGAGCCATATTTTAGAACTAAAGATATACAATGACAATTGTTTCACTGTAAGAATATGTGTTATAATGTCACAACATAAATATTGATTTGGGTTTAGAAGTTTAATCTAACTGAGACATAACAAGAATAAAAAAATAAGATCACAAAAGGTAGTTGCTGTACAAGAATAAGGACCAAAGTTTGACCTGCCCCCAGGACCAACTATAAAGATGGGTATTACAGCATATGTTTATAACCCAGCATTGAGGAAAAGAGAGGATGCCTGAAGCGTGCTGACTAGCCAGATTTACAGAACTCCAGGCCAATGAAAAAAACCTGTCTCAAAAAAAAAAAAAAAAAAAAAGGATGGGTGGCATCTGAGGAATGACACACCTCATACACATATACATGTATGTATACAGATGTTCTTGCTTACAGTTATATACACACACGCACATATATGTATGTATATATGTACATATATACATGCTCATGCCAAAAACTACTTGGGATAGTTACTTGTATAAAAGTGAATTATATAGAAATTGAATTTAAAAAATAAAAAGGGAAAGAAAGAAATAATTGCTCCTAGATATGATGGGGGAGAAAGTTTATTATAGATGAAAGCAAGAGCATTTGGAGAAGCAGGGCCATTTCAAAGAGTCCAGAGTGGACATGACCAGACTGAGCTGTGTCTTGTGGCAAGAAAGAGAGGGGAAAGAAGGCAGAGGGAAACCAAGTGCAGCAGCCAGGAGGCCAAAAGTACAAGAGCAACAGGTAACCAAAATGTTTGGATTACATAGGAAAGAGCCTCTGAGGGAAGGGCAGCCCAGTCCCTGGACTAGAGAGTTCAGGGTAGTTCAGAGGATAGTGTATGCCAGCCATACTCTGTAACAGGTAGAGATTGAGGAATGCTAGGAGTACCTAGAGGGCAGGTCTGCTTTGATATAGTAAATAGAACCCTCAGATGTTTGTACTGGGTTTGAAACTTAACAGGAATGTTTCTCAGTGTTGAAAACTAGGGAAAAAAATGACAACAAAAGCAATCACACAAACAAAATCAAACCTATAAAATGTCTCTGAAAAACTAGAGTGAAAAATAATGCCTGGATAAGAAGTTGTCTAAGCAAAGGCCATTTTCTATATCACTTGAATACTAATATCGTATTTAATTATGTAATTATTCTTATAGAGATTTAAAATAAAGCTAAAGTTAGACCAGAGAAACCAGGAATTTGCTGTTCCTCACGTTCTTTCGTGGATGTGTAGATTTCCTACCTCTGTAACATGCATCTGGCTGCTTACTTGTTGTCATTTCTTTCCTGGGTGTATTCTACTTCAGTTAAATAGTTAAAAAGAAAACACAATTCTTTAGAGGCTAAGAGTGAGACAATTTGTAAAATGTTACATAATAAATGAGAGACATAGATCCCTCAGTATCTTGTAAAATGTGATTGGCCCATCAGTCAAAGGCAGCTTTGTATCTCTGGTTGATATATTGGAACTTTGTTCCCATTTCCTTTATTTTCTAAAAATTTGCATCTATTGGGATAAAAACCTCACCATGTGTGTCAATGATGAGAAAATGTCCTTATTTCTGCTCTGCTATGCAACATGGAACATCTAGTCAAATTCGTCTCCTCGCATTCCTGGGATTTTCTTTTACAAAAGAGCATTTGCCTTCCCTGCAGCCTTCCTTTCTTTCTTATCTCCTTCTGTCATTCATGCAGCTGATTTCCTGCTTTATGCAAATGAAGATCCCAGCCAAGCATTTCTTGTGGGAACTGAGGGGTCTTAGGTACCAGAATCAAAATCCCTGGCATACAAATCTAGTAACTCTCAGAAAAGCCAGGGAATTGGCAAGCACATACCATTTGTCCAGCAGGAAAAAAAAAAATCTAATTCCCTGACCTATAAACAGACATGATACAGACTGAAACGCTAAAGGATGAAAAGTTATTCAACCTGCAATGCAATAAAAAGATGTTATTAAAATCTACATCTCATATGTTGATGATTTTAGAATGCTGGTTTTAAATGTCTTTTTCTCCCAGTTCTGTATAGGAAAGCTAAAATTTAATATGGATTATTAATTTACTGTTACAAAAGTATTTTGTCTTATTTTAATGCACCTTTTTAGTTAATTCTAATTGTATTAACTATCGTGGACAATTATATTTTCTTGGTTGGTTGCCTTCACTGAGACTGTCTCTCTGCTGATAATAGTGATTTAACTACTGTTTAATAGAAATTCCGGCTTAATGCTTTAAAAGAATATTTGAATATGACACTGATAGGTATTGTAAAAGGTATAAGGTTTTCAAACTAAACTTCACACCATAATATATACTTTCAGTACTGAATTTAGTAGATTCTTCATATACTACCTAACAATGGCAAAGAACTTTTAACATTATAATTTTTTAAAATTGTTCTTCTGTGTAAAAGTATTTAGTTACATTTTTAAAAGACAACCCCAGTAGTAACAGTAACAGCACAAAGCTTGATATTTTTAAATAAGAGCCATCTGTGAGTCAGGTCCATCAGAGCTAACTTGAAGTTCTATTTCTACATTTTCTTTGTGATGTGAGTGACTTAATAACCATGAGCCCCAAGTTTTTTATCTGTATAAGAGGAGACAAAAATCCTACTTCATATAGTCACTGTTTGTTTTAAGTAGGATTATAGGTTAATACTCAGTACTCACTCTTCTCCTTCAAAACTATCTTTTTTAATTTTACAAGTGGCTTCTAGTCCAGTGCTCAATGGAGTCCAAGTTCTCTTCTGAAATATCTGAACTTGGCCTCCATTGTCTTTCTCTTGAGAGTCTGCTCTTACACATTCACCAGATTAGCCAGTCAAGTTCTGCTTACAGTCTGCATTTTAGAACTTCTCTAGCCTAAGGTCAAGTTCTTCCACATTCTTGTCATAAATTAATTCCAAAGGCTTATGAAACAGGCTCAGGTTGCTTATAATCACAACATCTCTCAATTTTCTGCCTAGTTCCCATTGCTGTGGCCAAACACCAGATAAAAGTAACTAAAGGAAGACAGAACTGATGTGGGCTCACAGTTTGAAGATGCAGTCCATCCTGGTGAAGAAGTCATGTCAGCAAAAGCATGAAGTGACTGAACATATATTCTGTATTAGGA
Source organism: Sigmodon hispidus (assembly GCA_004025045.1). Taxonomy (NCBI): domain Eukaryota; kingdom Metazoa; phylum Chordata; class Mammalia; order Rodentia; family Cricetidae; genus Sigmodon; species Sigmodon hispidus. Next base: position 236,866 of record PVIH01000360.1, on the reverse strand, counting down.
AGGAGACGTGAAAGCTAAAGCTCTGCTCACTGTTTCCTTTATATACAGGATGGATGCCAACCCATGAAAGGATACCACCGACAATCATAGGTGGCTTTCTCACCTCAGTTGAATATCTGTGGAAATGCCATCATAGACATTCCCAAAAGTGTGTTTTCTATGTTATCCTAAATTCAATCAAGTCTACATTCAAATCTGACTAGCACCATCACCTGTGAAACCAACAGAGATTGTTCAGATAGTGTGATGGCCAGTGTTGGTTGTCAACCTAATACATCCTGAGAAGTGGGATCCTCAACTGAAGAATGCCACTTGATTGGTCTGTTGGTATGGCTTTAGGGGATTTTATTAATAGCTAATTTCTTAGGTGGGCCCAGCCCACTCTAGAAAGTATCATTCCTAGGTGGACCTGAACTTTATTAAAAAACAAACAAACAAAAAACAAAAGCTAGTTGACTGTGAAGGTGGAAGGAAGCTAATAAGCAGCACAATTCTGTGGTTTCTGCTTTGGGCTCCTATAACTTGGCTTCTTTTGGTAATAAATGTAACTTGTAAGATAAAGTAAACCCTTTCCTCTTCAAATTGCTTTTGGTCATGGTGATTATCACAGCAACAAAGATTAATCTAAAGCAATCTGCTTACATCAATTAGGAAGAGGGTAATACATGAATGAAGAAAAACAATATGCTTCAGTAATATTGCCAACCATGAAGTCTCTTAGTGAATTCATGATGTTTTTTAAAAAATCATAGTTAAAAAATTAATACTTTAGCCATCCAACATAACTCAAAAGTAATCATGACTTCAAAAGGTTAAGAAGAAAAAATAATGTGATTTTAAAATCAGGATAAACCGTTTTAAAGGCTACAGTTGTGCCTGCATGGGCATGATATAGTTAGGAGGGGCAGCATTCACGTTAACCTCACTTATATGAAATTTATAGAGAACTATGAAATTGGAATTTATCTGTAGATATGTTACAACCAACTGGAAAAAAAACACCTATTTGTAAACTGGTAAATTGGTGCTTCCCATGTATCAAGAACTGCCTGTTTGTCAGAGTTTTAAATATAATATGACTAAGTTTAAATTGAGTTGAAAAAAAAAAGTGTAAGTTACACATAAATTGAGTTATTGGAGTGGTTTCACTTTTAAAAACTGAATTAAGGGCTTTGAAATTAATTTAGTTTTGAACAGAATGTGCTCAGTGTAAGTTTTGTATATTAATTTGCTTTTGCACTAACTCTTTGGAACACAAAGAACAAAGTAATTTCAACAGTTTATTTTCCATATTTACAGCCCTGCATCAAACTTTTATTTGCAATAAACATGAATTATACATCACTTGCAGGTGGGAGTCCCATCTGTGCATGCATTTTTCTCCTACAAACATTGCATGTGCCCATGGACACTTTCTGCATCAGTATTAAGTCTCCTCAACTCAGCTAACTATGTAGTAGAGATATTTAAATCATTTTCATCTTTAATTATATACTTATGATTAATGGTGAAAGCACTTCTAACTTACAGCCTCAAAATTCCATTTCAATTAGTGAGGAGCATTCCAGACAATTTGGAAGGCTCTTTCTAGATATACTGTCTTTTTAAAAAAATATTAAAAAAATAGTAAAAAGTCAATTTCCTTTGTTGATTGAGTCATTAATAATTTGGAAGGGTGACTAATACCTTAAAGCTAGAATGTTTAGAGAACCAAAGCTCAGAATTCAACAGCTTTGCCTGAGTTCTAATCTCACTCTGTGTTTTCCATAGCTGTGCCTGGAGAAATGTGCACAGACTTATTATGTTCAGATTCTTAATCCGAAGAACTAGGTTAACCATGAATTTGCTCTGATAATTAAATTAGAAATGGTTGCCTACTAGATAGTGTTGCTCATTACAGCATGGTTTTTATAGTATGCTCCATTTAACAGATTATAAGAATTTAAAATTATGTATTACTGATGGAAAATCACTAGTATTCACCAATACATGCATACATAATGTATATCCTTTAAAAAAAATTCAGGACTGGAGAGGTTGTATAGTGCTTAAGAATACTTACTGCTCTTACAGAGGACTGGAGTTTAGTCTCCAACAAACACGTTGGGTGGCCCTCAACTGCTTATAACTCCAGCTCCAGGAGAACCAATGCCTTCTTTTGACCTATAGGAGTACCTCCCCAGGTACACACACACACACACACACACACACACACACACACACACACACACACACACACACACAAATAAATATTTTAAATACATAAATAAATGGATTGAATAAGGATCAAACTAAAACCTGTTATATCTTGGGAACTTGGTCACTAGTCCTTGGGGGTGATAGAACAGGGAAAGTCAGTAATGGAATTATTAAGTTATAATGACTTATAGTGAGTGAATATAGGCAATACATCACTGGAGTATTAAAATTCAGGGCAATAGTGTTAAGAAGATCATACCAAACAGAAATCATTTGATGTTGATGATAGACAACTCAGAATTCTACTCATCCTAAGACTAATAATGGAAGCTGAATTTCCTGAGCCCTTTTCCTGTTTGCCATTATACTTTCATATTGGTTGTAGTTGGATTTTTCTTTGGGCTACCAGCTCACAAATAATGACACAGGGCTTAATAATTATGGAAGCTCAGTGTTAGCTTTGGCCTGTCCCACTAGCTCTAATAACTTAAATTAACCTATTTATTTTATCCTATGTTCTATTTCATGGCTCATTAACTCATTTCTTCATTCTGCCCATGCTGCTTACTCCAAATCTGGTGACTCTGCCTTCTTCTTCCCAGAGATCTCTTCTTCACAGGAAACAATTCTGTCTATACTTGCTGCCTAGCTATTGACCATTTAACTTTTTATTACACTAATCTCAGCAATATATTTTCACACAGTGCAAAAATAACCCACAATATTTCATCTCTTTTTCTCTAAATAAAAAGGATTTTAACTCTAATACAATAAAATTATATACAATAAGAACAATTATCAAGTAAAAGTTATGTTCACAATGTCCAGTCCATTTGTATTTGTCAAATTTGGAGAAATTACTCCATTATCTATTGTATCCAAAGTTTTAATCCTAAACCATTTTCTATCATAACTTGTATTACCATTCTAAAGATTCTTTTTAGATCTTAAAATATCTTAAACAACTTAAGCTTTTGTTTTTCAACCTATAGATTTTATATCTTTTATGTAAGTTTTTTTTAAACAAGGAAAGCTGTATAACTCTCTAGTTTTCAATTCCCATGAGAGACTCAAGATGTGTAAAATATTCCCTGAGTAAACAGGACATGCACAACAAGCAACTTTCAAAACTAAAGAAACAATGGAAACATCTGACTGCCTGAATAGTCACCCAAGCTTCCTCCATAATACTGAGTCATCCATCTTCAGCCTACAAGCCTAGAATATGTGACAAACTTTTGTGAAGCAGAAATTTTGAAGAACTGTCTTACCTTGTTCATCAATCATGTTCTTTGTGTCCTGCTTGTCCAACTTAGATGATATACTGTCAGCAGTCAAAGTAAGGGGTGTTTCTTGTTCAGGGTCTAACTTTTGTCATAAAGAATGCAAATTCCATATAGAGGTTAATGCCCATTATCTTTTCTGAAGTGCATTGGTACTACCAGAAACAAACATACCTCACTGTAGTAAAAAGTCTAAGCTATTAAAACATCTTTAATAACATATTCAATAGGTCTTTCAAGTGTTTAAAGACCATCTATCTATCCAAAATGTATTTCTGTATGACCTTAAAAACATACCTAACATGACTACAAGTTTGTTGTATATGACTAACTACTAATCTACACTTTTTTATTATCCTAAATGCTTTGTAATAATAACTTTTAAGGACTAGATCTTTACATTACATTTTTAAATGAGTTTCAGAAGCACAGTACATTTAACCAGAATAGAAACAAATACAGCATAACAAAAATAGCATTAAATTTGTACCAATATATAAGAAATCTTTAAAAAGAGTAAAAAATGTAGAGTATATTCTAGTAAAAATAACCTTAAATTTGTATGGATAACACAAATAACAATCAAAAATAGAAACATAGTGTATTCTAACAAAATACTCCTAATTTTTATCAATATATAAAAATCCATATCAATGTAAAATATTTTAGATTACTATTTGCTTTCAGTTTAAAGTAGATTTAATAATTTATCCTTTTATTCTATATTTTTTATAAATTTCTTCTTTTAATAAACAGAGGTTTGAATCCAACCTCTAGTACTTAGTTTCCTCCCCTACCATGACAAGTAACAATTTGCAACCAATGCCCTAAACATAGACAAACATCCATAATTAAATGAATGACCTGGAGCCACTCAACTTACCTCTTGGGAATGTGGGCATCATGTTCTCTAACCTGTTTCTTGTTGTCTTGGGATCAAAAGAATCTGTAGGAGACCTCTAATAAAGTTGGGTTAATGTTTAAGTCCCAGAAGAGTTAGCTGTAGTGTTTAGTCTCTGTGTGATAGGAAAGCATAGAGCTTATCTGATGTCCTGGTTGAAATAGTCTATGAGGCTTGATCATCTCAACAGGCAGCTTGCAGTAGTGGCTCATATTACTTCCTCAATCAGAAGATAGTAATGCAAGCATGGTAGTGGGAACTTACTCTCTCAATTCTATAGTTCAAGATCTTCTGTTCAGAGAATATATGCCCTCAAAATAAAAGCTTACATAGGTCACTACTTATTAGTTAAAGTCATTAAGATTATCTCTTACAGGCATGCCCAGAAGCCCATGTCCTTGGTAATTCTAGGTTCAGTCAAGTTAATGATGACTACTGCCTATCACATGACTAAATCTAAAATTTGTAATTTGAGCTGTGTGCATTTTTTGCTACTATAACAATAGACAAAGAGCAATAATATTATAATAATGATGTAATAAATGATGCTACTATCTCTTCCTATGTAGGAAGTTCTACTTATCTCTTAAATGTGGTAGCTTAAGGCAATAATAAGCATATTCTTCCATGCAATTTGGGTGTCAGAAATAATTGGAAGTGTTGAACTCTCTCAGAATGTCTGATGGGGTTTAAATCAATGTACCAGCTATAGTTAAAGCTTCTGAACTGTCAGTATGAACTGGAAGTCCACATCCTAGAATGCAATCTCATGTATCTTGCAAAGCAGCAATGGTTGTGGGGATAGTTCCCCTTCCTTAAGTTTCCTATTAAAGGCTATATGTTTTTTTTTTTCAACCTCAGATCTCATAGCCTATGTCCTATTTAGGATTATTATTGATATGATCAAACACAAATGGCATGATGAAAAAAATCTTGGGGAGAAGAGGGTTTATTTGTTTATCCTTCCACTGAAGGATGTCAGGACATGAACTCAAGTAGGACAAGAACCTGGAAATCGAAGCTGATGCAGAGGCCATGGAAAGGTGCTGCTTACTGTTTTATTCCTCATGGACTAAGCTTTCTGATCATACCCAGGACCACTAATCCGGGGGTGGTATCATCTTAAGTGGAGTGGGCCCTCACTTATCAATCAGTAATTAAGAAATAACAAGTTTTCTTACAGCCTAATCTCATGAAGTCATTTTTCAGTCAAGGTTCCTACTTCAAAGAAGTTTAAAGATTGTGTCAGATTGACATAAAATTAGCCACACAGTCTGTAATCAATTCAGCATCTCATGGTTAGACAGATCAGTCATGTTCATTACAAAGGAAGAGAAACAGAAATGCTCTAGTTTTATTTCTATTTTTCTGATAAATACCCTAACACAAATCAATGTGGAGGAGAATGGGATTTGCTTTTGCTTACAATTCCAGGTTATAGCATAGCTGTAGGGAGTCTTTCTCTGTCCTGCCAGCAAGCTCCCAAATCAACGACATAGAAACTTCTTATTAATTATGAAAGTGCAGCCAATAGCTTAGGCTTATTTCTTAGCAGCTCCTACAAATTAAATTAAATTTTTTCTACTCATTTGCATGGTGCTACATGGCTCACGACTTGTCACCTCATCTCCTACATGTCATGTTTTCTCCATAACCAGCTGGTGACTCAGCCTTCTTTCCATCATTCTCTTTGTGCCCCAATTTCTGTCTACCTATTAACTATTTAGCTCTTTATTATATCAATCACAGTGACATATCTTGACATAGTATATAGGAATATTCCAATACATATATCACTGTAGTAAAATTAAGGTAGAAACTTCATATAGTAAGTCATATCAAATTATATCAAGAGCAGAGAAAAATGAAGGCATACATGCTTACTCACTTGTTTTTTGTTCAGAATGATTTTCCTATTTTGACATAGTTCAAGATCCCTTTTGCCCAGGGGATAATGTCACCCACTTTGAGCTGGCTTTTTCACATCACTTAACACAGTCCTTAAAATATAGACTCTAAATATTAGGAAATATATGAAATATTCAATTGAGCAAAACTTTAAAATATTTCAGTATATTGTTAGTAAGAAACCTGTGCTTTCTTTTGAAAACAAAACCACACACTTAAGTAAGTTTTTGCTTGAAATAGTTACAAGAAATTCTTGATCAAGACTTACCTTGACTCTGTTTTCAGATTTTTAATAAACATCTTCAATAAAACTCCATTCATGCCACTAGATATTTAACTAATAAAAATCATTTTATAACCATTTAAAATTTATACTGAATTATGTTTAAAAATTCTAATAGCTCTTTCTTTTCAATGTATTGTGAAAGGGTAAATGAATTTAAAATCCAATCTATCTTTTCTTTATCAAGTTTTTCAAAATAATGATGAAACTCTATTTTACTAAATGACTTTATTGTTGGATTAGAAATCCTAATTTTGCTCCAAATTACTTTATCAGATAAATGTCTCTAAAACTTATATCAGACAATGGACAGAAAGATTGATGTATGAAGAGGTTTTGATTTTATACTCCTAATTGCAAGTCTGATGTCTTTTTCAAGTCCCTAACTGGTATAAGCACCTTTCCATGTGGAAGTTTAAATTTGAAACAAACTTCTAGGAAAGCTCAATAGTACATCATAGATAGGGCACTGCTGGAAGGCCCACATTCCTCAGCAGCTTCATGAGGCACATGAGAACTCATTTATTTCTTTGAGATTAGTACATCTAGATACTAGTTATCATTTTTACTGCTGGGGAAGATTCTAATCTTACTTGCCAATTGCTTTCAAGTCTACCTTGTGTGGAAGCCTGAGGCCTCTCTCTCTTCATATTTAGAAGTTATCATGATCAAGGAGGAACTGGTTTCTACCCCTCTTTCCCACTACTTCATTGGAACTTGAGATGTCATAAACCTGCAGCTCAGACATAGCCTGTACAACAGAAAAGTTTTTGTTGCTAAGTGCCACAGTCATAATGAACTCATAATATAATGCTGCATTGCTCAGGAGGTTTTATTCTTGGTTTACAGAAACTTCTTTTGAGTCCATATATATGAAGTTATAATAATCCAAATGTATGTGATATCTAATAATGTTAACAAATGACTAGGTGGCTGAATTATATTTTTACTATGGTATGCATTTACTATTATTTTAGAGTGTACTCATACTTTCAAGAAAATAATGACATAAAACAGTAGTCGTGATACTCTTTTATCAGTCTCATACACCTCATTTATTAAGTTCACTGGTTGCACAAAGGGTCTATATTGCCTTGGACCCACAGAATCTGTGTTTCTCTAAGTACATCCTCTGATGTTCACACAATGATGAAATTACCTATTGAGACAGTAGAAAACAAGTGTTTATCTTTAGCTGAAGAATGGTTATTTACTTTCAGTGTGACACAAAGACTTCATGCTGGCATCTTTATCTTTGTAAGACCTTTTCCAGATTTTAATAGTTTAGTAATAGCTGTCTAGACTTTAGGTATGAAGTTATATTCAGTTGTGATGTGTGTCATTTCATTGGAGGTCTGAAGATATTTTAGTGTACACTTTAGGAGAACATTTCATCCATTTTTTCTGAGTTGACTTATGAAATGTGACTGTGCAGGTTTCTTTGACTTCAAGACATTAGGGATCTGATATGTTATCAGTTTTGTAATAGACTATGTCAACATTCTAATTTAAGTTGAAAAATCCAAGGTTTTCTTTAGATATGAGAGAATCCAAAAACACTAAAAATCATGCTAGCTTACTCACAGGCACTAGATATTTCTATTTGGTTCTCTATTTATAGGTATCCCCCAGGCTATCTTTCTGTCTTCATACTACATTTAGCATTATAGGGTACTACTTTCCTCCTGGCTCCAACATAAGGCTCTATGCTGAAACTCGTTCTTGCTTAGCGAGGCAACATGGCCAGTAGAGAGAAACTACGTCATGTAGCTACTCATGCAATGAAGAAAAGAGTCAGTCCCATTCTAGCAACAAAATCAAGTTTTGAAAGATGCAAGATTTTCTTAAAGAAAAGGAAAAAGTTGTAGTCATAAGGAGTGTGTGTGTGTGTATAAATGTATATATATGCTAATATCTATATGCATAAAGAAAACATAAACCATTCATCTTTCTGCCCATATCTATTCTGTGTACTAATATGAATTTCAAATTACCAGGGTTTAGGATTTATATTATATTTTAAATAGTTTTCTAGAATATAATATAAGGGACATCATGCTTTTCTCGTTTGTTTTAAATATATATTTATTTTATTTTACATGCATGTGTACATGTCTGTATGAGTGTCAGTATATGCATAAAGATATAGGGCATGTGTGCAGAAGCCTGTGGAGAAAAAAAGATGCTCATATCTTCTGGAACTGAACCAACAGACAGTTGTAATCTACCTGAAGTGAGTGCTAGGAGCAGAACCTATGTTCTCTGCAAGAAGCAAGTGCTCTTAACTGCTGAGCCATATTTCCACCCCCACTTGTATCATGTCTAGGTAGGATACATGATAGGCAGATCTTTATAATGTTAATGTATACTGAACTTAGTAGAGAGCCAGAACTTCCCAGTCACAGCCAGAGAACAAGAAACTTTGAAAAGAGCCTGTGTCTCAGAACAATTTTATGAGAATTACCAAATATTTCTCAGTGGGAATGCCCGTAGGATCAATTACAGCTAACATTTCTTGATGCATTAATGTGCTTCCTTTTGTTAGATCAAAAAGATTGTTTATCTAATTGTGTTTCTCTTGTCCCCCGGCTTCAATCAAGAATGAAAGAAATAATTTTTATGGCTCTTATGTCCTTTCTCCCTTTCTGTGGTTTTGCTGCTCAATATATAATTTTATAATAGTAGCATAAGTCATACTAAATAATAGTTATGTATGTATTATATATTTGTAGAATATGTAAACATGTTTTACATATAATGTGCATATAGTGCATATATATATACCTATGCATATAGTAAGATGAACATTTCATTTAAAAACTTGCAGAATTTCTAATAAATTATATTCAAAATTTTTCTGAATACGTACTATAGTTAGGATCTGAATGATATCTCAAGCTAAATAATAAATGGCCTTTCTTTGGAAAAGTTAAAAATTAGTGATGAGCCACAATGTTTCAGTGATTTCAGCAGAGAACAATTTAGGAAGCACAGATAAAACTAGTCTGAGAGACAATTTGAATGAATTAACTTACCAATTATTTCTGAATAATGACAAACATTGATACTTATTCCACACAGTTATACTCTTGTCTGCCTCTCAAACTTGATGTTTCCAATGATCAGTCAAGGTATAGCTAAGGAAGATTTGAGTCAGTCATCTGCTCTTGACCCTTGACTCTGCCATCTAAGATCTGCTATATGTCCTTCCATGAGTTCTTCTGGCCCTTGGAGCCCATCAATCAAATGGATCACATACCTCTAGGGATACTGTCAAGATTAGATGGAAGAGTTTCTAAAGAAGAGTAACTGATACTGATTGTGAAGTTTTCTGTAGTTATACCCTCCAGCAGGTTCTTCATTCTCAAATTAGAAATGATTTTTGTTGCCTTGAGAAATCAGTCATGCCTATATCTGCTTCACTATAAGCAATTGTCTTTTGGTACTGAACTTGTTCAAGATGTCTAAACAGAGAGTTATTTCATTTGCCCCTCCCACATGCCTAGTTAACAACCATAGCACATATGCTTAGAATTAGTCTCATGGTCTAAGATAGACAGTTTGTAATTATCATTACCTGTCTGAGTTTATATTGCCCAGTAAAACCTGACCTGTGTTTTTCTTTTACTATGAATTTAGTTGATAGTACTGATAGTTGTTAATGATCTGATGTGCCCAAAAATGTTTACATTTGTCTAAGGGCTCTTTCTCGAGAAAGAAAATACTCAACAATTCAACATGTAACAAAAGTCAGTACAAATAACTTCAAGTTTTTAAAGTCAAACTGAAATGATAGTACATGATTGGGTAACTTTAATATAGAGAAACAAGCTATCAATGGGTGTTTGGCTCAGTTTTGCCTGAAGAACTATGAACACAGACATGTTTGTAACACTCATTATGAGTCTTCCTGTTTACACTAAACTTATGGGAATCAAGGCTTTTTCTAAGCTACAAGATCTAGCATCTAATAAGAGATGCAAGATGGTACATAGTCATCTGCATCTGTACTTCCTAAGACTAAGTTTATGATGGTTAGATTCTTTCACTTGGACAAGGTACCATTCTGACTGAGAAGTTGTTTCATTGCCTTTTGAGCATCTACACCATAATCCAGCACATCAAAAGAATTTTTCTTCCTAATTGGTTGGTACCTCTGTGAGACTGGCCTACTTATATCCCTGTTGAAGATTCAATTTCCATCCTGTGTGAGCATCCTTAATGTTATCACTTGGTATTCAAACCAAACACTTGTGACTGAAGGGAAACTGATGACAGCTCCATTCATCCATTGTATGAGGCACTAGATCCTTATCACTTCTTTGCCAAATGTGTTTTCATTTAATTAAGAGCCTTCTCCTCAACCAGGACAAAGTCACTGTGAAACTAGATGGTTTGGAGTTTTGCTGTCCTCTAGTGCACACAGAGAAGGAAAGCAAATTAAAAGGCAATATTATGAAAGCAAAATGATCTGCAAAAGGACAGACAAGAATACCCCACTTAATCTCTGATGATTTCATATCTCCTTTTAATTACAACTTCATGGTTCCAATTTTTTGTGAAGTGTTCTGTTGTGTTCACCTCATGTACAAGTGGTCTTGAGACCTGTGTCCAGCCTATTCTCAAAGTCCTTCTGTCATTTAAAAATTTTTCTTCCCATTTTTTTCTTCTTCTACCTTCATTTTTCATCTTTCTTCCTTGGAATCAGAGCCATAAGATTGGATTCAAGTTCTATTTACTTTGCAAATTAATAATGCACATTTATCCCATGTCTTATAGCTCTCTGACTTACTGCTCTCCATTGTCTTATTTGGAAAGAAGTGCAGATGACTATATTAACTATTTTGTAAATTAATAAAATAAAGAATGACAAGACATGTTCTACAAAACTGTATATCTTTACCATGAGGAGATATTGTCTATGTAAAGAAAAATTTAAAAATGTTCATTCTTGCTGTAATGGAAATGTTTGATTTTTAGAAAGAAAATTAACTCTGTCTTTTGCTTGAAAGACAACTTTAAAACCTCTTGTCCTCACATCTAATTCAGGGAATCTCCTCCTATATTAATGATATCTATATCACCACACTTTGTCATATTTACAGCATGCATTAAATATGTATGCTAAATATTGAGCTATTTAGTAAAATTACTATGATGCAGGAACTATGAATAAAAAATAATGACATTGGGTTTGTTAGAAGTTACCCCAGGTCACCTTGCTTGCAGAAGCAGAGCTCATGTCTGTTTTCTTCTGTCTTATTCTATGCAAACAATTTGCTTCAGTTCTTAGAAAGCATTGCCACTTTTAGGATAAGGTCTATAGTATGATCTAAAGAGAGAGTTCTTCAAGGAAAGGTCTTCAAAAGACTTTTGGATTGGTTTGAAAACTCTAAGAGATCCTTATAATTAAACAAACTGAGTTAAAATAGTTGAATCACTTGATAGAGTCTCACGCAGGAAATGTTGAAACTCCATACTTTAAGAGCATCTAGGTATTTTGCTCTTTACTGAGCACAACCCTTTGCCAAAATTCAGCACTGGCACATTGAAACACAACCTTGTGTTACAGTGGGTATTATTTTGTGGCTCTTGCTCAGGAACAGTAAGAAAGACTTTATTCATGACTCTAGAGATATATGTAGGAATCATAGCAATGAGATTTCCAGTTTCAGTACGAAAGAAAGATGCAGTCAACTCCTATTACAGAGAAAAGTAGGAACTTAATAACCAATCAGATGTAGATCCATCTGTAGAAACTCACCAAAAGGAAATACCATGAATGAGAGGAGAGAGTTTATCTCAACAGGCCTGATGACTTCCACTGAAGGCTGGTCAAGGGTGATCAAACATGACTAGAACTGAGATGGTAAAGAGCCTGATAGCATAGCATGGGTAATCACATTTTAGTGAGGAGAGTTCATGTTACATGGATAATGTTGAATAATATAACAAAGAAAACATTCACAAAGGGATGGCCTAAGTGGGGAGAAAGTCAACAGGAGCCCTAATGCATTTTCATAAGGGATGCTTGATACTTAAAGAATGGGGTGGGAATGAGTGCATCACCATTATCTGAGATTTACTTTTCTTTACTTTCTGAGCAAACATGGATAGTTTGAGATGAGGTCACCATTAGGAAATGAACACACTCATGCATAAATACACACACACATACACACACCACACACGTGCATGCATATACTTTTTTCCTCCCTGTGTCATTAGGAAGTCAGGAAATAATAACAGACACAGTCATTGGGGAGGAGTCACCCAATTCTTTCTGCTCTATTTTCACTGAAATCTCACCTGTGCTGATCTGACTGAGATCCCCAGTCCTTATGCATTTTCTCCTACCTGACAAAAACATCAAGGAAAAGGGGTAAAACCTTTAAGTACTGGAGAACTGTACTGTGAATTAATTGAGCTGATCCACATATACACCTAGAATGTATATGACACAAACACATTTAAGTTTCTAATACAAATAATGATGCTAATAAGAAGAAATAACATTTAAAGTACATTTTGAAAGCCTTTATATAAAAGAACATCTACAAAGAAAAAAATAACTAAGATGGGGAGTTGGCTATATTTGTACAACACTTGAAAAATACTTGATTTCTATCCCCAGAACCTATGTGAGATGTTTCAGCAAGGGTAGGCACTTGTCAACAACTCTGATAATCTGAGGTCTATCTCAAACCCACATGGAAGTAGAAAGAACACTTCTCTAATTGTCTTCTGAACTCACAGGTAAGCTGTAGCACAATCTCTCTTTCCGTCTCTCCCTTACTTCCCCACACACACTTAAACAAACAAATAAAGGTAAAACAACAAAAAATCCGGACATGATGGTGTACACTTGTAAGCCCAACTCCCGAGATAGTGAATACTAAAGAGTTCTTCGATTTACTCTCAGCCAGTCCATTTACTTGGCAAGTTCCAGGCTAGTACCAGACACTGCCAGGGGAGAGATGAAGATAGAGATGATAGGTGGTAGATGATAGATAGGTAGATAAATAGATAGATAGATAGATAGATAGATAGATAGATAGATAGATGAATGATAAATAAATAATAGACAGATAATAGCTAATAGATAATAGGCAGATACATACATACATACATACATATAAACATACATCGATGGATAGATAGGATAGATGACACCCTAGATTCTCCACATGTACAAGCACACACAAATATGCTCTCATACACATATTTATGAATATGCAGACATATACTCACATTCTCAAAAAGGAGAAAGAAATAGCCCTTATTATCATTAGTTAATACATATATTTAATGATTTAGTGTTATCCTTTATTTTTAAACCATTTATCAAGTTGATGTGCTTTTGTCTAACTAAATAAAGGCCTAAACTTTTAGGTGAGCATTTTGTGTCTTAGATGAAATTGGATGACCAAAGGATGAATTTCTTCTTTCCTTCTATTTTTTTTTTCTTCTTGTGATTTTATTCTTTGTATGCACTTTTAAACCAAAGCTTAAAGCAGAGAATAGCCAGGGTAATTATCTTCTATTTTTCATTTACATAGCTATCACTCAATGGCAGTGGCTTTAGCAGTACAGGATCTGCTTTATCTAAAATAGAATCCATTAATAACACCAGGAACTGATTCCTATAACTGACTAACAATTGAAAGCAAACGTAGTAACAGAGAAAGACAGAGCCACCTATACTGAGAGCCTTATGTGATAACAGGGTAGAGGGGCAGCTTCTTGTTCTTGAGTCTTGAGGGATTAAAAAGTCATTTTAAGATGTTAAGTGAATTTGTAATGGAAACAGAAGAGAAAGTATCATTTGATAGTAGAGCTTCCACAAAAGCCCTAGGAAATGGCAAATCAGCCATTTGGGTGCAAGGGCTCATTTTCATTCTGTCCTTTGTCTTGCAAATGAAGGCTCTTAGAAGAGAGCTTTCCTCTAAAATAAAGCTGTGAATTAACCTAGGGAAGAGGTTAAATTGCTGAATCATATCCCCTTGTCTCTTTCTTCAGCTTCATTTCATTTCTTGTTACTAGAGTCCTAAGTAGCTGGATTTCTGGAGGTGTTTCAATATATTCTTTTTCCAGAAATCTCCTGCACTGAGTAGTGCTCAGGAAGTAATTTTATCAAGGAAGCCTGAGTAACATGGTCCTCTGAATCAAGCTTTAGATGAGATGAATCAGTCAGTAAAGTACTGTTCTTGCAAGCCTGAGTTCCTTACCAAGAGCCCACAGAAAATAGCCTGGTGTAGAGATAGGTACTTGTAATCCCAGTGCTGTGTGGTGGGACACAGGCAGATTTTTGGGTCAATGGTCACCCAGACTAGCCTAATAGATGAAGTCTTGGCTAGCCAGAGAGAGACTCTGGAACAAAACAAAAAGTGGATGGTACATGAGGAATGACACCTGAGAGATAACACTTGAGGATGATATCTGACCTACACACACACACACACACACACACACACACACAGAGAGAGAGAGAGAGAGAGAGAGAGAGAGAGAGAGAGAGAGAGAGAGAGAGAGAACTATGTTTTACCTTGAAGAAGCAATCTTAGCTACAATTTGTTGGTGTTCAATGATTAGTATCTTTTTTAAGATTTATGCTATTATTCATTTATAATTAGATGTTTTACAGGAAAATTTGAAAACTTGGAAATGTTTGCATATGAAGATGTATGAGCCAGTGACTAAGTGTCAACTCTCCTAATTATGTAATAAATGATGGAGACTGGAGAGGTGACTCAGAAGGTGAGAATACTTCCTGCTCTCCAAGAGGATCTAGGTTCAGTTCCTAGAACCCATATCAAGCAGCACACAACCTCCTGCAACCCCAGTTCCAGGGAATCTGACACTCTCTTGCCTTTCCTATACACATGTGGTACACAGAAAAGCACACAACTACATATAAACATATAATAGAATTTCAGCCACATAAAATGAAAACTATTTAGTGAAACTCCAAGTCTGCAATGTTCATGATACATTATCCCTAAATGTGTCAGTGTGGCAGGTGAAGTATTTGAAAGAATTTGAAAAGATGGAGGCATACAGACTTGGTGATATTTCTCCTTCTCTTCCCCCCTCAACTAGGCCTAAACCCTAAGGAAGGTTTCAGAACTCCCTCTAAAGTGGGCCACTTGGATCCAGAGAGAGCTAAGGAACCCCATCCTTACCTTTGAAATTTCAGAGACAACCCATATATATATAGACTGTGCCTCCTTTCATCATACCATTTCTGCATAATAGTTCTATATTGCTAATAACTATCAATTCTCCTGTTACCAAAAAAGTTGGTGGTGGAGATACAACCTGCAGAGATCACTCAGTGTAAGAGCTCATAGTCTTCTTATGGAATTCTTTTCCAAGTACCCATGTCAGGAAGATTCATGGCAGGCTGTTACTCCAGCTCCAGAGGGGAACCAGACCTCCAAGGGTACCTGCACTCACATGCATATTCTCTCTCTCTCTCTCTCTCTCTCTCTCTCTCTTTCTTTCTTTTTCTCTTTCTCTCTCTCTCTCTTTCACAGACACTTAAAACTATAAAAATAAATCTCAAAGAAAGAGAAACATCATGAAACAAAAACATTCAAAATATCTCCTGTCGTTTTTTTTTTTTTTTTTTTTTTTTTCATTTCCTTGTGAAGATCTTATGCAGTTCAATGTACATTCAGTAACCTGCATGTGTTCTTCCTGTTATCGGGTCTTGTATGATATGGCCCTCAGCCTGGAACCTAGAAGGGCGAGTTCCCTTTAGTCTTCCTCCATTGAAAATGTGTCAATTCCTGGTGCTTCCTGTCTCTCTCTTTTATCTATATTCAATATCAGGAAGCTGACTCCAGACATTATTCTATATTATTAATACTTGTAATTTTAGTAAATTCTTATGGATTTTAAGGGATTTAAAATCAATTAAGAATATCCATGTTTTACAAAAATAAATAAAGAATACCATCAATATTCACATTTTCATTGTTTTATATTCATATATATTTTTTACATTTTACCTTTCCTTTTGTGAATTTTTTTTCAATTGAGTGTCAAATAATAGCAATATATAGTGGTGATTTCTGTCTTATGAATTTTTTTCTCAAACTACTAGTATAGCTTTTATCTTACTTTTATTTTTTAATTGATCTATTAAAAGCCAGTATTTTATCTGTATGTTTCCCCAAAATTTGGATATTTCTGTGTGGTACTATCTGACATATTTGTTTCTCCCTTGACATTTCACTACAAAGACTAGATAAAAAGACTTAATCTATACTGGTCAGGCAATTTTGTTATTTGTTTATGCCCCGATGTGAAACTTGTGTAAAAATAAATGTACAATCACCTATAATATTTTTGTTTCCCTGTGTATATGTAAGATGTATGGATAAATTTGTTAATAATGTTTTATCAATCAGTATCATTCTATAAATTTACTTTTACTGCATAATTAAAGAGAAATCTCTGGATGGTACCATCACATGTCACAGACTTTCTTCCTTGAAGTAAACTGGAAAAGTGTGTAAGAAGTATTTGACTCCTTGTGATAAAATCAGTAAAATTAGCATATGCTTAAAGCATTTAATAATAACTAAGGATTCACTTTATTTACTGTTTTGTTCTCACTCATTTAACAGATACTTGTTGAATACTAATTTTTCTCTTTGCCTGAACAGTGAGTGCTTTAAGGCTAGCATGTGCCATGTTTAATCATTGTATCACTAACATCTAAAAGCTTTATTTGAGAGCTTGTAGATTCCCAGCAGATCCTGGATGAATATGAGAAAGGATAGGAAATTTGACTCATAAATGGATTAATGCATGCTTTGCCAGGTACTAGGCTTTCAGTCTATTAGAGCACACAGATAAGTAAATGATGAATTAATTATTTTTGCATATCAAAGTACTTGCTTAAAACAAGAACCATGTGTTATTTGTTTCTTTGGGTGAGGGGTTTAGATTAAGCTGAACAGGATGACTCCAATGGAGGATGCAGGAGATGGTATATTGAAGATTTTGTGTTTAACTGTGTTCCTTTGCAGACTTGGCTACAGGCAACAATCCTTCCAGTCTGACTCCTTTGAATGGGAGTTGACAGTAAGTCTCATTTCCCTGAACAGTTAGGAGAAGGTCACAAGTTTTGATGATACATGTAACCCCCCAGAAGGCCACTTGCATGTTTTTCTAAGATGGGGACTCATTCCTGGAAAGTGTGGTTCAAGCAAGAACAAGAAAAGCAGATTTCAGGAATCCTGCATTGCTCTTCTTATGTACTCATGAGAGACCAGTTGCTAACTGCAGCCCAGACTTCATGGGAGGGCAACCACATTACACTTTTGAAGAGGGTGCTAAGAGATATTTGGTAACCATTCAAACCAGTATAAGTAATTGTTATGGTAAGTTCAAAGTTCTCTCCACCAAAGGCATGATGAAGAGAAGTCCAAAGTGATATAACAGTAAATGGAATATACTGGTGCATGGGAAGGGGAAGTTAATGGAAGGTTTGAAAATCTGGATTTACATTCCCATTAGATATATTGCTAGCTAAACAATGGCCTTATGTAGGCTAGCTTCTCTTTCAGTTGCATCTGACACATGGAAAACTAGGTAATAATACTTCTCCATGAAGATAGCACTAATTAAATAAAGTAACATAATACAACATCTGGGCATATACCCTAAAGACACACATATGCACTCCAAGGGCATTAGCTCAACTATGTTCATAGCAGCATTATTCGTAATAGCAAGAACCTGGAAACAACCTAGGTGCCCCTCAACTGAAGAATGGATTAACAAACTGTGGTACATCTACATAATGGAGTACTACTCAGCAGTAAAAAAAAAAAAAAAAAGATATCCTAAAATTGGCAGGCAAATGGATGGATCTGGAAAATATCCTCCTGAGCAAGGTATCTCAAACCCCAGAAAGATAAGCAGGGATGTACTCACTCATTAGTGGACTCTAAACAAAAAAGCAAAAAGAAAAGCATGTCCAAGCTGCAAACAACAACCACTGAACAGCTTGGGATCTGAAACACCTTGGATCCCACTCCCTCTAGAGGAACATGTGACTCAGTCTTGATGTTGCAGGGCAGGAAACTGGATCTGCCAGGAATGGAGGCTGAACTGAGCAATATTGGGACCTTGGGACCTCCTGCCCATGCTGGGGAGGAGATGGGGAGATGTGCAGAAGAGAGAGTGGCTGGAGGGGTGGTAGGGGGAAGCAGCCTTGAATAAGGATATACAAAGATAGAAAATGTGACTTTATTCATAATAAAAAATAAAAATAAATGAATAAAATTAATAAAGTAACATATCAAGTGCCTACTATTGAGGCAATACTCAGTGCTGCCTGGGAAGTACTTATGTCAGGTCTAATTGCAGCTTGTTGATATTATTTAAGAGCAACAGAAGTGGAAAGCTAAGGACACTGAGAAACTTTTCCAAGGTCACTCACTGGTAAGGTAGAACCCACTTAGGCAATTTCCATTTTCCTGTGTACTGTTGCTGTGTAACCCTTGTTGGCTAGTGTCTTTGATGTCTGTGAACCAATAGCAGTAGTCTCACCTGGAAGCCTGCAGCGAGAGTAGAATACCAGGCCACATAGTAGACAAGATGAATAGGAACATTGCATTATTTTCTCATTCATTAATGATGAGTCAGTGTGTATGTGTAGGGAGGTTCATATGTGCACCCAAGTGTGTACATGCGAAGATTGGAGAAGGACTTGAGGGCTTCCTTTATAAGATTTTGCCTAATTACTTTAAGGTAGGTGCTCACTGAACTGAACTGGACTGGCCTGGGCAGTGAACTCAAAGAATCCAACTATTTCTATTTTTGAATACAGGAGGTGAAAACACCCATAACCTTTTCCAGCTTTGTACATTGTTGCTCTAAATTTGAATTTGTATTATCATGGGGGCAATGGGAATGCTCTTGCCCACTGATTATCTCCCAATTCCAGAGTATATGCATTTTGGCAGGAGCCCTGCATAACTCATAAATCCTTTAAGATTGGAGAATCAGTTCTGCAAGGAAGTTTCTAGTCATAAAGTAATTATAAATTTTGCACATGTAAACACCAGATTATAGCTAAATACATAAAAATAAAATTTTTACCCAATTGTATACAGTGTTGATGCTTCTTCAGCTTACCCCTTTCAAGAAAATTAAAAACTATTCAAATGTTTAAATATGTTCTCACTCTCTCTTCCTCTGTGTGTGTGTGTGTGTGTGTGTGTGTGTGTGTGTGTGTGTAAACATGAATCTGGTACCTGTGTAAGCCTGAAGAAAATGTCAGAATCCATAGAGAAGGAGTTACAGGAGGTCGGTTATAGGCCTTGCAACTTGGATACTTGGAAGTGAACTTCAGTCCTATGAAAAACAGTGTTCCTAGCCTTAGAGTCATTTCTGTATCCCAAAAGGAATACTTTATTGGACTAAAAACAATTATTAAGATGCATAGTTAAGCTGAACTACAAAGAAAGAGAAAGCGCTCTTTACACCCATGAAGACATACTCTATGGTTGGGATCAACAAAATATCAACAAGCCATTAAAAGGCTAAGAGGTCAATTTTGGAAATTTTTGTGGATTGGTCATCAATGAGCTGGAGAAATATGACAGTATTTGATGCTCAGAAGCCACAGTGTAGAAGTGACAATGGGTTTCTCATAGACATACTTCCCACATGTGGTTATGAGTTGTGCTTGTGATTTTCTATCTCTTGTGAATAATGATCACCTGTTCCTATACAGTATTCTATCCTGTCCCCCAGAGACACTGATTTCTTTTTCTGTGAAGTTCCATGATCAAATGATTTTAAAAACCCTGAAGTAATTTCAATCTGCTTTCATATTTGAGGACCACTGACTGGGAGAATTACTGTGAGCTATGACTTAACTTTGTATTTCTTGATATTTTATTTAACTTATTGAGCATAATGGAGACATGATAAGAGATAAACTAACACACTTATATATTGTCCTAATATATTTACTGATGAAGATACTTATTCTGCTGTGTGGTGGTGGTATGGATCTTTAACTCAGCACCCAGGAGGCAGAGGCAAGCATATTTCTGCGAATTTGAGGCCAGCCTATTCTACAAAATGAGTTTCAATACAGGCAGAACTTTTGCACAGAGAAACTTTGTCTTGAAAACCCAAAGAGAAAGGGGACACATTAATTTACTATTATAAAAAAAATCTACATTTTATATAAGGCTTCAATGTTGGTTTACTGTTGGTTTACACTCTGTAAATCCTATGGAATAAACAAATACATGATCAATACCTAACATTATAGCTTCATATAGTGTAGATCAAGTATTCTGAAAATCATCTGTGCCCCACCTACTCATACATTTCTAACTACTAGGCCCAAACAGGCATTCTTTCTTTGACTGTCTCCATATTTTACTTTTCTAAGAATGTTACAGGATTAGAATTACAGTATACAGGCTTTCAAATTACCTTCTATCTCTTAGCTGTATAAATGTTGGTGACAACTTTTCATATATTATAGTATATTGAGGTGGTGAGATGAAGTATGAAGGTTCACAAGACCATCAGGTACCTTTGATGAAATGAATGCCATGATGCTACTGTGTTATGTGTCACAGTTTGGAAAGATATCAATATCACCTTGAGTTAGAGGCATGACCTTTGGGCCTTGAGCCCCCAGTGTAGTCCTGTAGGCTGAATATGGATGTGCCAACATAACAAAGGAATTTGAGTGATTGTTCTGGTATCCAGAAGTCTGTAATTTCTAGAATTTGAAGGCTGCTTGCAATGCAACTTTACTCAGGTAATATTATAACCTTCTGTGGTCTTCAAGAGATTTAAAAATTAGATTGCTATATTTATAATTTCCTTAGTTATAATAAAAGGTAAATTAGATATGAAACTTTGAAGTCACAATAATAAGGTATTTGATAGAATATTCTTTAATTTTCCTAAATACATAGATATCATAACTATAATTCTTGCTTTAAAGGTGTTTTGCTCTGTTAATATTGAAGACTTTTCTTTTCATTAGTCAGAAAAGGGTAAGTGATATGGGAAGTCTTTCTGTATGCTGTGAATACCATTGGTTAATAAAGGAATTGTTTTGACATTGGTTAATAAAGGAATTGTTTTGACATATGCCAAAGCATCTTAGAAGCAGGTAGGAAATCCAAGCACAGAGGCCAGCGTCAGAGGAGACACTTTGAGTTGCTGCCCAAGAAAGAAAGATGTAAAGAAACACAAGCAAGCCATGAGCCATGTGGCAAGAGGTAGCATGTAATGAGGCTGAGCCATAAGCCAAACAGCTTGTAATTAATATATGCCTTTGTGTGATTATTTTGGGCTAAGTGGCTGCAAAACTACAGGTCTGGACCTTGGGCTGGATGGGCCAGAGACTTCAGGCTACAAGATGCGGTATAATAATGTTGAGGAGAATGTGTTCTGTGCCCTGGAAGCACCTGCTTCTGTATGGAATCCAGGTCCAGCTCAGCTGCAGGGCATTAGAAATAGCATTTTCATAGGACCTTTAACAGGCAAGGTAAAATGTCATAAACACAGCACTGAGTGACTTATTGCATTATATCATCCATTTAGAATTCTTTGGTGATCATTACAAAAAGGTAAAGTAAGCACCTAAAAATAAAAACTAGATATTTTAAATAAAATGAAGAAAAGTGTAAAATTTGTTTAAATAAACACATTTCTGAAAAATAAAACGTGACTTGGATGTTTAATCATGTGCATTGAAAGAGAATACGTTGTTATCACATTGACCTTCATCAATCAACGGTAGATTTCTCTAGTTAATCCCATACCGCCTGCCACCATGATTTTGTAAATTTAGGAGTCTTAATTTTATAAAAGCTGCTTAAATAATTAGCATACTCAACAATTTTAAGAGCTGGAATTTTAAGAATTTTCATAAAGCTTTTATAAAAGACTGTCTCCTCCCCCTCCTTTCCCTTCCTTTTTGATCACCCTCCTTCTCTTCCCCCCCATCTTGTCTTTTTGCTTTGATGTAGAGTCTCTTACTATATCAGCACAGGCTGACAAATTCTGATAAATTAATTAATTGAGCCAAACCAGAAAATCTAAGAGAAAATTCTGTGGGATTTAATGACAGTTTTTTTCTATATGTTTGCTTTATTTTTCCATGATGGGTAAATGTCTTTTCAGTTACTGTGATAAAATTCCCTGCACAAACAATTTAAGAAAGAAAGGCTTTAGTTGTTCTGCAGCTTGAAAGTACAGTGTGTCGCAGAAGGGGAGGCAGGGTAACGTGAGTATGCAGCATCCAGTTCAGACAGCAATGATAAACAAGATGCAGAGAAAAATGTTCAGGCTCAGCTGGCTTTCATTTTTACGTTCAGTTCAGGTGTCCAGCCATAGAATGGTACCACCTATAGTCAAGGCAGGTCTTCCACTTCAATTAACCTGATCTAGATAATCCCTGGCAGGCATGCCCAGAGGCTTGGCTTCTAGGTGACTCTAAATCCCATCAAATTGACAAGATTAACTATCAGAGTAAATACTTCTTGAATGTCTGCCATGTATCATTGTTTTTCTTTTCCCTATAGCCTTTGCAGTGCTTTTCATCCAGCATGCTAGTGTTGCCAAATGTGTTCCCACTCTAAGGAGCTCTTCCATGCAGAAATAAATAATACACATTACTTACAGAAACCACCATATAGGACGTCAATCAAAAAAAAATGAGAAAAGGGCTGAACATTTAAAATATGCACTACAACATGTTAGTGTTCACCCATTCCACCTCAGATAGCCCCAGCTCTCCCATTCTCACTGTGCTAGGAGTGATTAACTGACTAGTGACAGGAGGCAGGTATGTTGGACGAGTAGGTACTTAAGAACAGTGTTTTAACTTCCTATAAAATGAGCTTTAGTTTGAAATACTTGAACACAGACTATGAATACATTCATCTCTGTATCTATGCAGTTGTGAATGTGACATGAATGCATTTGGGGGAATATAACTTTTCATCTTTTTTATAGGTGCTTGAGATTAATCCAGAGCCCCATGCTTATAGGTACTCTTCCATGAACCCATACAACTTTCACAAATTTGAAGACTGTTGATAGTAGAAGTAGTCTATGAAAGCAAAAGTGCTTGGAGCGCATGGCAGACACCACATAGCCATGGTGGGAAAAATGATTCTTCCCCAGCCTTCTCTGGATAAATGTCCTGGGTTTCTCCTTCTCAGACAATAAGCTTCCCTTTCAAAACTGGATGTTAGTTTTCTAAGGTTGCTGTCACCAAGTCCTGTGAAGTGTTTAGCATATATTAACCTTACAGTTGTAGAGACTGGAGGAACCCCTAATATTGATCTCTTTGGAAGGAGACCTGCTGCTGATTGTCCTAGGGCCCAGGCATGTAACTTGCTAACTCTTGACTTTTAAACTGACTCATGATTCTTATCTTGTTTAGCAGTATGACTTGGTACCTTTACTTAGAGCAGCATTTCAACTTCTTTTCTCTGTGTCTGATGGAGTCTCCTTGTAGTATCTTCATGGAGTCTCCTTGGCTTCTCTATGACATCTCTGCCCAGTTTTTCCTGTTCCCAGAGTTTTCTTAGTCTGGTAGCCCCACCCACACTTCCTGTCTGCCTTGGCTAATCAGCATCTTTATTAAACCAGTAGGTAGGGCAATGATTTACAATGGAACAGCACACAGTCCCACTACAGAGACGCAGAATTTTGTGAAAGCAGGAAGTTTTTGATGTTCTATATCTTAAAGCTGCATGTCTTTGGTATCTATAGCTGTCAGCACAAATGTTCTTTGTATTTTCCCCCAGCTTCCTTGTAAAGAAGCTGTCATGTTGGATTAGGGCCCCATACTAAATACTGCATTTCATCATAGTTTCTTCAAGAAAGACCCTCTTTTTAAATAAAGTCACTTCCATAGCCCCAGTACTTAGTAACTAAACCTATCTTTTGGAAGGGACCTGTACAATTCATAACAGAGTGTTTGTATGCAGTTTTAGAAAAGTGACCAGCTGTAATATGGTAGCATGATGGCATCACTTCTGGGTAACAGTCAATGAATGAAGCTAACAAAAGTCTCTATAGCACTTAGTAGTGATGGAGGACCATCTTAGAATCTCTAGGCAATACAAGGAGAAATCCTAATAATGAAGACATAAATTTTCTTTTATGACATTTCAAGTGACTGGAATAACTTCTACCCAGAATCATTTTAATTGTGAAGAAATTATACTGCCTATTTATTTCTAACCTGGGTGATCCATCCTCAAATCCTCTTTTTGTTTTATTTACAGAAGATTTATTTAAGTCAAAGCCTGAATCTTTAGGAATAAAAAAAGTGTTTCATCTAGGTCAGGGAAGGCTTAAAGCTTAAATCTTCCTCAGGAAAGGGGAATCCACCCTGTTCTCTGCTAAGTAGCAAAGCATGGAAAGCTAAAGCAGTCAGGCAAACCTAATACAGTCTCTGTTTCCATGGCAAATCAAACTAATCGTATTTACTAATTATGTGAACATTAAGTTTACATCACAGAGAAAAGTTGATTTTTCCAAGGTAAATGTCATGATGGTGATCATATAGATTTAATTTAGTCTCTCATGTTCTGATGACCCCCCCATATACTAATTTTGTCGCTACTTCATGACTCTAATTTTGCTACTGTTATAAATCATAATGTATAAATCTGACATGCAGGATATCTAGTATGTGACCTTTATGAAATGGTCATTTTATTCCCAAAGAAATTGAAGTCCATATATTGAGAACCAATAATATAGATAGGTGGTAGTGATGGATTAGGGATCACAAGGGAAACAAATTTCTGCCAAAATAGAATAACTGTTGAGATAAAATGTGTACATAAAAACCTTACATTAAAGATTCAGAGGATGACAAAGTCAGACATTGTCCACAAACAGCAGTTGTTATAACTATGGAACTCATTTAGAAGAAAAGAGGGAGGTTATTGTGACTTCATAGAGGGTTACAGATATCACTTCTTAGCACTAGATCTTCCATTGGAAACTCACTGTATTTAATTGTCACTCAAGTGCAGAGACATTGGAAAGAGAACTGCAGTGTCCTAGTCCATCATGGCTGCTGTACCAGATGTGCTACCTCACTTTTCTTGAGGTCACAAGTGGAAATGCAAATTAAAATGAGATTCTTTTGTAGTTTCTGGAGGTGACTAATATCTTGCCTTCTCCAGCATTTAGAGGCTGTTCTCGTCCATGTTCAAAGTCAACAATGGCTGGTTCACTCCTCACACTCTGCCTGTCTGTCTCTATTTTACCTTCCTTCTCAACTTAAAGAGGTCTTTATGATTACATTGGTCCCTTGTGGACCATCAGAATAATTCTCCTATCTCAAAGTGACCTCATTAGCAGTTATAATTCTACCTATGACCTTAATTCTCTCTTGCCAAATGAGCGACAAGTTCTGACATTCCTGGAATTAGGATGTGGACATATTCTGTACGCCCTACAAAAATATTTAAAAGAAACTTGAGATCAGTTCACCTTCTGTTATAACAAGAATTTAGGAAACTTTATTTTAGGATTTAAAAGGAGCTTGAGTAGATGACTGAAGACGTGCCTCATCTACTTAGTGCCATATCTTGAAACATATTTTTAACAAAGAAAATGAAGTATTTCCTCAGGACCTTTCTCCATCACCTTTGTGAAGTCTGGGCTACCAGTTCTGTAAGTCATACATAGGACTATGTGCAAATGTTTCCAGAACAGACACTGTTGTAATCCTATGACATATCTTTGTCTATCATTCTCTCCCCTAGTGTTTTCTATTTGGGGTCTCCCTAAATGCATGATTTACTCTGCCTGAATTTTTTCTAACATCTACTTCCTATAGATCCAGAGACACTTTATTATTTATAGATCAAGTTATAAGGGATTTAGTGAATGATCATACCTGAGTGAATGGCATCTTTAATACTCTTTGAAAATCAAACTTTACTGTGCCAGCCATTTAGTTACAAGTGGTAGGAGTGTTTAATATCAGAGTATAATGCATTGGTGTATTTATATCTTTCCTAGCTCATGACACCTACTTAGTATAGCCTTACATGGTTAAAAGAATGCAGCTAGATGACTACCTGTGACTATTTATCATCTCCACTACACCCCCTGAAAATGACTAAATAACAGCTTCTTAAAGTCAATCACTTACTTTATACCCTAAGCAGAAGGGGATGGTGGGAGAAGATGTGGATTATGGAAATATCCTGTCAGTCGTATATCAAAGAGCATGATGTTACTTGACACAACCCAGTGATCTGGGGACTATGACTCACGCAGCCTTTGTCTTTAGCAAGCTGAATAGCTTTGCAGGTGTTAGCTGAAGTAATTAACTCCTATTACCACCTATAATTTGCATGGCACCATGTGTCCAGTGGGTATAGCAGTAACATTCTGGGCTGTTAAGGGCTGCTCCTGCTGTTTGTATAGCTGAGGTCTTGACAGTCAGTAACACATGGCCATTTTCAGAGTAAGGTATTTCTTTTGAGTGGCTGGCATTTGTTCATTCTTCTGAATACTTCTGGGACAAAAGGGTTTTGTAGTGATCAAGATTCTATTCTCTTTCTAGCTATAATAGAAGTTATTATCACTCCATTATTTCAATCCCCTCATCTCTCTGGTTTTTCACTAAATTTGAAGAAACTGTATGTTTATTTTAATATCCTTCCTCACTGAGACCCCCTTCCAGGTATTAATTATGCTCCAGCTATTGCTCCTTTGCTTCAACTCTCAGGTTGTTCCATTTTTAAACCATTACTATTTTTTAGGTGACTGTTTTCTATCTAGATTCCTGCATGGCTGGTTCCTTATATCACCTTGGTTTTACTGAAGCAAACCCAGAATAATCACTCCATTTTTATCATCACAAATTATAATTTATTTTCCTGCTTGTTTAATGCCATCCACTTTAGGCATTTAAGTACCTCGTTTTTGTTCCCCTGTCATCAATTCCATATAAATTTCAGGAGATTGGAGATCCTACCGTTCCCCTTTTACCACCTTTCCTGAGCCCAGCAAAGTGCAGAAAATATATGCGTGAGTGGCCACTGTTAAGTCAGCTCAGAGACTTTTGGTGCTGCCAGACTCCTGGCTGGGAAAATTTTAGGATACAAACCTACACTGCTGCTTCCCAGTAAGTGTGCAAGTATATTGTAAGAGTATCCTTTGCCTTACATCTAGAAAATAAAGCACTAACAATATGTAGTGCTGGGGCATTTACAGTCATTTAGTAGGGAATCAATAATTGTTGACTTTCTTTAATGGTCTCCATTTGCTATAAGAGACTCTTCTTTGCAGAGAGACAATGGCTACACTTACCTATGAGTAAAAGGAAATGAAAAGTGATAGTAGAAATTCTCCTCCTGGTTCTGTTTTCTAACAAGCTACATTTCAGGAATGAAGTCCCTCCTATTGAACAGTCCTTAAGTCCAATTAGACAGCTGTTGTTTTGTAGAGTCAAAATGTAAGGGCCAATACTGCACCTTGGGGTTATCTTGCCATTTTGGTCATTGTTGTGATTATTAGGTACTGCAGCTAGGTAGGACTATTTGTCACCTCTCCTCCTTGGAACCTTGCCTGTCACCTTCTAGCACTTTGAAAGCTAATCCTCAGGAACAAGGCTTCTAGGTTAGATACAATTTGATTCCTCCAAATCATGTGTTGAAAGTATGTGGTGTCTTTAGTAGTAGAGCCTCACTGTCATACTTTTGAAAGAAACGAACAGCAACAGAAGTAACCTGTATTGCCTTGGCAGTCCCTTGGGTTTTTCTCAACAACTCCAAAACAGATTATGCCTGATACTGGGATGTTTGTTAAGATTAAATGACATCTTAAATTACATTATATATGCAAATATATTTATAAACACACATATACTGTCTGCATTTTTAAAAACACAAAAAGGCATATGTAGTTTTTGAAATAAAGTTATGCTACTCAGTGGGGTGACAAATTTTTTAGACTGTGTATAAGTGTGTGTGTGATATCATGTGATATGATGTGATGTGTATGTGTATATGTTATGTATTTACTTTTACATGAGTTCCAAGAATGTAAGTCAGGATGCCAAGCTTGTGTTTCAGGTGATTTACTCACTGAAGCCATCTCTCAAAATCCATGAAACTTGAGAAGTTCATTGTGTTATAGTTATAACAATAAAAATTATTAAAGTAGCACATACATTACAATAACAACAAAACAATATCTATGTACACAGGTTGATATTCTGATTTAAAAGCCAATGCTGTTTATGAAGAGCAGGAGCCAGGACTTGGCTCATGTTCACAGTAATCTGATCAAATAAATACTGGAAATCACTGGCTTTAGGAGCTTGAATGTATTTAGTGTCCATGTATCTTAATGAAAATTAATAATAATGATTTGGGATTTAATGGATTCCTTACAGTCTTTTAAAAACTTAATAGAAAATGATATAGTATAATTTGAAATCAATTTAAATTATCTAAATGAATAATTAATATGTCTGACATAAAATTGTCTAGCATCTATTATTTAGAAACAAATGGTTCTAAGTCAGGTGTGCCCAAAGTGCTGGCTCTGGAATATAATGCTAAAATGCCTGCCTCTCTAGATTGTGTGTATACTGTTTTTGACACAGGGACAAAAGAACAACAACATAATCCCTGTGTTGTCCTTACTGAGAAAAGAATTAGAAAACAATTATTGTTAAAATTTGTTTAATGCAGAGTCATAAATATAACTTCATTAGTCATTAATAAAAATTTATGAGAGTTGTAGTGCCAAGTCATAATGAGTACATCTACAAAACAGCCCCTGCACCTAAGGCTCAGGAAACATTTTGGAAGAGGTGATGGAAAGGGTGTAAGAATCAGATATTAGTAACTTTTCTGTGAGGTTGTATCTCATATAAATATCTGAAACTACATCCATAAAGTTTCACCAATATGACTGACTAAACATGAGCTGAACATCAACATCAATGATAAAAACCAACAATTCATAGTGGTGAGGAATGTCCAGGAAGCCTCAGTCCAAAACATGGACCTACATGCAAGTAAGGAATGCTGAGAGTGGTTGAAATAGTTGTCCCTGGGGAAGAGCACACAAACTGGCTACCCAACATCAACCAACACCAACCTGTCAGTCCTGAAAACATACATAACAAGTAATACCCCAGAGGCTGATCAGGAATATAGGAATATATTCCTATATTACTTAGGAATATAGATGTGCACATATATGCTTTTATGTATATAACAATTAATGAAAATGAGGCTGTGAATTTGACAGAGAGCAAGGAGAGTGTGTGTTTATGTGTGTGTGTATGTGAATGTTTGAAGAATGGAAAGGAAAAGGATATGATATAATAAAATAAAAAATAAAAGAAATATGTCAAAAAAATGTATGCGTATTTTTGCTTTGCCTGTATGTATGTCTATGCACCACATGCCGAATGGCCTGTGGTGGCCACAAGAAGGAGCCTGATTCCTTGAAAGTAGAGTTAGAGGTGGTTGTTACCTGACATGTAGGTATTGGAAATCAAACCAGGGCTTCTAAAAGAATAGCCAGTACTCTTAATTGCTGAGTCATTTCTCCAGACCACTAATTTTTCTTTTAAATTTCTATAATTATCTTTTTATTTTTTTTGCTATTTTTGAGAATATTTGAGAATATATTTTCTCCTCCTCCCACTCCTTCCAAATCCTTCTTCTATTACTTAATAAAATAAAATTTAAAACATAAAACAGAATAATACAAAAAGAAAACCCAACAAACTTAAAAAAAAAATAAGACCAAACAAAAACATTGGAACCTGTTTGTGTTGGCCAACTACTTTGGAGCAGGAACCTTGTCCTAGGATGTGGTTAATATCCAGTGTCACATCCCTGGAAAAACCTGATTTTCCCTGTCTCAGCAACTATCAACTGCAAAAAGCTTCAGGGTAAGGGTGGGACTTTGGTCCCACTTCTCTTCATCTGTGCTGAGCTTTTGTCTGGCTTGGACCTGAGTGGATCTTGTGTGTGCTTTCACAGAATCTGGGAATTCATATGTGTATCAGCCCTGTTTTGTTGGAAAAAAAAATGTTCTGTTGAAGTCATCCACCTGCTTCTGTTCTTATACATTTTTCTACCTCTGGCTCATTATTGTTAAGCTAAAAAAAGTTCTGAGATAAATATACAACTGTCCTGTTCTCACAGATGTGAAATTTTGAGAATCTGGTAGTACACATGATTACATTCATTCTCTTCTTGACATTGCTATCTGGTCCTTTTTTATTATACTTTTATTTGCTGTTTTTTTTTTTATCTTCAATTACACTTCATATTGCTTTTCAACGTCTCTTATTTTCTACCTATAATGCAATTCTTTCCATTAACTTCGTTTTGATGTTCCTTTTTGATCCTCAAAGTGATCATACTTAAATCCTGTTGCAATATTTACTCTTAATAGCTTTTGAATAATGTTTCCCTAAAGACTTTGGCTTTACATCTCTTTTCCTTTATTAGCATTGCATTTTCTAATACTGGGTGCTAATTAAACTTTAATTTGCTAACAGTAAAGTGTTGTTGTAATTTATAAGTAACAAAAATGTATAATTACATGTGACTCATTTTTGTGTCCCTCATTTACCTTACGTCCTGACTCCATTTTGATCACTAATTTATACCTAGTATATAGCACAGAGCTTAGCAGAACTATCCATCTCCTGAATAAATTATGAAAATAAACAAGTCAATCAAACAGAGTTAGGATTTAGTGATGTAGCCTAAGAAACTCAACTAAGAATTAACTGTTTTCTGACCTGTGTCCTACCCATTAACCTACCATTGATCTCAGAAGTTCAGGGAAGTGGTAATCGATATTTCTCTGTCTCAGAGAAAGATCTGCAGATGAATATTACATGTGCAGTGCCTAATTTCCTAAAATATGTAAAAAGCGTCACCCATAGAAGTCAGCATTAGTGGAAGTTAATTTAGCAAGTCAGTTTGTGGAACAATGTTCTCATGATTTGAATGATGACTTTGCATTAGAAAATATATGTACATCTTTTGCTGGAGAAGACTATGTAATCTATACTTCACCCACCAATGCATAGCTGATTAGGTAGCCTTGATAAAACATGGCTTTCAGCCAAAACTGCCCTAAGTTTTTCTGGAATGTATGCTCTGCTCTGTTATTTGGCTTGCTATGAGAAGATGAATAGGCTCTATTTGATTTTTCATGAGGTTATGAGACAATAGATTAAAGATGTTAAGGAATATAGAATCTAATCCATGTTTACTAGTGTTGATTCTAATATTTACTCTTGAAAGAATGAAAGAAATTCTTCTTCTATCCACGAAAGGTTTGCTGCATAAAATCAATACAGATCAGTAAGGAGGGTAGGAGACAGATTCATGGAAAGGAAGGAAGATTCCAGTATGGGGCAAATTCCAAGATTCTGATTACTCAGTAGGCAAATGTTATTAGGACTTACAGACTCCTGCTTCTGTGGTGATGTGGGGGAATGAGCAATGGAGACACTTCACACAGGAGTAGACACAGATTTTAAAGGAATTCAGTGTGTTTACTGAATACACAGTAAGCCTGTGGTCAAACCACCATGAACATACCAGTTTCTAAACTAAACAAGGTTGCTCTGGGCTCATTCTTGGATGGGAAAATATACTGTGCCAGAAGACCAAAGTTGTCTTCAGAACAATGATGTATCATTGATTCTCTGTGTAACTGATGTGACAAGTCTGTCCAGGTATGTTTACAGTCTCTTGTCTCTTGCTGTGATACGTGTTTCCTCAATGAAAGCTCAGGAAAAGGGAACACTTAATTTGCTCCTACTTGGCAGGTTCAGACCTTAAGCAGATAATGGAATTTTGGAGAAAGCCTTTCACTGACCTAGAAGAAGTAAGCAAAGGTAAAAAATGGATTTTGACTTTGAACTTTCTTTGAAGGCCTTTTCATTTTCCTTTGATCCAATTGTACAGAATACAAGGAAGAACAGATTTAAGGACTATTACCCCGTGAACCCCAATTTATATGCTTGGGAGAAATTAGCAGCAAACATGGTTTGGGAAGTCACTGTTTCTTCTACATCTAATGATACCACTTTTTAAAACCAAGTCTTAGAGCTAGGCTGATGGGTCAGTCTGTAAAGTGTTATTCTCACTGCATGCAAACCTGAGTTTCAATTCCCAGCACCCAAGCAAAAGGGCAAAAGGTGTCTGTCTGAAACCCCGGTGAAAATCCAAAGAAGTGACTGGCCAACCAGCCTTGTTGAATGGATAAGCTTCAGGCTCAGGGAGATAGTGTCTTAAAAATAAATGGAGAGGGCCTGATACAGACATATCTCTGGCAAGAACATGTGGGTGTACTCAAATGCACACACTTTCAGGAAAACACATTCACACAGACAGAGAGAGAGAAAGAGAGAGAGAGAGAGAGAGAGAGAGAGAGAGAGAGAGAGAGAGAGAGAGAGGAGAGACAGAGAGATATAGATTGACAAATCATAGGATAGGGTATAGCTCATCAGTTGGTAGAATATTTGATTATACATACATGGTTTAGTTTGTTGTCAGAAGCTTTCTTTGAACTACAAAGCTCAAATATTCATGCTTCATTTGGACTTCCAGAGTAGATGCGGCTACAGGTGTGCACTTCCGTACCTGACTTAAAAGCAACAACACTTGTGCAAATACTGTGAACATGAAGACGTGACACTGAAGCTCCCATTACACTAAGCACCTATATCCGGGGGTCTATTTTTCCTTAGCATCTAGATTCTTTCTAAGAGTAGCCGTATGTGAAATATTTCTTGTCACTCTTAAATCTGCAGGTGTCCTTCTCATGTCACACCTGTGTTTCCATTCATTTTCTCATAACTTAAATTTTTCCTATTTCACAAGAGACCAACCATCACACTATTCCCAATGTCTAGAGTTTAGCACAGCACACCTTGCAACCTAGAAAATCCTTCCACTGCAGACAAAGTGGGCTAGTGGAGGTAGTCAAAAGTAATTGTGGAAGGCAAAGTGATGATAGTCACTAAATCGTATTTATCCATGATTTTATTATGTTTTTAGAATTTCAACTCTCTTGAAATTATCTCACATCATAGCTATAAAGTGCGGTGGGATGTCTTTCTGTACACTGTGAATATGTGTTGCTTTCATTGGTTGATAAATAAAGCTGCTTTGGCATATGGCAAGGCAGGATAGAGCCAAGTGGAAAATCCAAGTAGAGATACAGGGAGAGAGGGGCAGAGTCTGTGAAACAACATGCCTGCAGACCAGTAACTCCATGATCACATGGTAATACATAGGTTAATAGAAATTGGTTAATTTAAGATGTAAGAGCTAACTAGTAATAATCATGAGCCATTGACCAAATATTTATAAGTAATATTAAGCCAATTATTTGGGAAGTGGCTGTCAGGATTTGGAAATTGCTGGTGGGACAGAAACTTCTATTTATAAAAAAGAACCATTGATTGAAATAGCAATGAGCAAGTGTCCACATTATCAATAGGCACATGCACATGCCCTTTGTAAGTGTTAGTACATTTTAGCTAGTGTTCATCATGGATTTGATTATCCAATCATTGTTCTCTCTTGTGTTCCACAATCATAAAACCAAGTAAAGGAACTTGGCAAGGGTAGATGAAGGGAACGATTGTCCTCCAGGTGAAATTACAACAGGTTCCTCCAGTGATCTCATTCCCTCATTGAGCATTTGTTTCTAAATTGGTCTCATTATCTAAATCATTTGGGAACATTTTAAGGGGAGGGAAAAAAGAGATTTTCTGACCCCATCTCCTGAAGTTTAATAGTTTCTGGTAGAGAGTAGAAATTTGTGTTTATCACAAGCTGCCCC
Source organism: Sigmodon hispidus (assembly GCA_004025045.1). NCBI lineage: Eukaryota > Metazoa > Chordata > Mammalia > Rodentia > Cricetidae > Sigmodon > Sigmodon hispidus. The sequence goes on along the minus strand of PVIH01000360.1, from coordinate 202,407 downwards.
AGGTGATTTTAAAAATTAACCAACTTTGAAAGGATTAGTTTAAACTACTGAAGAATTTGACCTTCATTTGCAATACCACAGAAGAATCATCACACCAAAGGTATTGCCTGATCTCACCAAATGATGCATTTCCATTAAGCTGTAAAATTATAAAAATATAGTGGTGACTTGTCTCCCTGTGGCAATATAGACATGGAAGACATGTAAAATGTGCATATATAAAGAACTGGGGTAACTGGAGAAAAGTCTGTGAAACACTTTTTCAGTGTCTTGAAAAACATGTCCAGTTGGCACCCAGCAGACACAAAATGCAGCTTACACTTGAGCTGATATCTTCTGTTTGCCAATGTGTGCTGAGTACTTATTGCACACTGAAAATATACAAGGCATTGTTGCTAAAGTTACTCCATATTTGTCTGTCATTCTGTTTTGTTTTTCATAAGCAATGTTGGTAATTGTGTTACCATTAACTAGTGAGAGAAAGTAGGCTGAGAGAAATAATTTAACTTGCATAATGTCAGGAAGCATGGGGAGAACAGATCTGGGACTTAAATATAGGCTTCCCAGACTCACTTACTCTTTTATATCCCATGTTTTAGCAGCTGTCACATTTGACTTGTAAGTGCTGTGATAAATAGTCCTGAAGAGGAGAAATAAGACAAGGCTGATCATGGAATCTTGATCAGTGGTTTGGAGTAGTCATGAAGAGAAGGTAAAATAACAGAAAAAAAAGAGCCATGCTATAGTGCAATTAAAATGTCATTTCTACAGCTATACATACTTATGAGAGTGGAATGATGAAGTGGCTCTGTGGGGTGATGATGCGTCTTGTGTACCTGTGATATAGATGATACTTTAAAAAGTAGGAGACTATCATAGGGTCCTAATCTTCAGGAGATGATTATAAAATCCAGGTGATGGCATTGACATCATCTTCAATATCAGCTAAGAAAGGGAAGGCAGCAGAGTGCCATTCAGTTTTAACTAAGTGAAAAACTAATTGAATATAAAGTGGACATTTTATAACCAAGATCTATATACTTTAATTTCACTGAATGAATAGAAAGGATTCTCAATTTAATAAGGAAACAGCATGTCTTCAATTTCTTTCTTGGTGCTCTACAATTTTGTGATGTTAATCACTACTCCTCTGAATACTTAGGAAAGTTGGCATCACTAGTTATTACACTAAATAGCAGTTACAGCTCCAAAGTGTGAATAACATGCAAGCAATGAATGCATGAGCTCTTCCATGTTTCAAAATGATCTAACCACAATCATTTCTGACATTTATATAATGAAGATCATAGGATAGAATGGCTGCTTGTACAAGGACTAGTCCTACCTTGAGTCTCTTGATGTTCAAAGCCATTTCACACTGAACCTCCTGAATAATTTTAATCCAGCTGGCACAGCAGCTAAGTTATGCCAGGTATCTTACAGAAATAAAGTATGCATTAATATTTATGGTACTCATCAACCAAATACTTAGCTGCACCATTTTTCTCAGGTAAATGTCTAGAAATAAATATTAGATAACGTACAATATATTAAATATTAGTAGATATATTTCTATTTTCCTATGTGTTTATGTGCATGTAGAGTCCTATTATCAACCTTAGAAATGTTTCTTAAGTCGGTGCTTTACTTTTTCAGAGAGTTTCTGTCACTGGTCTAGGGCTGGCTGATTTAATAAAGCTGTTTGGCTAGGAAACCCTAGAGATCCTCCTACCTTTACTTCCCTGATATTGGGGTTATGGGTGTGTGCCATCATATGTGATTTGGAGTTCAAACTCAGGTATTTATTCTTGTGCAGCAAGGATTGTATGAACTGGGATATCTCTCTCACTGTAGTTACCTGTGTTTTTATAAATTAATGTACTTTAATAAGTGGGCTGACTGGATGCTTATGGGAATGTTAATTTTCATTGAAAGAAAGAGAGACAGAAGCATCAAAATGCTAGACTGCATTAGTTTAGAACCTAGCTGGGTAACCAACTACAAGTTTGGGAGTGAACAAACGAGTCTGCTGTGATTCCCCTCATCATCATCACAGGAGTACATACTGGGATTTTTAGACATAGTGAACTCATGTCCTTAAAGAATTTCAAATGGTGCCTGAAACATGGTGCTTGGCATGCTCAGTTAGCATCACCTGATACTTTCTCCTGTCTTAGAACTGAGGTAGGTCTTTGCAGAAGCATAAAATAGCTCATCACAACTTTTGAGACCATGAAAAGAGCATTATGCATACAATGTAGATATTCAAACACACCAGAAAGTTTCTAAATGCCTGTGAGAATAGGAAAAATTCATTTGCTACAAATATTTTTTAATTTTTCCAGAAGTAGAACCTGTTACTGAAGCAACAGCCGCTTATCTGATTTTAATATGTTCTAAGATAAAGGGGAGAGTCGTCATAGAAACCACAAAGGGGAGATTGTTCACAGAGAAGGGACTAGGTTTCTAAGTCTCTAGTTATTAAATAATAAATGAAAACTTCATAAGCACAGAAATGCATTCTAAGCATCAAGTACTCCAGTTCAGCTACACTAATTTAGATGAAGTCTAATTGCTTTCCATATTAAATAGGTAGCCACTTTTCCTTCTGCTAAGCAAATGATAATAAATAACATCACTTCAGTCACTAAATTGGAATGCAGAATAATAAAAGTTTTCTCTGCACTTACAGAAGCTCCCCTGGTGACTAATGGTGGATTATTGATAGCAACTGCAATATCTTATCTCTATTCTCAAGGCACGCTAGGACCTAAGTAAGTTAACAGAGGATTTTTTTTTTTCATTATTAACTCTCAGGTTGTACTTAAGAACAATCATGGTTCACCTGGCTTTCCCTCTCTAGCTATCTGAGGAAGAAAGCTCAGAGGTCTTCATTAACACAGGGCCTTGCTGATGAGCTCTCTTAAAAATCCGGATGTTTCTTCTCTATATCCCAATCCTTGCTTCCCTAGGAAATATCAGCAGGTTTTCACTCCCTCTGTCGTTTTCCTTGGCAAAAATCTCCAACAGATTTTTATCAATAGATCAGAGCCAAGAAAAGCAGAGCTCAGTTACTTAGCCACTGCTGGAAAAAAAAAATAGCCACTAGGCCAAGGCTTATGAATGGTTGGCAAGGAACATTTTAGGTTGTGAGGCTTCCAAAGTATGACAGTGGTCATAGGAGCTACCAGTGTCCCCAGTGGGTAGTGACCTGTATCACTTCATGTAATTACTTTTCATAGGAGTGCATTGACACTGTTATTTTCTGTTCTAAGTGTTTTTCTAATTCTCTCAATAGAAAAAAATTGTCAAATTGTTTTACTGATTAAAAGAAAAACTGAGGCTGACAAAATTTTAGAATTTACACAAAAGGAATTGTATGTGACTCACATAAAGAAGTTTATCATAATTCCTACTGTGGAGGCTGAAATTCTAAGCTCAGACAGCTCCAGCTGTTTGACATCTGGTAAGGGTCTTTGACTGCATCATACCATGTGAATGGCATGGGGAAAGCACAAGCAGTTTAAATAGAAAAGATAGAATATTCACTGTGGTCTAGTTTTATTATGCAAATTGTTGGTTTTCTGTGTCTGAATGTGTGCTTGATTGTTACATATGTGGGTCCAGTGCATGTAGGTGTGTCTACAGATCCCAGAAGAGGGTCTAAACTAGTGTTCCAGGTGGTTCTCATACTGCTAATGTGGAAAAAGATGAGGAGAAAACCTGGGTATTCTGAGAGAGGAGGAAGTGCTATTCCTCTCTTTCCTAGCATGTCTTCAGAAGCCTAGCCTGACTTTGTAGCACCACACTCTAGTAGCTGATTAAACTCCTTGGTAATTAATCTGCTCCTCAGAGACATTAAAGGAGAAGTTACTTTATTATCTCTGTAGTGACTTGCTTCTGTGCTCCACCCCTTCAAGATTCTACCAACTCAGTGACCACACAATGGGGACAAGCCTACAGCACTAAAATTTGTAGTATGTATCACACCCAAACCATAGCAGACCCGCAACCCCTGTTGTTATTACTGAACCCAACACCTGTATGAACCTTTATGACAGTGCAGTTTCCAGCGTGAATGTCATCAGAATCCAATAATCTCATCTTCTTCTGGGAGTTGGAAATGTAACTTCCTGGGCTCAGGCTGCACCTGCAGCTCCATAATAGGAGACCGACATACATAAGCTCCTATGTATGTCTAGCTCTCCAAAGTGTCACATAACAAAGAAAAATAAATGAAGTGAAATTCTGAAGGCTGCATCCTGGACCCATGGAGTTAGGGAAGCTCAGCAGGGTAGCCCAGTGACTTGTAGCTCAATGAATTCTCCGGTTCTCTCTCTTAGATCCAAAGTTTAAGGACCTAGATCTCTTGTTCCAGTGCCTCAGATTTTAACACCACTCTCCTCTAAAAGGATTGAAAAATGGGTTTAAAATCTAGTTTCATTTTCTGGGTTTCTTTAAAAAAAAACTGTGACAAGGGAGGTGTCAGAGGGAACTTGAAGAAAACCTAAGTCTTCTATATTCCTGTCACATTGTAACACAAGGCATACAGTGCTAACCATATGGGAAGGCAGATGACATGGAGGAAATTGGTTTAACGTTAAATGGAAATGTAAAGGTATTTCTTTTTATGTTCTGTGACAGGTATTATATGGATTAAGAAATTCTATTCATGTCTTTATTTCTCTAATGAAGAGCACTGAGGTACAAAGCAGCCTCTTCATTCTGAGCATTTGTGACAGCTTATTCCCGTATGAGGGGCTACTGCAGTGCATTTGCTAATAAGTTTGTAGTGTCAGTCTTCTGCTTGTGACAATGACAACAGCAAGTACAGGTTTCATGAGCAAGGATGGACATGCCCTGATAAGAAGAGATGGAAGTCGCAGCATTCCTGAGTAGGAAGTGCCACTTACTGCCAAGTTCAGTCCAGAAGGAACGTTGTCCTTCCAATAGTCTGGCACAAAAACAGAAATCCTAGACAAAACAGAGTCCAGTCTGCACTCCTGGCTCTGATCTTAGTTTCTAATCTGACTTTTGGAGCTGTGATGCCCATGAAGGTACAGCATGTTTATTTGTCATTTAATTCAATAGTTTGGAATGTTTATGGATGTGAGTGAACATTGAGTCCCATAGTTTTGTCTACAATGATGACATTAAGTAAGTGTGGTGTGTATATGTTCTTGTAATGTGTGCCTATCACTGAGCAAATGTGTGAACATGTGTGGAGGATAAAGATATCATATTGACTATTTTGTTCCATCTCTATTTCATGTTTTGAGACAAATTCTCTCATTGAATTGGGAGCTTGTGAACTGGCTAAACAGGCTGGATGGTGAGCTTCAGGGATCCATGTGCCTCCACATATCTTTCCCCAGCAGTGAGATTACATATGTACATGGCTACATTGAGCTTTCACTTGGGTTCTGGAAACCAATGCAGAATATCACAGCTGTGCAGCAAGCACTATATCCATTCATTGATCTCTCTGGCCTTTCAAGTGATGATTCTCAGTGCATCACATAACCCAAGCATACAACAAATGTTTTATAAATATCTGCTGATGGATGGATGATATTCCGCTCATTATTTAGGAAGAAAATCTTTCCCATTTCCCTGTGTTGTTATCACTAGTCCAGTAGATCTCTTCCAGTGTCACAGTCCAAATATGCTAGTTTACAAAACTCATTTAGTTAAAGTTTGATAAATCATCAAATTTTTGCCTTGAAAAGAACCTCAACCATGTTCTAGACTCAACCCTCTCCAACACACTCAAATGACTTTTGTGTGACTTCTGAGCTTCAGTGTTTCTTGTAACAGAAAACATAATCTCCCACAGTGGGTATGCTTTTTGCTTTCTGTCTCCATATAATCTTTACCTAGTTGAATCTTTCTCTTGCCCGGGGTCCCAAGAGTGAATTAAGTTCATTGTTACTTAAAATGGGTTTCTTATGAATTTCATAGGTCTCAGAAGGTAATGTGGTAGAAATACAGAACCTTACACATCACTGGAATCCTGTTCTTTAAGAAGGACACCTCGAACCAAGATCTTCTGGTGATTGCCCATCATAACGTTTCCAACAACTTTATCTAGTGCTACAGGAGCCAGCATACTTATATAAGAGTGGGTGTGCACACCCCATGTTCACAATAATGGGAATCCTATTACTGTCCAGAGTTTCCTTGTCATTCTACATCATTCTTTGTCCTCAGCTCCCATTCTTTCTACAACTTCACATAACTCTTGGCTTCAGGTTTTATCATACATTCAGGATCTCAGGAGTTAAAGTGCTGTAAACTCTTTAGTTGGGACAAATCAGGAAACTTGGTTGACTTATTCTTAGCTTTCAGAGCTTATGTTACAGAATTAAAAGAATGTTCTCCATGATTTTTTTCTACTTTTGAATAATTTGACACACAAACAGAAACCATATCTTAGTTCAGGTTGGGCAAGAGTAGAGATCACACACAGCAGAAACAGCATGCTTTTATCCTTCATTTCTCCTGAACACCCTGAACATTGTTAGACTGAATATCAATAGATAAGGCCACTGATGTTCTCCTATCATGATCCTCATACTGCTGCAAATTCTTTCCCCCTCCCCAGCTTTCCCTTTCCTTTTTGTCCCTTCTTTATGATGTGTGTGTGTGTGTGTGTGTGTGTGTGTGTGTGTGCATAATGGTACAATGCAACCTCTGTATTGGGTTCTCATATAATCTTTTCACTTCAGCCTTACTGGTAGCTGGAACTAGAGTCACAAGCCTTCACACGCCCATCTCTTTTAGTGTTCAGATCACTCAGACATCTTGTTGTTGTCTTATTTACTTTAGCTTATTATTCCAAGTACCCAATGCATTTTGGGAAAATATGCTGTCACAATATTGTCAGAATGACTGACATCAATATCATTACAAAGCACAGGTTGCCAAGTTATAGCATCAGCAAGTAACAGATAAAAATATTGACAGATAGCTCACAGAACACTCTGCTGAGACCTTAGTTCAAACTAGAATTGATTCAGTAATCAATATTTTACATCTACTCAGTTAACCAATCACAGATTTGCTAATGTATGGTCATTCAGCTTGTATTTTCAGGTACCTTAATCAGGTATATGTCTTGATCAGAAACCTGAAATACATTTGGAAATTATCCATGTTTTAATGCATATAAACATGCACAGAATGAAATGTAAATGGAAGTTTTGTTTTGGTAAAAAGACAAAAGGTAAACTTTATTATGTTAATATTTCTATCACTGGAATATTTCTGGTGATAGATAGAATATATATTAATGTAAAAACAAATTTAAAATTATTTCTCTAATTCTGCCATTCTCTAATTCATCAGAAGTATGATTCTTTGAAATTAATGTAGGAAAAATTTCATAGTGACTTCTTAATAGCCAATCCTGACTAATTCCCTGTGATCGTATTTTCAATTTAAAGGGTTTATAACCTATCCCTTTAATCATCCATTCTAGAATCTTTGCTGTAGTCCATCTGTTTCTCTTTTTTAAAATGAGGGAGGATGTTGATCTCATCTCCCAATTCAATATACATTTTTAAGTTTTCCCAGGACTGAGCACTTTTACATTCAAATTCATTCTCAAGGCAACTTAAACTGGTACAAGTACTTACAGGACCCATTTTCCTCTTATCTCTTCATTCAGTTCTCAATTATACTTACTTGTTGATTGATTGGTGTTTTTAACCCATCACATGCTGTAGAGTGGTTTAGAAATACTGTTTGCTCACAGATACTCTTGAGGTGAAATCAATTGAGAAATTCTCTTCCTATCCTTTTGATGTTGATGTTGAATAATCCCATTTTATACAGATTTTCATCTGTATACAGATAAGGTTTCCTGAGAGCTGTGATCACTAACTGGGAATGTTGGTATGGGAAGAAGCAGCATGTTTTTGATCTGTAGTTGGCACTGTTCATGATCTTGAAATATTTAAAGTTAGCTTTCATAAATTGATATATGTCAATGCTGTTGATACTTTCTTTGATGAACCAAGAACTCTATGACACAGTACCAAAATGCATAAAGGCCAATCAGGTGCTTCATAGGCAGTTGTCTTTGTAAAAAACAGTCTTAGAGCATATCTTTCTAAATACTCTACATTCACCTATGTGAAAATCAGTCAAATTCACATAAACAGGCTCATACCTATCATTCTAGCCCTCAAGAAGTTGAAGCAGCAGGGCTGATATAAGTTTAAAGTCACCCTGGGGTACATAATAAATTCTAAGCCAGCCTGACTTACAAAGTGAGACACTGCTTTAGGAAATAGTACACATACCCACATATACTCAGTCCACACAAGAATAAATAAATAAAATAAAATGAATTAACCCTAAAAAATCTTTCACCTTGAATGGAAGGAAGTATGGAATTTCTTTCAGAGATAGAAACCCTCGTGTCTCTATCTCTGTAAGGGTCCTGTAAGTACTTGTACCAGTTTAAGTTGCCATGTTCACTTAAAATTTTGGAGTATTTTTAGATGGCTCTTACTGCTTTCTATTTATTCTTGATCATTGCTCTGAAGTTCTAACATGAAATAATGATTATTTTTCTCGCTACTGTGACAAATGTCTTGACAGAAGCTGCTTAATAAAAGAAAGATTTATTCCAGTTCACAGTTTCTCCAGCAAGGAAGACATGGCAGACTTTTATGCTTTTTATATTTTAGTGGCTCAAATAACAGAAGGCATGCATCCAAAGGGAAGCTGGGTATATCCACCAAGATCCCCAACCTAGCTACTTTTGGTAGTTAGGTAACAGGGCAAAAAGGCTCTACAATCACCCAAACCAGCACTATCCACAGCTAATAACTGACAGTAGCTTCTCCATTAGGAGTGAGAGTTCATTCCCAGGTCCCCTTGTCTCCACTAGGGGTGGAACCTCATGCTCAGCTCCCTTTGCCATGTTGGGATTTGATTGGGCCTAGTTCTGTAGAGGCTCTTTGCATGCTGTCATAACTACGGTAAGCTCATTTGTACAACTCCCCTGATGTTTCCATGAGACATTTTTCTTGTTCTCTACTACCTCTGCATCACTCCCTTCCTCAATAATTCATAAATTTTGAGAGGCAAAGTATGTATGCTCCATTTAGGCTGAGCATTCCATGATCTCTTACATTCTGTAACTTAGTGTGAGCCTCTTGTGTTAATTACCATCTTCTACTACAAATGGAAGCTTCTATGAGTAGTGAGGGATGCATTAATCAGTTTTTATAATGATAAGTCATTAGAAGTTAATTTAATGATATATCTATTTAGTACAATAATAGTATTGGGTTCTTTCTTGAAATTGTAATGGGTTCTTGCCCTTGATGATAGTGCCAGATATGGTATGGAGAGGAGTAGAGGATGCAGTAAGCACAGTGAAGTGATTGTGTTTCTGAGATTCAATCATAGAGGGATAGGACCATGGCTAATTCAAAAATATTGTACATTGCCACTACAGCTCATTATAAGAAGAGGTTAATACTCTAAGTAAAGATTGTATAATCCTAAGGAGTTCTGACTTGCCTCTGCTTCTAGTAACAGCCAACCATTTAAAAAGTTTTCATACTAGCTATATTTGACATTTGAAAAGACTGATCCTGTAGCTAAAGTGGTAGTGATTGGAAACAGGGCTTAAAATGGAATGAGGCTGTATAGATCTTTGTTTGTAGATGATGCAGTCGCCTACTGTAAATGACATTTGCTGCAGATGTGATAAGATGGCTCCTTTCATAGCAGTGGGATATTCCATGGACACTACTTGCCTGACTTTCTATGACCTAGAAAATATCTACATTTAGTAAAAAATTAAGAAGAAATAATATATGATATAATATAGAACTGCTTCTAAGATAATTCTATTTGCACCTGAAGCAGTCCAGCTTGATATAATAGGAGGGAAAGAAAAGTTAAGCAACAGACATTAGGGGTTAAGGAACTTGCTCTATCTATCTATCTGTCTGTCTGTCATCTATCTAACTCATTGGTTTGTTAAAATGTCAGCTTACTATGTAGCTGAGGCTTCCCTAGACCTCAAGCTTGCTTTTATTGGTGTGTCTGGGGGTGTTGGGCCTGTGCCCATGAACATGAGTCAGTCAGAGGACAACTTGTTACAGTCAGTTATCTTCTTCCATCTTGTGAGATTTGCCCTTGATCCTCAGGCTTGGAAACACACTTTTACTGCTTAAAATATCTTGTCAATCCTACAATACTTTCCTAATGTGAGCTGAGGAGACTGTAGACTGTAGTCTCTAAAGAACTGGTTGTCTTAGTTACTTACCTTGTCACTGGGGAGAAAAATTCTTTGGAGGAGAAGTGTAAAGAAGTGGTTTATCCTAACTTTTAGCTTAGAGACTATAGTCCCCTAATGGTGGAAAAACCATGATTTTAGGATTAGTTCCTCCCTGAGGCATCAGGAGCATGGATGGTTTGGCTACTCACATTATTGGGATAATCAGAAAGTAGAAATGGCTAGACTGGGACCAGAGGTACATTAAAATCCAGAAGGACTCACCCTCATCCTTCTTTGTCTTACATCTGGTTCCTGTATCCTAATGTTCTGTATCCCCTCAAAGAGTACTTTCAGCTGAGGACCATAAACATGTTTACAACACTTAACACTTCTTATACTGGTAAATATATCAATTCATGCTTATAATCAGCAGTGATAAAAACTTAAGAAGCAAGTTAAACAATAAATGTATACACATACACATACAGACACACATACTCAGAGAGAGAGAGAGAGAGAGAAAGAGAAAGAGAGCGCCACTAAAGTCTGTTTTCACAGACAATTCCAGTGCTTTTGCTTTATTTATTTTATTTAAAAAATTTCCTATACCTACTATTCCCCCAGCTCTCCCACCCCACCTCCCACCCCATCCATTATTTAGGAGAGATTTTGTGCAAATATCTATAAACAATGTCAATGTGCTCCTTAGTCAGTGCTTGAGAGTGTATGTGGCAGAGGCATCACCAAATTCTCAGTGCAGTCACATGACTCACCTTATCAATGCTTTATTCTTTTTCCTGGGAGGGGGGAAGTTATCAATACCAATTAGTTACCAGAGGGAAGGTTTCAGTTGTCTTTAAATCAGATCTCAATTTGTTTTCTAGCTGGTTAAATCTTCCTGCATTGATGTGGGATGTCTTTCTTTATGCTGTGAATAAAGGAACTGTTTTGCTCTATGGCAGGCACCTTAGAAGTAGACAGGAAATGGGAAAATACTGAGGGAAAGGATGCTAGGGTCATGGAGATGCAATCTATCCACCCATGAAGAAGATGTATTAAAATAGGTAAAACACAGGCCACATGGCACGACAGATTAATGGAAATGGGTTGAATGAAGATGAAAGAGGTAGCTAGCAATATGTCTGAACCATAGACCAAACAGCATGAAATCAATATAAGCCTTTGTGTGATTATTTGGGGCTAGTTGGTCTGGGACTGCAGGTCTGTGGGTTTGTATCACCAACCAGAGGGACCAGAAACTTCATACTACACCACATTGTATAAATTCACTAGCATATAAATAAAGTGACCAAAACTTATTTTCTCATTATTTTAATTCATTAAAATATGTACTGTAGTGTGTTTAATATATACCTGCTTGCTTGCACATATTTGCTTAGAGATTGAGCCTCATTATTTTAAAAAAGTTCATGCAATTAAGGAATTACAGAATTAAGTTTTCTATATTTCTGTTTCTTATAAGGATCCTTTCTGAAAATACCCTCAATTTACTCTTCATTCTTAATCATAACCTTCTGGAATTGAAAAGTATGTGAAAATAGTACTTGACCTGTCTTTGAAGGTATATTGTATTCAATTGTTGTATAGCTGTTGTTCAACATTGAAATATTTTCACTCCTGGAGGAGAAACACTCAGAAGGGTCAGAAAACTAACCAATGTTCAAGAAGCCCAGAAATTTACAGGATTACAAAATCTCTACCCTAAGCTTATAAAAGCATTAAAGAATGCTTGAAGAGTAGAGAATGTTTGGTGATGTTGGTTGCAAATTGCTCAGGGAACTGGAAGGAGGTAATTTCATGAGTTGCCACCCATGGTGAAGGGAGGGATCTAAGGACACACACTATCTGGAGTCACCTATGCTCCTATAAGTAAAACCCCACGTACCTTTGTCAGTAGTACAATAAACTCTTTAATTCACCAAGCTGGATATGGGTGGGATGAATAACATTTTTGGCTATCCTTGGTGTACTATGTGGAGTGAAAGATATCATTCTTGTCTCCATGGGAAAAGTCACACAAGACCAGAGCAGAAAGAATAAAATGTTTCCCTCAAGTTCACAGCACAGAATCATTCCTAACAGGATGCTGGAAAATTATTGGGAAGAAGATGCCAGTCTCCATGCTCGCCACTTTTTCTTTCTTATATAGCATTTTCTTAGTCTGAACAGATTCTAATGTAAAATATCTGACAGTCACTGGTTCATGACTTTTCTCTATTTAACAGAAACTGTTGACAATGACAATATTTAGTAAAAGTTGATTATTTGTCATATAACTGTCTGTAGAACCCAGGTAGCCAGGATACTGCTTTCTTTTCTCTACCTCAAAGCCTATATATCTAAAAAAAAATTAAAAAGGTCTCAATTTTTAGAGATCTAATGAATTCAACAGCTTAAAATGTCTTTTGGATTACATGTTCTTATATTCTGTGGTAGGACTTAGTGATTTCAACCAGAGCAATAATTTTGAAATAGAAGGTTTTTAAAAATATTTATAAATTATGTATATGCTTATGTATATGCCGTTCTGCCTGCATGTATGTCTGCAAGCCAGAAAAGGGAACCAAATCTCATTATAGATGGTTGTGAGCCATCATGTGGTTGCTGAGAATTGAACTCAGGACCTTTGGATGAGCAGACACTCCTCTTAACCACTGAGCCATCTCTCCAGCCCGAGAAGGTTCTTATATAGACAATGAAAACAGTAAAAGTGACTGACCTTAGGGTTGGAGAAAAATGATTCAACAGTTAGGAGAACTGCCTGCTCTTACAGAGGACTTGAGTTTGGTCCTCATTTACCATATGACTCACTACCATCTGTAACATAATGACATAGACTCTAATACCTTTTTACCTTCATGGGCACTAGACATGCATATGTTGCACATATCTACATACAGGCAAAAACCCAACCTCACAAAAAATTAAAAAATAAAAAATCCAAAAAACTGATACAACAATGAACATTGTTGGAAAAATTCTGGTTGTAATGAGAAAAACTCAGGGCTAGATACTGGAGAAAGGCTGCAATATCAGAGAGAGGAAGCATCAGAGTCAAAACTCACCCAGGTATCTTGCAGTTTCCTCAGCCTCGGTCCTGGTCGCTTCTAATTATTGCTGTCTTCCTAAACCTGCCATAAATGCCTTCTTCCCCCAGCTGTATCTCATTTGGGTTAAGATTCAAGTGTATTATTCTTCCTAGAAATCATTTCTGATGAGAATGATTTACCCATATTGACCAGTGCAGTGCTTCATTCTAGTACCAAAATACTGCCATGCAGTCATTTATTCATTCCTCCCTTTAAGAATGTTCCAGAAATGAACATTTCTTGTGTATTTTTGTATGAGTGAGTACACGTGTGTCTGAACATGCTTGTGGAGGTCACAGTAAGCCTCTATTATTGCTCCTCAGATTCTGACCATCTAGATCTTTAAGAAAATGGCTCACTAACTAGTTTATAGAGTCTGGCCAGTGAGCCCAAGGATCCATTTGACTCCTAGCACTGATACTATGGACATCTTTACCAAGCTCAGCATTGGAATGTAGGACCAAAATCAGGTCTTCATGCTTGCACTTTAATGACTGGGCTCAAAATGCTGTCATTTAAGAACAATTACTTTATTTTTAATTATTTTAAAAATGTTTTATTGAGACCTAGGCAGGGATATCCTGTGAGTTCTTGGAGGTTTCCCTAGAACCCAGTCTTTTTTCAACCCCATATTTGTTTCTTCTATTAAGACCTTCAATCAATAGCGAAGGTGTTGACTAAACAGACTTCCCCCATAATCAAATGAATATCCACCGTAGGTGCCATCACAAAACTTACATCCAACAATGAATAGAAGTAGAGGCAGGGATACATGGCTGAGCACTGGGCTGATTCCCTGGTCCAGGTGATAGCAAGGGAGGAGACTCTACGTGAGCAAGGGGATAGGGTCTATGAGGAAAATTCTCATAATGATGGCTGGCTGGAACTCTTGGGAGCTCACTGAATCAAGAACAGCCACCTGGGAACTATCTGGAAAAGGAACTAAGCCCTCCAAGGATAGGCAACTGTCCACTGCTATGGGCAATATGTAAAGCCTCAAGGGGAGGGTTCAGACTGTGTTTCTCTGCATGGACTGGCATCTTGGATCCCATTCACTCCAGAGGAACACCTAACCCAGTCTTGATATTAGGAAGAGGAAATCGAATTTGTCTGAAGTAGAAGCTAAGTTAATCCACTTTGGGACTTCTTGCCCTTTCTGGTGAGGGGATGGAGGGATAGGAAAGAGGGAGGCTGAAGGCTGACCAGGAGGGGTTGGAAGTTGGAACAAGGAGATACACAGATTAAAAAATGCATGTGCGTGCGTGCGTGCGTGCGTGCGTGTGTGTGTGTGTGTGTGTGTGTGTGTACAACTTGACTGAGTCTGCTAGCTCCTTTCACCATGTAGGGCTTGTAGTGAACTCCTTTCAGTTTAGCTAAGAGCCTTTTTCCTACTGAACCATCTCACTGCTTCAAAAACAATTAACCTTAAAGCATTGAATTTTTCTATTTCATTTGTTTAGTTGGGCCACATTTTACCTAAAAAATTCACTGATTTAAGCATACAGCCCTACATTTTGAAAAATCTTAATCATCACTACAATCAGGAGGTACAATTTTTCAATCATTCCTTAAATTGATTTGTCTTACGTCCCTTTCGTCTTTCTTTCCTTTACATATAAAATAAACACAACTGATAAATGAAGATGAGATTGATGATGTGTGCCACCATGCCTGATAAAATTTTCTTTCTTGCTGAAACTTGTTTTAGTATCATTTGTAGTTTCATATTTTGCTAACAGTCAAAAATCAGTGAAAGAAAATTGTTGGACAGATGGTTTTCTTCAAGAAGTTGTTTTTCCTTTTTATTCAGTCTGGTGCCCCAGCCCATAGAATGATGCTACCCACATTCAGGGTGGTCTTTTATTCTTCTGTTAAACCAGTCTGGAAACATCTACACAGATGTGCTCAGAGGCATGCCTTTAAATCCAGAAGAACTGGCAATCAAAATTGACTATCTCATGACTTAAGTAAACTTCATTTTGAATAGTTTATATTACTCTCTGTTCATTTTGATTAGTCTTCTTACAGCTTTTAATTCTATCACATATCTTTTCATTTCTCTCATAGTTTTGCTATGCATATTCCATTTGGTTTAATATATTTTAAATATATAAAATTCTTGAATATATGGAAAGTGTTTGTAAGAGACCAGAATTATAAATTATATAACTTGATTACTCTTATTTTCTACTCTGCTGAATATTAAATATGTTATGATTGAATGGTTTGTAGTTTATACTGTAGGTGAGTATATTTATTTTGTTCTTTGTGTTAACTGTACTATTATGTTCTGTTTCCATGTTAGGTCATGCCTGGTGTAGTCATTAGCCCAGAGCTGATTGGCCCTTCATGCTGAGGCAGTACATTTCTGTGACCTGTGATCAGGAACACAAAGCATCCTCAGTTCTGCACTGAGCTTTTAACATTCCTCATCTGCTTATATTTTATTGCACTTCCTACCTGTTACTAGTTTTCTCTCACATATTTTTAGATCATGGATAGGTCAAAGCCTTAGGATGACTTCTTTGTTTTTCTCTGTGTATATGTTTGTCCATCTGTATAACTGTCCCTCTATTCTTTCTTCATTACAGCGACTTCCCTTTTTTCACTCTGTGACTCTGTTCTCTGAATTATAAACTCTGAATTTTTGTTTTAGTTTAAATCTTAGTTTCAGTTTTGGCTCCTTTTCACTAAACCATGTTCTATTACTTGCCTTTGGTCAGTAAGGAAGCATAATTGCAAGATTCACTGGATTTTTCCTATTATTTTACTATAAATCTGATCTCTTTTGTTCCCATTATGATGCCATAGTAAATGTTGAATTATTTAAGGAAAGAAAAACACAAATTTTCTTAGCTCACATAGGCATGTAGCTGAGGCAAATTTCTACAACAAAGGACTGATTAAGAAGAGAAGAGGCAGGTGTATTAGCCCATGTACTGAGTATCATGTGAGAGAAAGGCAAAATAAGGAGGTGATTTGAGGGGTCTTGATTTAAAATTTTTGTTATAATAAATAAAGTTGTAGAGAAATGACAGAAGAAAAACGGAATCCATGACTTCAAATGTGGGAAAATGATGTAAAAGCAAATTTTTTCAGGGAAGTCTGCTCACACATCTCTGTAATGTTTCCACCTTTGAACTGGTGCATAAAACTTTTAAAGGTAACTTAGAGCAGAGAAAAGAGACCTTTTGTTTGGTGACCCTGTACCCTAATTTTAGGCCAATAGAGGTAAGTTCTCAGCATTTTAATTTACATTTGATTGTTTTCTTCTGAATAATCTGCTGTGTTTGGATGAACTACTTTGATGTGATTTAAAAGAAATCATCTTCCACCCAATATCTATCTATCTGTCTATCTATCTATCTATCTATCTATCTATCTATCTATCATCTCTATCTTCTATCACTTACCTGTATCTCTCACATCTATCTATATATCTATCTACCTGTTTATCATCTATCCACCTGTCTTTATATCAATTACAAATATTTTCTCTTTGGGTAATATTTTAGCTTATCTTAGGTCTCTATTTCATGGCTTTGTCTAAATTTTCCCTCCTGAAACTGGAGAAGACTATTGTTTTCCGTAATTTTTTTTAAATTAAGTCAGTATGTAGTTTTACGATTTCAGCATGCTACATGAGAAGAAGCTCGAGTCACATTTCTTTTCTCACTGAACAGTCTTCTGTGTACAGGACTATGTCAAACCATTTATTCTCCAGTCCAACCATCCAGCATCTTAGATGTTGAAGTCAAGAACTAGAATATTTATCAGGGTGAAAAATATAGCATGGTGCTTAGGAACACTTATTCTTCTAGGAAACCAAATAATGGTTCCCAACACACATAGTGGACACATCATAGAGGCCCATAACTCAAGCTCCAAGGAGATCCAAGACTTTCTCTGGTATCTGAGAGTATCTGCATAGATGATATATACACATGAGAGTATACACACCCATATATTCACACAAACATACATACATGCACACACATAGACATGCACACAAGCACAAATATACACTTGCACATACACATACACACACATACTCACAGACATATGCATGCATACATCCACACACACATACACTCAAAGTAAACTGGAATTTATGTGGTATGCCTATAAACAGAAACACTCCCTCCAACATCTGAGAAGGAGAATCACTTGGCTTTAGTAAATAAATACATAGTACCAGCCTTGGTATAAGTCACATCTTGTAAGTAAGTGGCATCTCACAGATACATCAGAACCTCTAGTTTCATCTAAATATGTTAGACTTTCTGAGCTCTACTTACCACCACACATCTCTATGGTAAGCCTTCAACCCAAATTTCTCTGCTAGTTTCATATAGTTAGATTTGTCATTGATACATCTACAGTTGTTTAAAGTCTTACTTATATGTTCATATAGTGACATAATAAAAACTGAAACTTGTCGGGTAATTTTCTTTTGAAAATAGTATATCATTTGCTTATACCAGTAACTTGCATTGAACAACTATATCACATTACTATCAAAACTGAGTAGTTGACCATAGAACTCATACATGACCTATTAGATGTGTGGTAATAGAATTGTTGCTTCTTTTTCCTAATTTAATTTTTTAAATTACTTCTCTGTGCACTTGGATAGTTTACTTTGAACTTTCTAGGGGACTTCTATTTATGTGGTAAGAATTAATGAAAATATGAAAAGAATTTTAGTTAGGTTATTTGAAGACTGGTATGGAAAGCTGGGCTAGCTTAGAATTACCATGATACATCCTTAGAAAACATATTGGAATCAGTAAATAAGAATGATTTCCAATTAACACATGAGTCTTTTTCTATGCAAATAGAGGTTCTTAAATGTTTAAGGAGTTATTTGAAAATGCCATTTAATTACAATTCTTTTGAGCATCTCCTCTGTAATCTAGTCACCTCTGCATTTGTGCATATATTTTATTTTGCCAAAGAGGCCCCATTTAAAAGTGAGCCCAACGACCATTCCCAGGGCTAGGATTATAGATGCATGCCACCATGCCTGGCTTTTTTTCTGTGAGTTTATAAAATCTTAACTTGGGTCCTCAGGCTTGAAGACAAGTTTTTTTTTGTTTTGTTTTGTTTTGTTTTGTTTTGTTTTGTTTTGTTTTGTTTGTTTGTTTTTATTTGAGAAAATTTCCAAGCACCCAGTAAGTGGCTCTTAGTACTCAGATTTTAATTTAGTCTTTGGTAAGTTTTCCAGCGCTAACTTAATAAAATATAACAGAGATACTTTGATGGCTTCATTTGAATTGCAGTGAGTTAACCTTTGTATGTACAGTACATGTTATCTTTTGTTAATCTACAGCTTTTATAGAGGTGCAGAAATGATTTTTTAGGTCATCTGTGAAGTGGCTGATCACATTTCATTGTATTTTGTTTAATTAAGGTTTGTTTTAGAGAAGCAGTTCTCCAAAGTGTCATAAACCATCTCTGGAAACTTTAAAATTGTCTACCTATAGATTTGTATTATAATATTTCAAACTTGGGATTAATTTAAAGGAAATGCAATAATTTCCTTTTCTGTGTTAATTGGTTGCTTTGAGCTGATTGCATTAGTTGCTTGAATTTGAAGAATATTTAGTTTTGGTGTGCTAGGCAAACAGGCTTACAGCAAGATGCTACAGATTGCATGGTACTTTTTGGTAGCTTGCAAAATTTCCATTTCTCTAATTTGAAACTTATCTCTATATTTTTGTATTGTTCAGTTCAGAGAGTTTTTCAGTGATTGGAGAGTTGACTCTGTGGGTAAGAGTTCTGGCTCTTCCTCCAGAGGACTATGGTGCCACTGCCAGTACTCAGATGGCAGATATCTCACAACCGTCTAAAACCTAATTTGCAGGAAATCTGACAACTTCTGATCACTGTGAGGACCAAATATACATGCAATGCACAAATATAAACACAGTCAAAACATCAATACAGATAAAGTATAAATAAATAAACATTTAAAATGTTTTTCAATAGAACATAGTGAATCTACAGAACAGGCTAAAATTTGCATTTTTTCAAAGATTTCTTTTTATTTAATGTGTATGAGTATTTTGCCTTCATATGTATGTGTGTAACAATTGTTCTCAAGTACTGAGTTATCTAATTTCTAGAGTAATGTTCTCAGTGTTATGAAATGTAAAACTTTCCTTCTATAACAGATAACCATGTGTAAAAAGACCTGTGTTGACTTCTGCCTTTTCTAACTCACCCTCTCCTTTAGTTCTCATTATATAATTCAGAAAGTTTTAATAATTGGAAAAGTTTTTACAGACACTCCACTCAGTCCCTTCAGAAAAGTGATATCTGAGAAGACGAAAAGCTTTGCTTACTCTTGTTTGCTTTGCTGATCATGGGAAGAGCTAAATCTGCTGCAGAATATGCTACATATCATAAGCAGTAACTAAATATGGTCCATTCAGTTTTTTTTCTATCTACTATGGTCTACCTGTTTGTAGTCCCTCCCCAAATTGAAGCATTAAAATCCTAACTCAATCACCAAAGGGATGAAGGTGTTGGAGGGAAAGCCTTTGGGAAATCCAGTAGACATAATAGTGGTTCAAAAATTATATTCTTTTGAAACATACCCAAGAAAACATCTTTGCTCATTTTTTATATGATACTGGCTTCATGAACTTTACAAATGAGCTACACTTCTAGC
Organism: Sigmodon hispidus; assembly: GCA_004025045.1. NCBI lineage: Eukaryota > Metazoa > Chordata > Mammalia > Rodentia > Cricetidae > Sigmodon > Sigmodon hispidus. The sequence goes on along the minus strand of PVIH01000360.1, from coordinate 182,378 downwards.
ACTTAGTTAAATCCTCCTCCTTTGTGAGGCCTCACCAATAAATGTACCTTCTATGAAGCTGGAAACAGTCACCAGATCTGCGAGTAATGTGATCATGGATATCATTTTTTTTCCAGAGTTAGGGTAGATGTATTTCTATTGTTTATAAACTACCTAATCTTTAGTATTTTATTATTACTGACAGGATGGGTTAAGATACCATAATCAGAAATAAACAGTGTGTTCATTTCCTAGGAGAGTATGTTCTGTCAATGATGAGGAAATGTTTGGAGAGAAGGTAAAATTCTAAGCAGATATTTTCTCATGTGTTCATTCTTCTTGGAATTCTCTTTTTGTTTTTTAGTTGTTTTATATATTGTTCAAGGCTTTTGTTCTCACTTTCCAAGTTTCTATTTTATCTACAAATTTGATAGAAAGAGCCAAAAATCTACTATACCTCAAGCTCCCTTTGCTTTGGAGCAAAACATTGGTTTGCTGGTGCTTTATGACTGCATTATTCTGCAGCAGGATTATTTAACTAATGTTTTCTGACTCCTTAGAAGCAGAAAGTTTGCCATTGCTAGGCTAAGCTAATATAATTGTAATTCTTTTCTAATTGTCCAGGTCCTCCTTCCTTCCTTCATTGAGAAGGAATCTGTCCTTAGGTGTCCCCTCTCCACAGTAGAAGAGATTGTCTGGAGAGCTATTCACGAAGCAGAAACACCTGTACTGAACTAGTACAAAATATAAGAAGTAAAATTATAGTATATTAAACCACTCTTGTCTAGTTATTCATTTGATAGGATGACTGAAATCAGCTTTTAATTAATCATATCTAATAAAAATCATAAGCTTATTTCTTTCACCATGTGGATATGTTCCTGTGCCTCTAAATGAACAATAAGCTTATGTTGAAGTAACTAGGTATGTTTTAAAATAGGAAAAGATAAAGGCAGTGCTTTGGAAGCACATACCAGTATTTTTATGATATATCACTGTTTATATCTCAAGCAATTTTTCCACCTCACAGGAGGTTCTTCAATCCTTTTGATAGTGCCTAGTGAAATGCTAGGTGACTGATTTATGTGACACATCACCCTTGAATCCATAAGATTATCCACAAGTGCATGCAATTTAATGCTATTTTAATTTTATTTAGGACTTACTGTCATGTTATTACAGACATTTTATGATGTTTTTTAATAAGTGGGTTAAGAGTGACAGGTGGTCAGACTCCTGAAAAATACCTCACATGTTCGAATTTGGGAATGGAAGATAAGTACCAGCAAGATGCTGCATAAGTTCAGCATAATATGCAGGCATTCCTATTATATTGGTTTTCTGCTTGGGTAATTATAGAGTAATGTATATTTAGAAGTAGAATTAATATTTAATATTTTAATAATATATATTCATATTATTAACTAGTGATACAATGACTGAATATAATAAAGTAGTACATAGCATTATTTGAGACTTTATGCCACAAGATGTAGATTTGATTGATGCTGTATAGAAAACATATGAAGCATGTATTGTCACTTCTCTCACTCAATAAAAAATAAAATAGAGTTGCTTGTGCCTGTATGTCAAGCTGGTCTTTAAACCTGCAGTGTTTATGATTTTTTTTTCAACATACCATTGTACACCACAATTAAGACCTGAGAGTTGCTATAGAGAAGAAGGAAATATTGGTACCTTGACCTTCACAAATTGAAATAATCAGGAAAAATGTTAAAACATAACATTAAAAAGTAATGCAAAACATTTAATAGTACATGATGATTCAATTTATGCATTTTAAATTTTACAATGGTGCAGAAGTGATATTCATTTTTTACAAACCACTCATTGTATTTAATCTCTCTCTCTCTCTCTCTCTCTCTCTCTCTCTCTCTCTCTCTCTGTGTGTGTGTGTGTGTGTGTGTATGTGCTCATTATCATTTGGCACTAATTGTTGAATTTTGATTTTTTTTTTACCATTGGGTTGCCGGTATGCAATAAAATACTCTCTAGACATAATAGCAAGAATCACTGATTTCCTCATCCCAGTTGGCCTCTTGACCTTTAGGAAAAATAACTGATTCTCTTCAGTTTATTGTTTCCTTAAGCTGTCTGTGACATAAGGGACATTATATACATTCTATAACTTGTACTCTTGGTTTGATGGAAGTGGACTTACAATGCTGACACATCTGTAGTGATACACTGTCTGAGTATCAGAAAAGATGACCAAGAATAGTCATGAGAGAACAAGTCAAATATTCTGCATATTGAAGCTTTAACCATTTAGTAATTAGCTAGCAAAATAGACTTTATTATGGACTTTCAAAACAAGACAGATCATGGAATTTAAATAAGTTATATCTATTTCAAGGACATAAAGAAGAAATTGTGCTATTTAAAAAGATGTTGCTGATGATCAAACCTGGTTGAACCCTTCTGCAAATAAAGGAATAAACAGAAATCCAAACTTCAGGATTAGTATTATTCTAAGATGAATTAGAATAAATATAAAAAATAATACCATATATATATATATATAAAACAAGCAAAGATAAACAAAACATGATCTCTCTTATTAAATGTCTTCAGTTTTATTTGTGGGTGCAGGGACTTTGATAAAATGTTATCAAGAAAAAAAATCAAACAGTATATTCTGATATTGACAGCACTTCAGAGTAAATGTTATGACTTCTATCATTTCTCTTTTCTCATACATAAACTATTAAAGGCTAATCCATAAAAAATAAAATAACCCATATAAATATTGTTAATAGTTGTCATAAAATCTTCAACATTGTCATGATTTGGAACATTGATAATAAGTGAGTGATTGAATTTCAGAAAAAAAATTTCTAGCTATGTTTCTTCACAGTGGAATAATTCTATATAAGAAACTATGTTACTAGACCATTGACTCAAATCTCCTAATTAAAAGGGACAGTGATGGTACATGGGTGTGACAGAAAGTCATTGGAGACAACAGGTTACTCTGCACAAAGTGAAGTTATACCCATGATACCTCTAATGTATGGCTTCTGTGTCAGTTATAGAAATATCATCTCACAACAGAATTCTTGGCATTTTGGCTCCTACAAGCTTCTCTCTCTCTCTATCAAACACACACACACACACACACACACACACACACACACACACACACACACACATCTTTGAGCCTTAGGTATAGGACTTGTATTGTATATATATATTAGTTCGAACTGGGCTCCCATAACCCACTGATCTTTGTATTCAATTGATTATGGTTTCCTGTGATTATCTCTATTTCCTTTAAGGAGAAGGTTCTTTGGTAAAATATGAGATATACTTTTACCTATGAGTGTAAAAATTAAGTTTAGAATGCATTTAGAAACCATTCTAATAAAATGGAAGTAGTATGTTTTCATCTAATAGCCATGTCCTCACTACCCAAGTTTCTTGTCTAGGTTTCTAGTATCAGAAATAGTTATCCTCCTATATATTAGGTCTTATATTCAAATAGACAGCTTTTGCCACCAAAATGTGAGTGCTACAATTACATCATTAAAGATAACTTGCTGAGTTAGTCATTGTTGTGGTTAATAGGCATCAAGCTGTATGTATAGAACTACTGATTACTTCTCTCTATAGGCATCTTGCATAGTGTTTTCTGACACTATGAAAGCTATGCCATTGGAAGGGGGCTTTCTGGTTAGACTCAACTTTTTGACTTTTTGAATTTTCTGAGTCCTCCATCTAAAGTGTACAGCAGGTCAGCAATAAGAACTTACAGTCATCTTTGGACAGGCAACTAAAGATATTACAATAGCCTATTTTGTTTTGGGGGTCAGTTGGACTACTGTGCACAACAACCTTTTGTTGGGACTGATGTCTTCTTAGATGCTTCCTACTGTAGATACTAACTAATACATGAGTGTAAATTATATTACTAAGCTGTTGTTAGCCAACAGCAATTTGTCTAAGGAGAATGTATCACAAATTCTGGGACTTTTGAAACAATTATGGTGTGGCATATGAAGCTCCACTGAGTCAGGGATTATTTTAATTTTGTTAGGTCCTTCTACATTTATTCATTCTGACCCATCTAGAACTTGAACTCAAAAATGCGGTTCCATGATAATGATTATTCTTGTTGTATTGGTGGCCATGTTACAATAAGGGCCTTAAGAAAGAGTGAGTAAACATAACTGGTTGATTAGAGACAGGACAGAAGATATAAGGGAACAGCTGAAGCAGGAAAAAAGCTGCCACTCAAGATATGCTAGAATTCTCAGTTGTTGACAGGACTTAATTTTGTTGTACAAGGCTCATGATTTTGTTGCTGAGTTCAATAAAAACCTATTTATCTTATAATCCTCCTTTTACTTGAATAAGTTGAGTGGGTCATTAGAAACAAAAAGAATCATATCTAAAGCACATACACAGGAGAAAATGTAGATGGCATATAGAAAGAAATTTCCTGTTCTCACACTCCCTGTTCCCTTTGACCATAGAATAAACAGAAGGGAACAGTACAATGATAAATGTAAATTCTCCCTGCTCCCATCTAGACTGTACTATTCAGAGTATTTGGCAAAGCTTCATTAAGTGTCAAGGCAGTAAAAGCTTTCATAATAGATAATTCTAGAAATTTTTGGCTTGAGATAGTGGAAATTTAATTCTAATCCCATGGAACAATGGATTGTAGACATACAGAATGGTACAGAGTCATTCAGAAAATCAAGCTGTTAGAGGATTCACAATTTGTAATCCATGGCTCTGACTGCTGTCAGGCAGCCATTAGACAGAGAAAGACAAGAATCAAGACCAGAAGATTTAGAACTGAGATGATCTTGTATAACTAATGTCTTAAGTATGCTGGTGAAACTACAGTTGTAGGAACATACATGATAGTAAATATCAGTGGAACACAACCAAGTTATGTTCCTGGTGTGATGGAAAAGTCAAATTAAAACTGAGAAGCCCATATGTATTGTGCTATATCTCATCTTGCAGTAGTAGATCACATCAAAGTACCTTCTCTGTTAAGCTGAAATATAATATGGAACATATAAATAGGTTCTATGTGAATTATCTTCTAATAAAATCATATTCAGCCTGTACCCCAGCCAACTATTCAACACAATTGCTGTCCTAAGATGTAGTTATTATAAAAAGTAGATGTTCCTTTTCCATTTCTCATGGTATATAAAATTGCTGCATCTGTGATGCTGAAGCAAAGAGATTCAGTGACTGTTATAACAGGCCAGGCATTGGTACAGAGTTTGAAAGCACCTGAACATTTTTAAAAGCACTTAGAGGTAATCACTGATTAAAATATATGTGTCATCTTCCACCTTCTTTGTCCTCAGTAGAACAGCTAAGCAGAGGTTTAAAAAATAGATGTATATAAGTCCTGTCTACCCTTTTTACAGTAGAACATTCTCTGTGAGAATTACCTGTAAATAAAGAACTGATATCAGTCTAATGTGAGAGTCACATTCATTCATGCTTTTTTCTCAGCCCATGAATAGTGCTCTGCCATTGACTAATACTTAAACACAAATTACACTTACTTCACAGATGATGATAGGTTTTTTTTTCCTACTGCTTGGATAGTCACACTTGTATAGCCTATCACCTTCTCTAAGAATCAGTGTTGATCATAAACATTGTCATGGCCATGCTCTGTGGAACATTACCTACTGTGGCTTATTTATGTTGGAAATACATCTTTTCTGTTCAGCCAAAATAATATTAGGATTGCTTTCTGTAGCGAGTGAGACAAAGAGTAGCAGTTGTACAGATTTTAGATGTTTTGCCCTCAATCCTATTTTTCTCATAAACCTTATTATTTTTATTGATGTTGCAGAATTCGTAGTTCTCAGCACTGCATATATTTCATTACAGCTGCTATACCTCTCTTTTCAGTTTCAAATGTCAAAAACCCAATATCAGCTACCTCAGAGAAAATGAAAATTTATTAAATCATACACCTAGAAGGCCCAGGGGTTTTGCTGACTTCAGGCATTGCCATAGCCACAACTAAAAAATAGTTTTCTCCATCATTTAGCTCTATTTTTATCAATAGGCTTTAAATTAAATGTAGTTTCTTTACAAGGTACATAACTGGTCATTATCTGACTAAAGCTTATTTCCTTGGTGTTGTGATATACATTAGTCTGAAATATCTGGTAAGAAGCATTGGCATGATCAGAAAAATGATTATGAATCTATATTAAAATTTAAGACAAATTTTAAGATTATAATTTTATATTTCTTCTTTCCCACTATTCCTAAATTTCTCACATAATCTTCTCTACTCTCCTTTAAGTTCATGACCTCTTTTCTCACTAATTGTTACTTCATGTATATATGCATACGTATAAATATATGTGTATATGGTATATGTTTTGAAAATGATTTATATAATATATAATCCTAAATATAACCTGTTCAGTCCATGTAATGCTACCTATATACACTTTCAGGGTTGGACATTTGGCATTAGACAACCAATTGCTATGCTCTTTCTTGGTGAAGGAAACCACTGCTTTCATTTCCAGCTTTCCTCAGTTGTATTAAATTGGGGCCCCTCATGCTTTCCTCTATCCAGTTTGGCATGTTCATTGGTATCATCCTTACTCAGCTCATGTTTAGGCAGTGATGTTGGTGTGATACTTTATGGGTAGAGCATTTAATATCAAAAGTACTTGTAAGTTTCAGGCAGTTTCATTAATAACTAGGGACAATGGAAAAAATAGTCCATGTTAGCAGAGAGGTGATTCTTAGAATTCTCAAGGTAAAGAATAAAGTGGAAGGACTAGTTATGAGGACCCTTCTATAAGTCTTACTAGTTCTAAGAGTAGACTGGTGAACTTGGGCTACAGCTGTAAAAATAAAAACAGCTTCTGCATTCCAAGTGAGGAAATAAATCCTCCTCTTTCTCCTCCTCCCCCTCATGCCTTCTCTTCCTCTTCCTTCCTTTTTTTTTGTTCTTATCTTCTATAATCTTCTTTTACTAGTAGCATTTATCTCTCCTGTGATGAAAATAACTATCTAAGGCAACTTAATGGAAGGAATGTTAATTTGGCTCATGACTTAAGGGAATATACTCAATCTATTATTAGGAAATGCTTGGAGCTGGTATGGCTCACATCTCCCTCCACAGACACTTGCTCACACTTTGACAGAACAGAAAATAGGGAGAAGAAAATGCTGGTGCTTGCTTAACTTTCTTCTTTCTTCTTTACGTTAAGCCCAAGACCCCAGGCTGTGGGATGGTTTCTGTTCACATTCAGGATGGAACATAACTTCTTAAGTAGCTCTATCTGTATAAGTTCTCAACTATAGACCTCAATGTGTCCCTAGACATTTATTAATCCAATTGATTTGAAACTTAGGATTTACCACCACACTTACATAACTCAAATTTGGTTGTATATAAGGGCTAGGAGCTGGTATACTCCACAGGGGAAAGGGCTGTGAAGGCACTTCATTTTGTATAGAGCAAGTAGAGAACAAAGGATGGAGAAGAGAAATGAGAAACAAGGTTTGTATATATCCATATTAGTAAATACATTGCCATTCTCTAGGTATCTTCTAGAAGTTCCTAAAAAAACTTCTAAAATTTTTCTAAAAAAAAATTCTTATTGATCATGCTTATATCATATCTGTACATCTGGTAGCTAGAGACACTCAGTGATTAGTGTCTGTCGGTATGAATGATAGTAGAATAATCAGTTCCATAGCCAAGAGGTAACAACAGAGAAAGAAATCTTCAGTCAAGATTTTTGTTGATCCATGACATTGACATGGCTTGAAACCAACAGCATATAGCACATCTGGTTCTAAGTTATAAAATTTCACTTTCTGATAACATAGTTTAGTATTTTCCACATATTCTTTGCATTGGCAGTAATCAGATGATTTATTTACCACAGATAAAAAAAAATACTGAGAATTAAATAGTACATGTTTACCACAGTATTTTTCCTAAGGCAGATGAGCCAAGTATTTGCCTGTAGAAGATGGAGGAAGAAAATGCATCCTTGACTTCTTCCTCACGAACACACCCTGAAAGCCTAACATGAGATTGAGAAAAAATATGAGTTCAGTACATCTTTTATAAAATTATCACAAAAGAGTCTTTTTTTCTTTATTTATTTTGTATTTATCAAGAAAAACAGTAAAACTAATTTAAAATGCTGAAAAGTTAAAAATAACTATAAGGAAGATAAAAATCATAAGCATGGCTTATCAAGGGTGATATTGCAAATAAGATTGCTACACATATATTTACTTTGTGTTCAGCTTTCCCTCTGAATTTTTTTTCCATCCCTGTATATCCTTATTCAAGGCCCCTTCCCCCTCCCACCACATCAGGTCATTTTTTCTTCTCCACAAATCCCTGTCCCCTCCCGGGGCAGGGAGCAGACAGTCCTATGGTCCCACTGACCCAATAATGCTTGGATAAGTCTCCACTCCTTGCAAATCCAGTTTTGTCCCCCCTCCCTCAAGAGTGAGTCAGGTGTTCCTATAGTTGGAGTGGGATCCAAAGGTCAGTCCAGGGTGTCTCTGATTCCAAGCTGTTCAGTGGTTGTGGTTTGCCGCTTGGGCATGCTTGGCTTTTTTTCTTGTTTGTTTGTTTAGGGATCACTAATGAGTGAGTACATCCCCTGCTTATCTTTCTGAGTTTGTGACACCTCGCTCAGGAGGATATTCTCCAAATCCATCCATTTGCCTGCGAATTTTAGGATATCATATTTTCTTACTGCTGAGTAGTATTCCATTGTGTAGATGTACCAGTTTGTTAATTCATTCTTCAGTTGAGGGACATCTAGGTTGTTTCCAGGTTCTTGCTATTACAAATAATGCTGCTATGAACATAGTTGACCTAATACATTTGGAGTGTGAATGTGCCTATTTAGGGTATACACCCAGAAGTGGTTTTGCTGGATCCTTGGGGAGATTGATTCTCAGTTTTCTGAGAAACCGCCATATTGCATTCCAAAGTGGCTGAACAAGCTTACACTTCCACCAATAATGGAGGAGTGTTCCCCTAGCTCTGCATCCTCTCCAACATAGGCTGTCATCTGTGCCTTTTATCTTAGCCAATCTAACAGGTGTTGGGTGGTATCTCAAAGTTGTTTTGATTTGCATTTCTCTGATAGCTAAAGATGAAGAGCACTTTTTCAGGTGCCTTTCAGCCATTCGTAGTTAGTCTGCTGAGAATTCCCTTATTAGATCTGTACCCCATTTTTGATTGGTTTATTCAAGGTTTTGGGCTCTAGATTCTTGAGCTCTTTATATATCTTAGAGATCAGTCTTCTATCACTTGTAGGATTGGTGAAAATCTTTTCCCATTTTGTAGGCTGGCGTTTTGTCCTATTGACAGTGTCCTTGGCTTTGCAAAAGCTTCCTAGCTTCAGGAGATCAACTTATTGATTGTTGGTCTTAGTGTCTGTGCCACTGGTGTTATATTTAGGAAGTGGTCGCCTGTGCCAGTTCGTAGAAGTGTATTTTCCACTTTCTTTTCTATCAAGTTCAAAGTGGCTGGGTTTAAGTTGAGGTCTTTGATCCACTTGGATTTGAGATTTGTACAGGGTGACAGGCTAGGATCTATTTGCATTTTTCAACACACTTCCATCCAGCTATGCCAACACCATTTGTTAAATATACTATCTTTTTCCATTGAATGTTTTGGGCCTCTTTGTCAAAGATCAGGTGTTCATAGGTTTTTGGGTTAATGTCTGGATCCTCAATTCTATTCCATTGGTCCACAAGTCTGTTTTTATGCCAGTACCAGGCTGTTTTTATTACTGTAGCTCTATAGTATAACTTGAAGTCAAGGATGGTGATACCTTCAGAGGTTCTTTTGTTAAGTAAAATTGTTTTAGCAATCCTGGCTTTCCTGTTATTCCAAATGAAATTCAGTATTGTTCTTTCAAGGTCCAAAAAATATTGTGTTGGAATTTTGATGGGCAGTGCATTGAATCTGTAGATTGCCTTTGGTAGAATTGCCATTTTTACTATGTTGATCCTACCAATCCAGGAACATGGGAGAGCTTTCAATTTTCTGATATCCTCTTCAATTTCTTTCTTCAGTGATTTAAAATTTTTGTCAAATAGGTCTGTTACTTCTTTGGTTATAGTTACTCCAAGGAATTTAATACTATTTGCAGCTATTATGAAGGGTAATATTTCCCTTATTTCTTTTTCAGCTCTTCTATCTTTAGTGTATAGAAGGGCTACTGTTTTCTTTGAGTTAATCTTGTATCCTGCTATATTGCTGAAGGTGTTTATCAGCTGTAGCAGTTCCTTGGAAGAGTTTTGTGGGTCACTTATGTATACAATCATATCATCTGCAAATAGAGATTGCTTCACTTCTTCTTTTCCAATTTCTATGCACTTAATCTCTTTTCGTTCCCTTATTGCTTTAGCTAAAACTTTAAGAACTATATTGAATAGATAAGGGGAGAGAGGACATCCTTGTCTAGTTCCTGACTTTAGTGGGATTGCTTGGACTCCATTAAGTTTGATACTGGCTGTCGGCTTCTTGTAAATTGCTTTATTATATTTAGGTATTCTCCCTGTATTCCTGATCTCTCCAGGGCTTTAATCATAATGGAGTGTTGGATTTTGTCAAAGGCTTTTTCCACATCTAAGGATATGATCATGTGGTTTTGTTCCTTTAGTTTGTTTATATGATGGATAACATTTACAGTTTTTTGTATGTTAAACCAGCCCTGCATTTCTGGGATGAAGCCTACTTGGTCGTGGTGGATGATATCTTTTATACATTGTTGTATACGGTTTGCCAAAATTTTGGTGAGAATTTTCGCATCACTATTCATGAGGGAAATTGGTCTTTAATTCTCCTTCTTTGTTGTGTCTTTGAGTGGCTTGGGTATTAGGGTGATTGTGGCCTCATAAAAGGAATTTGGCGATATTCCTTCAGTTTCTACTGTGTGAAATAGTTTGAGGAGTAACGGTAGTAATTATTCTTTGAATGTCTGTTAGAATTCAGCACTGAAGCCATCTGGACCAGGGCTTTTATTTTTGGGGAGGTTTTTAATGACAGCTTCAATTTCCTTAAGGGTTATAGGCCTGTTTAGGTAATTAATCTGTTCTTCATTTAATTTTGGTAGATGGTACCTGTCCAGAAAGCTGAACATTTCTTCTAGGTTTTCCATTTTTGTGGAATACAGAGTTTCAAAATATGATCTGATAATTCTATGTATTTCCTGAGGGTCTGTTGTTATGTCCCCCTTTTCCTTTCTGATTTTGTTGATTTGAACACTCTCTCTCTGTTTTTTGATTAGTTTGGCTAAGGGCTTATCTATCTTGTTAACTTTCTCAAAGAACCAACTCTTAGATACATTGATTCTTTGTATTGTTTTTTTTTTTGTTTCAACTGTATTATTTCAGCTCTAAGTTTGATTTTTTCCTGCCGTCTACTCCTTCTAGGTGAGTTTGCATCTAATTGTTCTAAGGCTTTCAGCTGCACTGTTATGTCTCTAGTGGGGGAATTTCTCTAGGTTTTTCATATAGACATCTAGCGCTATGAATTTTCCTCTCAAGACTGCTTTCATTGTGTCCCACAAGTTTCGATACATTGTAGATTCATTTTCATTGAATTCTAGGAAGATTTTTGATTTCTTTCTTAATTTCTTCCTTGACCCAAAGATGGTTCAGCTGAGTGATGTTTAGTTTCCATGAGTTGGTAGGCTTTCTTTGGGTTCTGATGTTGTTGAACTCTAACTTTAGGCCCTGGTGGTCCAATATGTTACATGGGATTATTTCCATTTTTTGTATCTGTTGATATTTGCTTTATGACCAATTATGTGGTCAATTTTGGAGAAAGTTCCATGAGGAGCTGAGAAATATGTATATTCCTTTGTGTTTGGGTGGAAGCTTCTGTAGATATCTCTTAAATCCATTTGCATCATAACCTTTTTAGACTCCTTATTTCTCTGTTGAGGCTCTGTCTGGTTGATCTAACCAGGGTTAAAAGTGGGGTATTGAAGTCTCCCACAATTAGGGTGTAAGAATTGATGTGGGATTCGAGCTTTAGCAGTGTTTCTTTTACATAAGTAGGTGCCCTTATATTAGGGGCATAAATATTCAAGATTGAAATCTCCTCTTGGCCAATTTTTCCTGTGATGAATAAGTAGTGACCATCTTGGTCCCTTTTAATTGCTTTTTGCTTAAAGTCTACTTTGTTAGATATTAGGATTGCAACCCCTGCTTGTTTCTTAGGACCGTTTGACCAGGAAATCTTTTCTCAACCTTTTATTCTAAGCCTGTGTCTGTCCTTGCAGTTGAGGTGTGTTTCTTGTAGGCAACAGAAGGATGTCTTCTGTTGTTGCATCCATCTTGTTAGTGTGTGACGTTTTATAGGAGAGTTGAGACCATTGATATTAAGGGAAATTAGTGACCATTGATTCATATTTCCTGCCATTTTTGGTGGTAACTTGTTTGTATTTCCTATCTCTAGGGTATTCTTTGTGGAATTATTGATTGTTTGTGATTTCGTGGGTGTATCTGAGCTCTTTAGGTTGGAGTTTTCCCTCAAATACTCTCTATAGTGCTGGATTGGTAGATAGATATTCTTTCAGTCTGACTTTGTCCTGAAATACCTTGTTTACTCCATCTATGGTGATTGATAATTTTGCAGGGTATAGTATTCTAGTTTGGCAGTCATGCTATTTTAACGTCTGTATAACTTCTGACCAAGCCCTTCTAGCTTTCATCATTTCCATTGAATAGTCAGGCATTATTCTGATGGGTCTGCCTTTATATGTGAGTTGGCCCTTTTCTTTTGCAGCTCTTAAAATTTTTTCTTTGTTCTATATGTTTTGTGGCTTGATTATAATGTGGCGCGCTGAGCTATGAGATTATAATTACATCATTTCCCTCTCTATTTCTATAATGACAAATATTTATAGTTATTATGGATTATGCTGTTTATGGTGGTTGTAGCTTCTCGTTCGAGATCCATTACCCCACTTCACTAGTCATAGTTAGTGGACCAATATCTATTCTTTATTTCTTAATTTCAAATAACTGTCTACCAAAAACAGTTTAAGTGTTTAATTCAGTTCTATTGTTACCATAACAACTGCAAAGAAGAGAAAAATCTCTCTTTTCATATATGAATCTATAATGTTGTTTAGTATTGGTCTCCTTGGTGGTCCTGGATCACTCCAGGTGGCAGTAATACTGCTCAAGTCTACTGAGTTAAGTATTTCACAGCCTACAGCATCACAAGCAAGCAACACTAGTGGAGGTATATTAGTCTACTCTCTTAAGTTATGTTACTTATCCATCACAGCAGAGTTAGAAAGAACATTTTTCCTACAGGGAATTCTTGGAGTAGCTTAAGTCCTCAAATAAATTAGGTAAATTATGACTATCGTGATGCTTATGCAATGTCAGTATGTTCACTTAACTGCTGTCTATGTCCTATCTAAAGTCCCAGCTTTGAGTAAATAAAGTTGCAAAAATGTCAATTCTCTATATCTGTGAAAAGATACTGAGAGAAAGATTTTCGATGACTGGTCCTAGGAGTTTCACATGTGTAGTGTGGTGGCCACTATTTCCTTATGTCATCCTGTCATCAGAGCAGTCAAAATTTCAGTCATGACACTGAACATTCCTTTAGATACATGCTGTCATGTCACTTTTATAGATGATCTAAGCAAGAGACTCTCAGAAAGAATCCCAACACAATTTTAAAGGAAATTTGCTTATTTTTATTTTATATGTATGGGTTTTTGCCTACCTGTATATATGTGCACCATATGAATATATATTCATGAAAAGGGAAAAAGAGGGTGCTTTATTTCCTGAAACTGGAATTATTGTTGCTTGTGAACAATATTGGTGAACAATATTGGAAATATTGGTGCTAGGAACTATCCTACGTCCTGTGCAAAGACAGTTAGTGTACTTCACCACTGAACCACTTCTCCAGCCTTTAGATCATCGCTTGTATGGCATTTGACTTAGCAAGGAGAAAACATTTTTATAATATCAGTTGCTACTTAAAAGTCTCTTAATTTTAATTTTATTTTGTTGGTTTCTGATGACAAATATTCACAACACAGTTATATATAAGTCAATAATATTATATGGATACCAGTGTGGTTAAGTTTTTTTTTGAATTATATAGTACCAAAATATTTAAATGTACTCAAAATATGAAGAAACTCACTCTTTTAAAAATCTTACTTCTTACATTTCAAAATAATTCAACTGTGTGTAGCATCTGTTACCTTGTCAAAATGTGTTTTTATTATTGAATGTCATATAGTTTTAGAATAATGGCTCATAAAATCCATGTGCTTCTTGAAGCTGAGAGTATCACTGTCTAATTAATCCCCTTGTTTCAGAAAGGCAGCTTAGGCACTTAGCATTACAAGCATGTGGACAGTTTTCTTTTGATTCAAAGACAAACAGTCATAATCTTTTCCTAATCATTGATTGTCAAAGTAGAGTTCAACAATAACTTGATTTATATTTTAGAAAATTCACCAGATGACTACAATACGGCTTGCCAAATAAAAATGTTTGATTCACATGTTAGATTTTTGTTCTTCCATCAGTATGAGAATTGCTGTGGATAGACTCTGTTATACTACCAAATGGTGAATTGGAGATGGTCTAAGCTATAGTGTGTAAGGATTCCTAGCATTCCATGTAGCTGAGCCAACTCAGCTCAGGTGGAATGCACCTTGTATGAGCACTGCATACTGATGCACTTCCCTGGCCCCATGAGGCATATCTGTACATGCCCCCTCCCTTAAGTGAGACTGCTCGCACATGCTCTGGTCCCTTTTTTCTGTCCCCTGACTTCTGTCCTGCTCCTCTGCTTCTGCACCCACCTGGGAATTTTCTCTGAAATAAACTCTAGTGTGTGGCCTTAATAGTGTATATTTGCTTTCATGCGCGAAACTAACATAGTGTGTAGTAATATGTCTCTGGCCTAGACTTTCCAGCCTAGCCCCAAGGTTGGGATCCATTCACAGCCCCACTGCCACTTAACACCAGATAAACATACAGACACATATTAATTTTATGCTGATTGGTCTATGGCTCAAGCATGTAACTTGCTAACTCTTACTCTTAAACTAACCCATGATTCATATCTTATTCAGCCATGGGCCTCAGTATCTTTTCTTTTCTTCTTTTCCTGCTTAAATTGTTTAGCATTATACCGTGTTTTTTCTTTTTATTAATTTTATTTTTTTATAAAATAAAGTCCTTTTTTCCCATGTATCCCCCTGCTCTCCCTCCCTTCCCCCTCTCAATCTCTTCCTGTCAGCCTTCATCCTCCTTCCTCCCCATCTGCCATCCCCTCTCCCAAAAGGGCAAGAAGTCTCAAGGTGGATCAACTCAGCATTCACTCCAGGCAGGTCTGATTTCCTCATCCTAACATCCTCCCTCTGCTGGTGTCTCATTGTGGTGTCTTCATGGTGTCTCTCTGGCTTCTCTGCTCTGCTTTTCATTGTCCCACAGTTTTCTTAGTCTGCTAGTCCCACCCACATTTCCTGTCTGATTCTGGCTAATCAGCATTTTATTAAACGAGTAGGAGGAAGAAATATTTCCAACATACTAGAACATACTCTCACAGCAATACTGTCCAGTTTAAAATATATTGGGAGTTTACTTTATTAAGTATGTTTTAAACTTAATTTACTAAGGATACACTGGTACTTCCAAATAGGGAAAGATGAATAATACATGGTTTACCTATCCTCATGGATGAAAACTAGAGAAATACATAATAGATATTATCTTGGAGTAGAATCATCCAAGTGTTCCAAGGAGGATGAAGCATAATGTTTTTAAGGTTAATAAAGGGAATTTTTAATGGATTTTAACATAAATGTGGGAATTTTAAAGAAAAAAATCACTGGATATTCAGCCCTCAAGTAGAAAATTATCATCAATAGATACATAATATTTTATGTGTATATGTATATTAATATGGAACAGATAAATATGTTTCTATTTTAATATAACTTTAAGACCATCAAATACCAGGGTATTTTTTATAAGTTTAGATGAGTACTAAGAATTTTGCATGTATCATCTTACTCAGTTTACAAAATAATGCTATTGAGTTCATTCTGTTGTGATTCTAACAGATTGGTCAAGGAAAATAAGACTTTGACAAGTATATACTTCCCTGGGATTACACCAATGCTGCTCCATAAAGCCTAGACTCTGATTCAGTGATCTCCATGAACCTGAATGTAGAGTTAACTTCATTTCAGGCTCTATACTGTAAAGCATGGTGAGAGTCCCCATAAGAGATCACAAAGGGATTTTTAAGAAGATTTATTTATTTTTGTATATATGAGGGTGTTGCCTGTATGTATGCATGTGTACCATGTGTGTTACTGGTGCCTTCATGTGCCAGAAGAGGGCATTGGATCCTATGGAACTGAAGTTAATAGATATTTGTGAGCTGACATATGGGTACTAGCAACCCCAGAGTAGGCATTTGTTTTTAAGGCTGTGCTGTGTTAAATACTGCTCGATAGACTTTTGCTGGTCCTAGAGACTTTTCTCATTATGTGGAGCATAGGTTTTCTGCTAGTCAGTGGATTTTTGTTGTTGTTGGGATAAACACTCAAAACTTTAGCACATATCACAAAACTTCCATAAGACTTTCAAAGGCACAGTTACTTCTGTTCAAGCTAATAACACAATAGTATTTGAGTGCTTTTCATTTACTGCTTGTAGCTTTTTTATAGTATGTCATTGTGCTTTAGTGGCCATTGACAGTTTGGAAAATTTAAAGCAAAGCCCCATATCTTTTTTCTTCCTGCAAACAGCTGAAGGCATATCAAGGTAAAGCCCACCCTGGGTCTGTTAGTGTCTGTTACATTTGCAGTAGGTTGAATATTTTGCAAAGGAATATGGTTGCTAAGTTTTTCAAGCAAGAGCATACTAGCTAGCATTTCCTGCTGAGCTCTCCGTACATGGTAGATTTTCAATCAAAGCTAACTGAGCCTGTTAGTGGAAGAATAAATGTTTAGAGCTGCAAAACAACCCTGTCACCACCTCTCATTCCACTAAACATTTAAGTCCCAAGGAAAAGATTGAGGTGGAAATTTCTTTTTGTTTTTCTTTCTCTCTTTTTTAAATCAGGACAAGTCTTTTTTTGTACTTCACTTCCAGAAATAAAAAGGCAAATTCAATAGAAATGTTTTATGTCATAAGACTTACATATAAAAGAAATTTCAGAGAAGTTCTTGAGGTTTCCACAAAGCCAGAGATTTTCTATAGCAGCTCACAGTGAACATTGAATCTTTGGATTGATGGTTCCAGGGAAGAGGGAAGAGGGGATCTGAGGCTGAACAACCAGGACTCTTTACCAAGCAGAATACAAAGCATCTCAGAAGGAGCAGAAACAGCTCTCTTCAAATAGGGCTCCTCACTCTGTCTATGTGGTTTCTCCTTGGAGGTATATCCATTTCCTTTTCTCACTGGCCTCCTTCAGTTCCACAAAGTACAGATGTTTTTTTTCTTCATGGTTGTCTGTGAGAAAGAGCCTTACTGTGCACACCAGGCAGACCTTATACTTGTGGTGATCCTCTTGCATGTCCTCAAACTTGCATCTAAGCATTGGGCTTCCATACAATTTCTATGGAATGTACTAATATGAATCTTGAAGATAATATTCTAGTCTAAATGCAAACTTTGAACAAACCTCTGTACCACAAGCTTAGGCAGAAGATGAAATTTCCCTATGTTGCTTCCAACTTTTTCTTTATTTTCTTTTCTTTTAATTTTGAAATCTTAATGAATGTTATCTTCTCTCAGCTTTTGAGGAAATTAATTACTAAATTAGTATTTTGTAATGATTCACTTTGAGCATATAAAGTATTTGATTTATCTCAGAGAAATGCAAATATGGCTTATTTACTTACTTAATAATTATTGGAAATATCATTGTTGGTATACATTTTTGGTACAAATTGACATTCTAAAGCATTTGAAAATGCCATTTTAAGCAGAACTTAATAGCAAATACCAATAAAAGATCTTTTCTACCAAGTAAACATCTTGAATATGTGGTAGGCAAGTGAACCCCAATGTCAAGTAAATTGTTGATCCTTGTCTTTAGTAACTCGAGCCAAACAACTAAACTGGCTAATAGGAGCTCTGTGTTTCATCCAACAACCAGAGAGCCTGCATGGGACCTCTACATATATATGACAGTTGTATAGCTTGTGAGACTCTTAACAGTAGGCCCAGAAGTTGTTCTTAACACTTTGTCTGGTTCTTAGGAACCTACTCTCATACAGAACTGCTTTGTCCAGCCTTATACATCCCTACCTCTCAGTCATCTCTCTATTATTTTTTGCCCACCCATGTTGAGAATCAAGAGGAAGTTAGAGAGATATTATAGAAAACTATCTTGTAATGGTAAATAAGATTTTCTTATGTGGGGTTAGGAGAGAGTGTCCTGGAGTAAAACAAATCATTTTGGATATAAGCTACTGACAGACAGTAATTAATTAATACATGAGATTTATGTGACCACGTAAAAGAGAAATATGGTTCACTTCCTGTTGTTATTATCTTCATCTTGAAATCTGGCAATAATTTTCATTTTTTGTTGTGATAAGTAGAATTAATAAATGTCATTTGAATGAAAGTAATTGCTTTCTTTTTGAGTGAAAGTGGTTTAAACATGTTATCCTATTTAATGTTTTCTTTTTTTAAGACAAACCAATAGTGCTAGGAAATCAGAAGTTTAAATACAAATAAACGCTATATTATCTTCTTATGTTGCATAATCTACAATATAAGCAATGGTATTGTTGATAACTTGCTTGATTTTGCTAAAGCAATGCCCTATACCCTTTTGTTAAGAGAGCTAGCCACAATTTGAGCATGTCTTTTTCCTATGAAGAGCTTGTACCTTAAAGAATTCAACAGGATAAGGTCACTGCTAACAAGAGTGTAAAGAAACATCTTCTGAGAGAGTTACTTCACCTTCTGTGACTGTTTTGTCAGCTGTTAAGTGAGAATAATGTCTCTTCTTCTGCAGGTGCTGTGAGGACAGATGAGAAAGGTCACCATGCTCTTTGAAAGAATGATTCCTCATACACTCTGCTACCTTATTTCAACCTTTTGAGAGGTAGCAATGACAATTAGAAGTAAAAGAGGAGACCTACATAAGTGATTGTGGGATCCAAACAGTTCACATCATTTATATTTTATCTTGAAAGCAACAATTGATTGGAAAGCATTTTCCATCCATGACTGAACACTCTGCCATTATGACTGCAATTGCTTAAAACGAAGATGCATGAGACCACTGAGGAAAAAAACCTGAATTTTGTAAGAATAGGGCTTACATGCTGCAGAGATATTTCACAGCACAAAACTGTCTTATTAACTGTTTTGCAGTGGGGTTTTGTTTGTCCCTTCAACTTATTCCACAAATTCCTTCAAATTGTCCCCATGAAGACATACAAAATTCTTCCAAACAATATGATTCTTCAGTTCTTTCAGTATTTTTGAGTTCACAGGGCATTCTGTGAGGTACTAATCTTGGTGAGTTACTTAGAACTTCTGACACAAGTACTTTTCACTTCATAAAATACTTTTTGATATTGTAATTCCTCAGTTTCATTTTCTCACAGCTTGTCCTGTTTTTATAATATCAAAATAACAAATTAGAGCTTAGCATATACCTCAGCAGTTAAGAGTGCTTACCGCTGTTGTAGAGACTCCCAAATTGGCTCCCAGTACAACTGCCTTCAATCACTGCTAAAAGGGATCTAATGCACTCTTCTGGCCTCCACTGGCACTTATACTTTTGTGCACCCACAACCACATACAGATACATGTAACTAAGAATAAAAATAAAGTCTTAAACAACATGATGTTATTGATCACCTGTCATGTTATCAGTTCAAAACCTAGAATTACTAATCAGATTTAATTTGGAGCTTCAGTATAATGAGAAAAGATCTTACTAAGAGTTTGCTCTGAAATGTTTTTTAGAAAACAATAAATAGAACAGGTTTAAAGTAAATGATTTTGTTGAGCATAGTGTGTCCTTATAATGTATATTCTCCTGGGACAGTAATATTTACCTGAGCTTCACCTTGTAAATATGTATGTGTGTGTATGCATGTGTGAGTAGTGTACTTAATATTGACACCTGTAGTTATAGCACTGTGATTATTATATGCATATTATAATATGCATGTATATGACACTATATTATTTTCCTTTTACCAAGTTTTACATAAATTATTTTTTGTTAATCATCCTTCTGTTCCCTATAATTAGGACAAAACTTTGCACTTAATTGACAAGGAATATTTCTGACATGAATTTATTTAGTTTCTTTCATTTATTGCCTAAAAAATGAAAAGGAATCTAGTCTTAAATACCAGGTGACAAGTACTCATCTTGGACTTGTAAGCATCTTTTGTATTTATGTTATTTAAGATGGTTGTGTGACATTTCTGATTCTTGACATCGTAGTACATTTATAAAATTTTCTACAACATTAAAAATGCCTTAGTATTATGTGAATATTATTTGTGTGTGGATGTCTTGCACCATTTTAAAGTTAAAGCACAAGTGTTCACTCCTTTAGGACTGTATTGCTTACTTTTCCACTGATTGATCTAATAAAGTATAAATAACAACTCTGAGTTATGTTGTTTTCACATTCTAAAATGCAATAAGTAACAACCTGGGTCAATTTTGGGCTCTTGTAGTTACTTATTATCTCGTGGAGGGAACTGGTCAAGAAGTAAGCCGAACTACCAATTAGAAGTAGGTCTTCACAAGCATAAAAATGAATAAAATCCTGTGTTATAAGGTAGCTATTGAGCAGGAAGAAAGAACATATCATGTCAAAGTGACTACAGGTAAAATCTCTAGCAACCTGAGACACATGGAGGAGGGGTAGAATATAGATTTAATAAAGCATTTTCTAGGATATTTGAACAAAACTAAGTATAGATTGTAAGAGGTGAAGTTGATATTTTAGACTTTCTTTTATGCCATGGAAAGGATTGAGGTTACTCTCTGATTAAGATCCAAAAGTGACTAGAGATAGTTTTCATGGAGAGATGACATTATTTGACTTGGTATTCAGGCCATTCATTTTGATTGTGCTCTGAAACAAAATGGCTTAAAAAGGCCAGCAGACAGAAGTCCACAAATAGCATAGGGAAAAAGTAATGGTGCCTTAACATGAACCAGTGTCCCCTGAGAGTCGTCCCTAGACCAGCCATGGCAAAATTCCCTGGACCTTCATCTACCTTTTTGTACTGGGTATGGAAGTGATAGACAAGCCAGAGAAATCCAAGCTAAAATAAGGCTTTGGAAAATTACAGAATTCTACAAAACTCTGCTACAATCATTCCAAGACCTTCTAAAATTTCAATGTATTAAGAAATGGGTATCTTCTTTCTATGTATTAAAGTCAGGTGTGTGCATTTATGTGTGTTGAAATAGAGTGGGCAGTTGAATTAGATACTGAAGCCTCATGTTTCTATGTAATACATCTTTATAAATTATTGTATCTACACTGATATATTGCCCTGCTGGATTTCTGTACCCACAGAATGAAATTATAAGAAAATCTACAGAGAATAAGGAACTATCCAGGCCAGCAATTTTAAAATTAGCTGAAGAAGAAAAGTGAATTCCTCATATTCTCCCAAGACAAATTCCTTCAGCCTGTCATATGCTGTGGATCATCTAATAGAATATTTTAAATGACTAAGTGTATTTTAATGAGCCTAGAAATTAAAATCATTCCCTTATTATGTGGAAAGACAAAGATGTCACAAGTATCTCATATCCTTAGGTAGAGCTCTGTGTCTAATTTAATAGCTCACCGAGGCCCTGGGTTTCTTTAGAACAGAAGAGATGGCATTTTAATGAAAAAAAAAAAAAACCAGAGACACTAAGAGTTTGTCTCATGTCAACCTTGTCAAAGTGGCCTCTGCCTAATTTGCAATAATTAATTTAATTTTTATATACCCAGGCTCAAAATTATATTGGCTACTGATATATCACTACTTTTATATAATTCAGATATCTATATCACATACCATGGTGTCTATCTTCTCCTTTCTTTGAAATACAGCAGGTATTTCTATTTAAAGTATTAAAATTCACTTGCTTTCTCAACCAGTAATATGCCATCCTGTATATAACAGGATTCAGTAGTTTTAATTAAAAGAGATAATGAATGAAGAGTAGATGTGTAATTTGCCCCTCAGCTTTGATTTTGGTATCAAAATCTTTGGTAGATAGTAGTAGACCTACTATCTTTGGTAGAAGATATAATAGGAATATTCAATTTGCTCAAAAAACTCCCATAAAGTTTTAACCAAGTTTATGATTTTTGTAGAGCTGCAATCATAATTCTCTTGTGGTGCCTGTGGTTCATGTGCTAAAGGCTAGATTCTTCTTTAAGTGCTTCTAACATGAAAACTGGAAAGAATGGGGAAAATATAGTATGTTAATAGTTATTCTAAGTTTGGTAGGAATTGTACAAAACTCTGCAAGTTTGAGAAAGTGTTTTCTTAAACCTAAGAAAGAGTCAATTGGCTGTCATACGAGCAGCTGAATGGAGTGATTTTGGACTACGAAGATCAAATACATAATACTAATTTAAAGAAAGGGGTTCCTTGTTTTGATTCCTGCTCTGGCAAAGTGTGGTTTATGTTCCCTTGCCCATGTGGTTCTAAGCCTACAGAACATCCCGAGGATGTATATGGAGAAGAGATCTCATCATGGTGAACATAAGCAGAACAAGTAGAATACAGGAAGGCAGCGATGGCAAGATACAAACAACAAAGGCATGCTCTTAGTGATCCACTTCACAAAGGCATGCTCTTAGTGACCCACTTCACTTAACTAGGTTCACTTTCAAACTTTTATTCTATCCTGTCAGTGTCATTAGATCCACTCAGAGATTGACCTATGCATTAGGCCTGTCCTTAGGAACTAATTTTTTAAAACAGCCTCCTAGTTGCATCCAGAGGTCTGGGTTATTAAATCATGAAGTATTTCATAGTCCAGTTAAATTGGCAATGAAAACTGGCCATCACAGCAGAGACTAACCATGTTTTAAAGCATGAATCAAAACACCTCATTTAGACATGGAAACTACTCAAACCCCAGAACATGTATTTTAGTTGTCTGAAGTCATTAAGCCTAATTAAATTAAATAGAAATTTCATCCTACTTTAAATATAAAAGTGAATGAGTCAGATATGAACAATAATTTTTGTTTAACATGTGTTTAAAAGCAAAACCATGGCCAATGCTGAGATGGTTTTGAGTCAGAAAGGAGAGTTCAGATCTCATTAGTATAAATCTAGTTTCATATTTAATTTGAAATGCACCAAAGTGTGATGGTATCAATATTTTGTTTCTGTCTACTTAGAAGCCTGTACTATGAAGCTATGAAGGAGGAAGATGTGGTTGGTTATAGACAAAATACTTTGGGTGTGTATTGTTATACATAGACTAATACCAAGGCAGTAACAGGCAGAATTTTTAAACTATAAGAATAATAATAAGCATTACCTTTCAAAGATCACAGCATTATGAACTATCTTATCTATTTATACAAAATAGCTTGTAATAATATATATATTGTGACCTAAAGCTACTTTAGTCTGTGTTCTCTCTGCATACTTTGTGACTGTTATTTAAAAGAAACAAAGATTTATGAGGAAGAAAACTAAGATATATTTGATTGACATGCAGTTATGAATTTATAAATTAAACTATTATTTTAGCGTGTCTTCAAGTTTATCTTCACAAGGACTAAAGCAAACATAATTATATTGCTACTGTTGTATATTCATTGGGTAAAACTGAAACTGATGCATCCTATTATTAAGTAATTCTTTGTTTTGGCATCACAAAAATATTTCAGATGTAATTTGCTAAGATTGAGTCAGTATCTGACTTTATAGCAAGAACTCTGCTTTAGAAAAAAATTAGAAGCTTAACTCTTGTAATGGAGATGGAATGATATTGAAGATATAAATAAGTCTTTAAAAATTGAGTTTTTGAGTATTGAACATGGAAGTTTATGTATAAAAATAATGTATATTATGTATAGAATTAATTTACATATATACTCATGTATTTCTATTATGTATTTTTTTGATATATGCTTTAAATAGAAAGCACTAACTACATATCAGTTAGAATCTATGTCGAATGGATAGATTTTGGTTGGCACAATGATTAAGAGCACTTATTACTCTTACAGATAGCCTGGATTTGGTACACACACCCACGTGACATTTACTCAGTGCAAGAGTATGTATATAAATGTGATAGTCACTTTTTCATTACTCTAACAAAATTCTCTGAATAATTATTTTATAAAGGTTCAAAGTTTACTTCTGCTCACAGTTTTAGAGCATAGAGACTCTTTTTAGGCAGGGTACCATGGTGTGAATGTTTGGGAGAGCAAAGTTCAACTATTAATGAGCCATGGAGGAAAATCAACAAACAGAAAGATTGACGATCCTTATTCTCCTCTTCAAATCTAAAAGGACAATGAATGATTGCTCTACCTCTTAATGATGTGTCACGCAGGATGGAGCATCAGCCTTATTCCAGTCATTTTGTGATCTTAGCTGAGGTCAGATGGATAAGCCATTACTCCTATGTATAGAGATGACCATGGTTTCAGTTTGTTTAAATGTTGTAATGGAAATTTCTAGCAACAGTCACTGAGGACATGAGACAGACCTATGCTCTGCAGAAGTTTATGAATGCTTATATAAGAACAACAATATAATAGGTCAAAATGAATCCTTAAAAATGGAAGATTTTTCTTAGGATTAGGAATGTACTCAGAGGGTTACAGTTACATATGTTTTTTATTCATATACAGATGAATGGTTATAAAAGAGGTTATGGATATAAGAGGAGTGGGAGGTAAGGTGAGCATGAGAGTTCTATAACAGAGAGATGGGGAAAGAAAATTATATAATTATAATTTAATTAAAAATAATCTCCAAATACCTGGATGGTAAGTGAGGCAGTTTAATGAGAATGGCTAAACTGGGTCATATGATTGAATACTTGGTCCTCAATTAGTGGGACTGTTTGGGAAAGATTATGACTTATAAGCTTCTTGGAGGAAGTGTGTAACTAGAGGAAGGCTTTATGATATGGAACTAATAAAATCTATGGAAGAAACAGAAATTCAGAGTTTTGCCTTTTCCCTCTTAATTTTGTTCACAGAACAGAACACTGAAAGCACTGCCTTATGTTCATACTACTCTGTTTTCTTAATATCTAAGTATGGAGGTGAAAGATAAGGGCTCTCCCTCATCCGAAAATTCCCAGAGCAGTGGTCATTTAGATAAATTATCAGGATCTGTAGTGTTAGATTTATTAAAGTAATTTTTATCTGTAATGTACAAATGAAACGTTGCCTAGTTGTTTAAAGACAATGTGAGTAAAATGATTCTGAAAGTGCAAAATTATTCTAGTAACACTGGTATAAAAGAACACTATCTGTTGTTTAGAAATTCCTAATGCATGTAAAAGCAAGTGTTGTTTACTCAGCAAAACAATGGAACAAATAAAGTAGTTTTACAGCTAAACCGGTTTGTACCTTCCCTTATTTATAACTGTGTAGAGTGCAATCATCACCTTTATGAGCTTTACTTTTTTTAAACAGAAACAACTCCTAGTTACTAGCCAAACAGGGAATTGAATGGGGAATATTCAGCAGTGAGCCTGTGAATGACAGCTAAAAAGAATTTTCTTTGCCAGTTCTTCAAGATTCAGCTCACTTTCTTCATTACTAGGACACAGTCTGGGTTTCTCCACTGATGGTGGTGTGTGCTGAAAGGGAAGGTGTTAAATGTTTAACAAATTTACAAAAATTCATGGAACTATTTACTAGTGGAAATTGGCTCAAGTATACCTTAAATTGGACTCTAAGAGAATCTTTAAGTCATAGCATCTACAGTAAGACATTAAAATAGCTTAGGATCTTAAGAAGTTTACAATGAAATGGAATGTTAATATGACAGCAATGGGTCATTATGGCTGGTGGCATGGTTCAGCATGCTAAGGCACTTGCTGCCAACCCTAATTACTTCAGTTAAATAACTTGACTTACCTGTTATAAACAGAAAACCAACTTCCATAAGTTGTCCTCTGATCTCTACACATGTGCCTGTGTATACTCTTCTGTCTGAGTGTATGAATAAATGGTCACACACACAAAGTAAATTAATTTTATACAAAATGGAATGGTATATCAACACATTAACAATAAATTAAGTACTCTGTAGATTAACCCTACTACTGTTGATGACTATCTATGATATAATCATGGGACCATCAATAGTCTAAATGTGAAACCCAAGAAAACTCTTAGAATTTCTCCATTGACAAAGTCAGTCAATTTCTATTGGGCAACTTTTATTGTTTATTCTTTGAACATATACAAATTGCCCAAAGCCACAGAGTAGTCTATACAGTTGCTGACTCCATAGCTGTCCCAGCAGAACCAGTAGAAACAGCCAAAGCTCCTGCCTCAGAGAATGGCACCCCATCACCCAACATCACACCCATTTTTTGGATTCCAAGATATTAGGCTTTGGAGACCGTTTCCTATGGACATGGGTTTGCAGAAATAATGTAATTGACTTTATATGTGGCTATACTCACTTGTTGCTAGAGGTAACATCTTAGCAAGTATCTTCAAGGCCTGCACACAGCTATCCATTTAAGAGTCAAGTCACATCACTTACCAGTTTAGCTAGCTCAGGAGACAAAGGGTAACTTTTTACAACCCAAGGCAAATTCCAGTCGTAAATAATTTTCATTACTAAAATTTTGGTTGTGAAAAGTTAGTCTTTGTCTACTGAGCTAGCTAAACTGGTAAGTGCCACAGGGAGTTTAATTATGCTCCAATAAGTAAATAAGCAGCATGAATGGGAATTTTTGTAAATGGGGAGATCATAAGAGTGGGTATGAATCTGAGAGGCCTGATAACTGAGTCTGATGGGGTGTGTGATATACAATAATAAATATATAAATTTAAAAAATGTGAAAAAAGAAAGAAAATTGTTTATGTACTTTCCATCATGTTTGATTTACCCCCTCAGCTTTCTAATGCTTTTGGTAAAAAGCTCATCTTTGGGGAAATTCCAATTTCATTTGGTCGAGTGATTTTATTTCAACGAGTATGCAAGCAATCCAATTGTACCATGGATAGCATAAAATCTATGGGAGAGAAAATAAGATAAATAAATATTATAAATAAAACATCAAGTCATAAAATCAATGAAGAAGGTATGAAAGTATAAACTTACAATATTATGCAGTTTTCATCCATTGGCTGCAGGGGATCTGTAATGGATTGTTTTCTATCTCTAGTTTCTTTGCCTTATTTTTCCAAGCACACAATGAAGAGATATTCTTTCTCATCTTATTGAGTTGCTTCAAACAGAATGCTGACTGGGATTGGTGAGGAATCTGAAAGTAAGTCTCTCTCTCTCTCTCTCTCTCTCTCTCTCTCTATATATATATATATATATATATATATATATATATATATGTATATATACATATATATATATATAAAAATTTTGGGGAACTTTTTTATCAGTATATTAAAGTTGAAGGTAGTGATTGTTGCTGTAAGTATTAACATGTCCAAGAAAGTGAGAATCATTTATTGACTGCCTTGACTAGGATATTTTTAGCTACATCTTTGAAGACCTTTCATTTGTTTTAGAAAGATGTCAATCCCATACGAGCTATCATTTGCGAAATGGGCAATTTTCTTTGAGTTTTACGGGGTTGCTCTAACTAGAGTAAGGATAGAACCAAGACTAACCCCTCAAATGATGAATTGAAGGCAGATTATAAGAAACTGTTTATTTTCTCCAAAAGCAATGCAATGAAAGGGATTTCAGAGGGATTACTTAAGCATGTGTTTTTCTGTAGTTTTGGTCTATTTTCATAAATGGTGAGCAGCCACTGAAGAGAATGAGTTGAGGAACTTTCTGGAAATGGTCACCTGCTAGGAAGCTCTGAATAGAGTCTACACATGCCTGATTGGCAATGAGGATCATACAGTGGAGTGAATGTTTGAACAAAAATAAATTTCTCAAACATTGCTATTCATTCAAAATACAAGAGAATTCCCAACATCAGTGTTATTGGAGACCTCCAGCTTTCCCTTAATAAATAAAGGTTTTGACTACTACACTCATGGCTAGTAACTTCCAACTCTTTAATATTGGCTAAATTCTCATATTGTACAAATAAAACATTTTTATTACTGTGTCATGGAGAGTTGGTGTTTTCTCTTCAAAGGCCAGGGAGAAAGGACATGATTTCATCACCTTATAGGCAGAAAACCCCTATTTCTTCCATTTTGATTTTCTCTAAGAAACTCAGACTAGAAGCAAATGATAAGTACTCAAATAAAAGAGAGCAGAAACTCTGGGAATTAGAAAATGATCCTCTGTCTCTGTGGACTATTAAGGAAGGCAGTGTCAGCAATAAGACTTTGATATACTGAAAAAGTTGAGCTTAGGTTCTTAGAACAATGTCTTAAGCTATTAGGGGACCCAATTCTACACCTTAGCTTTTTCAAACAATTGCTTAAGAAAATTGTATGAAGGCTCAGGAACATAATATATGAGAAACCCTGGCTGAATAATGAACCTTTGACTTTAAAGGGAAATCATAGTGATTGTATCTGTAGTGGTCTATTGCCCCAAGGCATTAAAGACAGGTAGTGCATCTCTTGTGGTCTGCTGACTTCAAGGTATTCATTGTGGTTGTTTCCTAATTTAGAACATTCCCTGGAATTTGAATTCTATAAATTTTAATATATGTAAAAATGTTGAAATAGTGGCAGAACAAATTACACATTAATAGTTGAAGAAATGATTTTTATACGTAACAATGGTATACCTCAAAAGTAAGATAGAGTGACTTTAACTGTTTAACTGTTAATATGAAGACCTATTCTTGAAGTTTAAATTTTTTTTATATTTCTTAGATGATGTAAATTAATACAGAAGATATCAGAAGCATAAGACAGAATTTTCACTATTTGTTATAAGGTATTTGTGATTTTAGTCCAACACATCACAGGAAATGACTTGTTACTGACTGCAAGTGCCATTATACAGAATATTCTGGTGTGTTTTTGCTAGTCCATTCTGAACACTCACCTGTACTGCAGACATCATGAAATAACCTTTCTGGCAGCATCTGCTCCCTTTTGAATTTGTGTTTCTTTCTCAAGTTCCATTATCTCATTAAATCATCTATGTACAGGAAGAGAGATGCTGAACAGAACACCAAAACCTCACAATTTGTTTTTGATACATGCTACCTTTTTCAATAAATGCACTCAGTGTAAAACCTATATAAATAACTTTATTAAGGCCAAACATTTAATGATGGGAGGTGAGTGTTTTTGACAGGATGACATAGATGGAGTTGAGAAACTTAAAAATAATTTTAAAGCTCTTGGTGCCATGAAGCTAATTTCAGCAACTTTCAAATTCCTATGAAGTTGTTGCTGTACCATGGTGTAGAAAAGCCTTTCCTGACACTTGTTATTCTTGTATACTTGCATGGCATCACTTTGCTTATTACATTGACCTCAATCTTTTATGTGTAAAATAAAAGGTGCAATGAGTGTTTATCCTTTACACTGAATGTAAGGAGATTAGATGGAATATGAAATCAGAATTAAGTCACAAATCCAGGAATTAGCTTCACCTATGATTCATTGGCTACTTTTAGAACAAAACATCCCAATAGACATAGTGTTTTGATCTTTTATGTAGCACAGTCAATATTCCACCTATAAAATTCACAGCACAAGTTTTAGTTACCATCTCTTAGTTTAATGCTGGACCTATTCCTTATTCATTTGGTGATGTCAGGCAGTTAATCTTTTTGTGCTTCAGGTTTTTTAATCTATAAAATGATTTATTGGAGCATTTAATGAGATAATCAATGTTAAATAATCAAATGCTGGTTGTCAGTGAGCTTTCCCAATTAGGGCTTCTTGTTTGCTTTTTGTTTCTGTTTTCTGTTTTAATAATAATTGAATGTGTGTCATCAATAAGATGATGAGTCACTTGGGATCCTGGAGTAGCCTACTCAAGGCTCAGAAAATGATTTTCTCATCACCACTCTTAACATTTGCAAGATATGGGCAGAAGCTATTTATTCAAGAATCCTTAGTAATGTTTGTGGTTAAATAGAAAATAGAAACCTCTCCTCATATCTCCTAACACTAGGTATGTAATAAAAAAGTACCTCATCTATATCTGATTTAAAAGGCATACACAGAACATGGCCAATCACTTTGTTCCCTTTAGAGACCTCAGATATTCAAATAAATTAAATATTCAAGAACAATTTAGTAATTGACTTACAAGTTCCCTATTCAGGATCAGTTGAGGATCAGTTTGGTAATTGACTTTCCAAAGTTATATTTACAGGCAACAGTGTAAGGGATCTTTATTACTGGTTTGATAGATGGGTGTGTGTGAATACAGGTTTTAAAGTTGATTTGTTAATATGTGTGCATGCAAGTGCATGTATGTATGCACACATAACATGCATATTTATTGGAGAACAAAGACTACAATTTATTTAACAGATTAAGAATATTGACATAGAGTTTCATAATGAGTTTAAAGAAACCCATATAGAACACTTGTCAAGTATATGGTGCTACAAGGGTTATGATATTTGAAGTACCATGAGTCTCAAAAACCAAACAGGAAGCTCAATAGCTCAATCATATTAGTCAGGACAGTCTATTCACAGTCATATATATATTTTTTCTTGATATACACAAATTGGATGATTTAAATCAATACTTTTTCACTTTGTTATTAATTCTTTAGCTAGTTATTTAACTATTTATTTTTAAACTGATTTCGAATGGTATATGGAATTATTGAAGGAGTTAGAGTGAAGATATATTAATTGATACCTAGGTAATAGGGTACTAACCATAGGATGGTAGGGGCGTAGCAGTAAAGAACATTTTTTTTTTTTAATTTCAAAGAGCTGACAGTCTAGTAAAGAGACATTCCAACCAAAAAATACACACTTAAGCTAATACCAAGTATCAAGAATAAATATCCTATTACAGAAATCTACAACTGGCAAAAATGCAGAGAACAACTAAGCACACTGTGTCAATTTTGATTGATACATCTCTAGTACACTCAAGGCTTAGAAAAGGGAATAAGCAGAAGCAAATAGATAGTAAAGGCAAAATATCTACTGCAAGGTAATATCTTCTGTATATAATAGGAAAATTACACCCATAAAATCTGAACAACATGGTACCTTAAACAAGACCTTAATAATGACTATATAAGTTGATATACCAATTTGTTTGGGGAAATCTCCTTGGCCACACCACTAGATGAAGAGCTATGGGCAATTAATAACTGCTGAGACATAGAGATTTCAGTCTTTCCCAGGAGTAAGTCCCTTATAGATAATTCAGTTTCATGTGATCAGCTCTAAACACATATACATGCAAACACCACTAATTGGACTCAGTAGATGCACTATTGTAATTTAATTGGTCAGAACTAGAAAGGTAAGATGTAATGTAACAGGGGTTAGCACATGTCTTTTGTCTCTTTTAAGTGAGATACTCCCAACCCCCAACCCTAAATAAAACTCCACTTGGCCTATCCTTTGCCCCAAATGCAATTAACAGAAGGAGCTAAATAATATAGTATTTGTACACAATATAATTATAGCCTTAGGCTGTGACATCGATATTTTTGCTCTGCTACCTCTGAGAAATATAATTTAGAGCAAAATAATTGAATATATGCAGCCTCCACTTCCAAATTTATAAAAGAGGAATAATAAAAATATACAATTAGTTGAAGAAATTGAATCAATGCATTTAAGACACTGAGCACAGTCTTAGAAGATAAATGTTAAACAGCTCTAAGATTTTTATTTTATGAATGAAGAGTCATCAGTACAGTGGAGTTCTTAGTAAACAGGAGGCATTCCTTAATGTCTGATGAGTAAGTGTTATAAAAGTAGAACTTTTGGATATCAGGAGGGTTTATTCTTTTTTAATTTATTATTTTATTTACATAAAGTCTTTTTTAATCCATGTATACCCCTATTCCCCTTCCCTTCTCTTTTCCCAATCTTTCAGCCTCTCCCCTCCCCATCCCCTGATTCCCTCCCTCAAAAGGGCAAGAAGTCCCAAGGGGGGTCAGCTTAGTGTGGCACATCCACCCCAGGAAAGTCTGATTTCCTCATCCCAATATGAAACTGGGTTAGGTGTTCCTCTGAAGGGAGTGGGCTTCAATGTGCCAGCCCAGCCCCTGCACAGGAACAGTCTAATTCCACCCCTCGAGGCTCCACATACTGCCCATGCCAATTGACAGTTGCCTACCCTTGGAGGGCCTAGCTCCTTTTCCTGATGGTTCCCCAGTGGCTGTTCTTGATTCAGTGAGCTCTCCAGAGCTCATGTCAGCCATCACTATGGAATTTTCCTCATAATCTTTATCCCCTTGGGTTTATTCTTTTTAATGCCATGTGGTAGCCAACACCTACAACCATTGAGTCAGTTTGTGCCATACCAAGTATTTGTTTTTGGTCTCCAGGTTAGCTATGTGAAAATGTTTTGTGTTGTGGTGTGGATTTGCATGAATGCCTAGCCTAGAAAATTCACAAAACAAACTTGCTGAAAGTCATTGGAGGAGTTCTCACTTTTAACACATTTTAGGAAATTAACCATTCTTTCCTAAACCTCTCAAAAGTAGGTAAATTGCTTTAATCATCCAACAGCTGGAGTAAGGGAAGCAATGAGTCTCTAGATGCTCCCACTCCCAGATTATTAAGTGACTTGACTACATCGCTAAACTCATTAACTTACTACTTACTGCTTTATTTTCACAGCATTTTCCTTTGAAATGTCTCTAAAATAAAAATCTCTTTCTGGAGTGGGATTTAGGGGTATGCGTATGTCATATGAGTATATGTGCCCTCAGAGGCCAGAAGGTCGTGTCAAATGCCCTGAAGATCTTTATAGGCATTTGTGAGCCTCTCTATTTAGGTGCTAAGAACCAAACTGAAATTCTCCAGCAAAGCATTAAATTTTCTTAACTTCTGTGTCATTTCTTTAGCCCTCTCCATGGAAAGTCTTAGTGAGCAACTGAAGCTCTGACTTTAATGCCTGGGACCTTGCACCGTCTTCTATTACTTTCAGTAAGACATCAGCCATACTTTAATATTTCCTAGACTACTTGTACTTCTGAATAGCTGACTCTGTTTAGAGGTTCCCATAATTCTAGTAGGTTCAGTTTTCTTGAGTAATTTACATAATTCATGCAAGCACTGCACTTTAACACCAGTGTTAGTAGAAAAGAGCCAAAAACCAGGCCTTTCATCCTCCTCCCATTTCGACTGACAGTCAAGCAGAACCCTGCATGTGTGTGAAGATCCTGGAGACTGTGAATGTGGATAATGCTCTGTATGTCTGTTTGACGTACCAGTGAGTGTCAAAACAGAATCATGAACTACTAGAGAGTAGAGTTGTACCTTCAGGCCCATTGCTTCTCCATCTTGATCTGGGATTAGTCTCAGGAGCCCTAAAAGTAATCTCTATTACATCTTCTCCTGTGGAGTAGAGTCTACATGCCTCTCTTTTAAATAATTGGAGACATTGCTAAGCTTATCCAGTAAACACTAATACGTGCTAGTTTGGACAACATTCTGAAATAGAAAAGTGTTAGTGTAGTATTCTAAATTACTAAGGTTGTCATTGTAATGAAGAAATATGTCTTTCATTTTATGAAGCTTAACATGACTGCAATACTCACTCTTCACATATCCTTGTTGGCTTGGTCTTTATATTCTCGGATGTAATAAAACTCTTCTGTGGTATTATCACAACTTCTCAGTTGGAAGATTCTATGGCCAGATCTCACATACTAAAATTCATTTTCTTTTGCCTCATTTGACAAAGGTAACCACTCTCGAGATCTGCCTTGGCTACTGAATGAGAATGACTTTATCTCAGACAAACAAATGAATAAACTTGCTTATATTTAAATCTAGATATACTGACATAAATATATAAGCATGATTAATGTTAAAATTTTATATATTTACTTGAATAACATAACATTCTCATAAGTCCTCTAGCTGTTTCTAGGGTCAATTTTTAATCATGAAACAAAGAATGCTATTGCTGTTGCTGTTGCTGCTGCTGCCTGGAAATGCCCATTGTGATGGTTAATGTTAATCATCAACTTGACAGAATCTAGAAACACTTGAGAAACAAACCTCTAGAGGGCAATGCCTGTGGGGATTATTTTGACTGCATTAAATGAAGTGTGAAGAACTATCCTGTCAGTCAACAAGACTCTTCACTAGACAGTGGATGCTGGTCTGTATAACTTTAAAAAATCCAGATGAAAGCTTCTACACTAGAGGGTAAGGTAATGTGATAGGCTGCTTCTCTCTCCTCCCATCCTTCTGACTATACCTTAAATATGCACCAGAGGAAGCCCTTTCTCTCTTAAGTTGCTTCCATGAGGTTGTTTTATCACAGCAACAGGAAAAGAAACTAAGACACCAACCAGTGCTGAAATTTAAAATCAACTTTGATTTTTTTCTCACCCATGGGTTAATTGCATAAAATACTTATCACACATATTGTACAGATACCAAACAGCCAGAGAATATTGCTGACAAAATGTCAAGGTGAAAGTATCTTTCACTCATTTTTGCTTTCATCTCTGGTAAGACAATAATTATAGCTTGAATGGAGAAAGCTGTTAGAAAATATTATTTTAAGTGTTATTTATTTAAAAAGAAGACAACTAAGATGGGCACTAAAAATATGATGCCATCTATTTGTTTGTGGAACAAGAGGGTGTCACAATCTGTTGTGGCTCCTCTGGAGTGTTGAGTTATGCATAGCACACATTTCCTAATACAACAAAAGATGAGACCTGGTGTGCATATATATTACATAAACAAATAGAGAAATATTGTACATGCACAGCTGTATTTGAATAACTGACACATATGATCCTTAGTGGCCATGTATGTGTATATATATATATATATATGTATATATATATATGATAAAGTCATTCTCATATATATTATGCTAGAACTTGCCATGAATCTTTATCATTACATTTGTAGTAAACATAATACTTAATTGCTTTAGGCTAAGGTGCTTTTGTTAAATTAACACTAAGACATTTATCTTATTTATGCTTACAGTGGTAATTCAGTATTATGGGTTTGTGTATATAGTGTCTCTAACAGGTTAGTATGTATACATATTGAAATAGTGGAAATTTTAAGAGTTGGGAAGCTTGTTAAAGGTGGCAAGCTAGTCCTTTACTGAATAAGATGCCTTTAGCCTCCTCATATCTTTTTCCTAGAAAGCATAAGATAAGCAGTTATACCAGGCCTACATACTTTTCTGACTTGACGTTCTGCTTCGCAACAGCCAAAACAAAATGCCAGATCTTTATGAACTGAAAACATGATCCAAGATAAACCTCCCCTTTTTTAACTCATTACTGTCAGATATATTATCGTGAAAAAATATATATAAATGTATATACATATATAACATGTTTAGCAACTCATTGGATGTGCTAAGTTTAGGCAGTGTATTATTCTGATACATATTAAAATATTAATCACATATATCAGTAATTTTATATGTACATATTTATGTAAATATGACCATGTAGATATTTACATAAGTCTCTGTGTAAGAAATAAAGTATTATGGTATGTTTTTAGTTTGAGGTATGCTTAAGATTCATCATAGTTAAAGGTAAGTGGAGCTCTGAGGCAAGTGGTCCATCTAACCCTTGAATGGCAGCAGGTCCTGCTTTCTCAGAACTATGAAAATTGGAAAGTTAGCAGAGTCTGCTAAGTGACTGAGACCACAATCAGGGAGCAGTCTTAATCCCCAAATTATTCACTCAGTAAGACTTAGAAACTTAAAAATATAAGACTGATAATTTTGGAAGGAGACAATTGCTGACCTATCGGGTGGGGCAAGACAAGAACTTACAGAAATCAGAGGATTTTAAAAACTACTTTTTTGAGCCCAATCAGCACACTAGCTACTAATGCCTCTTCTCAATGCTGGCATAACTTTCTGTAGAATTGTATCTTATAAACTACTTTGGTGCCTATCATTAGTCTCTTGAACTTACTACTATTTACAACATCTCTTTAAATGTATTCTTGAAATGCATCTATATATTCTTTACCTAGACCATGTGAGGTGGTAGGCACATACTTATCTCTAAAATCATTAATATAGAGATAAAATGCTAATGAATTGGGGCCAAAATTAAAGTTTAGACTCCATGAACTTTAGGATTTTTTCATGATACTTATTTTGTGAATATGACTGTTAAATAGGAACTGACTAAAATAGTTCCTTGGCAGTGTGCATACTTAGCTGGAAAAACCCTATCTCTGTGGGCTGAGTTCAGCACACTCTGAAACTCAGTTAATTGGCTCCCCTGAAGGTGTTAAAGCGCTTATGCTGCTTCCCATTGGGACCATTGCCTTCTTCCATCACAGAAGGCAAATTTTACAAAGAGAAGATGTGGTAATGAGACAACAAAAACTAAGTAGTCTTTCATAGTGAGAAATGCTAAGTGATAGTACAGAATCCACATGTTTATTCTTGAGGAATGTAATGTGGAGTGAGGGAGAGAGAATAGGGTTTGAAATTAAATGAGATTTTAAATTCTAGAATTTTTGGAAATGTGATTTTTCTAAAGAAGGAAAAATCTACCTGAAGTAAAATTCTTAGCTCTTAAATGAGCATCTTTATGAATTTTGATAGCAGGTGACTCTCATATAACCTATTCCATAAATAGAAATTTTCTAACATGTTTACAAATAATGATGCTATGAACATAGTTGAGCAGATATCCTTGTGGTATGAGTGGTTAAACTGGTCCTCAGGTAGATATATTTTTAGTTTTCTGAGAAGTAGCCAAACTGATTTCCAAAGTGGCTGTACAAGTTTTCATTACCACCACCAACAAAGGATCATTCCCCTTTCTCCACAACCTCTTCAATATAACCTACCTATGGTTGAAGCCTTGTTCATCCTTGATAAAGGAAAGAGGGGCTTGTCTTGGCCCAACTCACTGTACCAGGCTTTTCTGACTTCCTGTAGGAGGACCTACTCTTTTGGAGGAGGAGATGGGAAGTAGATCTGGGTCGGTGAAGGAAGGTTGGGGGAGCAAGAGAAGGGTTGAAAAGGGGACCTTTGGTTGGTATGCAACAATATTAAAAACATTTACTAAATAAAAAATTATAATTAAAAAAGAACTTTCCTAACAGTTTCTTCCTGCTTTCTCTGTCAATTTTGCCTTGTAACAAGAAAAATCATCTGATTTTTCTTTACAGTAGATTCAACTATAATGCTCGTGAAATTTTAATAAAGTAAGGCTATTACACACTTTTTTAACTGCTGCAATGAAATAATTCATAAAAGCAACTTAATGAAAGAAGAAAGGGCTTACTTTTTTTGCACAGCTCCAATGGATAGCATTTATCATTTGAGGGAAGTTATAGCAACAGGAGCAAAAGGTGATACTGCATCTATATTCAGGGAACAGGAAATGATGGATGCATGTTCTCTGCCTAATTTCTTCTTTTTATTCACTTTAGAACACTAGCTCAAGGAATGATGCCTCTCATAGTTATAATATACGCTCACAGTTCAATTAACCTAACTTAGAAAAGCCCTCACAGACATGCCCACACATTTGTTTCCATGGTGATTCTAAATCTTATCAAGTTAGCAACCAAGACTGACCTTCACAGTGGTAACACATTATATCCTGTGGTGTCCACATCTCTTTTCTGCTTACATTATATATTGTGATTCATCTCTAAAGTTTCATGATTAGCAGAAGTTTGTTATTTCCCATTTCTGAGTGTCATTATATCTTATAATATACCCCAATTTGTTTATTCTCAATTCTCAAATGATAGACATACATGAAATTCTCATTTTTGTTCATTATGAATAAATACATTCTAAATACTCTTTTGCAAGCCATCTGCTAAACTTGTTTTCTATTCTTCTTCCTTTTCTTTTTCCTTGTTCCTTTTCTTCTTCTTGTTCCTTTTCTTCTGTGTGTGTGTGTGTGTGTGTGTGTGTGTGTGTGTGTGTGTATGCCCATGTATCTACATGCGGAGGCTAGAAGAAGATGATGAATAGTTTACTGTCATTCTACAGCATATTTATTCTCTTTTTACATTGTCATTAAACCTGATGCTAACCAGTGAGATCCTGAGACTTTTCTGCCTGTGCCTTCAATGTTATAAGTGTTATAAGACACACATGATCATGCCTGATTTTTATATCTGGGTACTTAGAATTCAAAGTCAGATCCTTATACTTGCCCCTCAAGCATTTTTAGACAATTGTTCATCTCCATGAGCCTAGCATATGTTTTGTTTTTAGTTAGCAATCACTTAGGCATAGAATTGTTGGGACCCAGGGAAGCTTTATGCTTAAACCTATTAAAACCTTCTAAATTGTTACTAAATGTAGTCATATCATTCCTTGAAAGAATTCTAGTAAGTTCTTTCTAATAGCTGGTTCAGCTTTTGATGTTTTCAAACTTTTATATTTTCTTTTTCATAGCTATACATTTGAATTAAACTTGAAACTTTGAAGATATATTAATGTATTGCTTCCATATTCTGTTGTCATTCTGTTTACATGGTAGAAATGTTTCAGTTTTCTTTATATGTCTACAGATTTTACAGGCACATCTTGTTGGTGAGATGAAATTATGTCTTGTATTGTTCCTAGTTCATCTGATGTTAAAGTTGATTTCTGTCTTCATGAGGACCGTCATTTCTATTAATATATTATATCAGAGCTTTTAATTTTTTTACTACATATCTGTAATATTTTTATTATTTAATTAAGTATTCTTTGGATTAATTTCAAATTTCTGGGATCTCTTGTTTCCAAGATTTTTTTTTTATCATCCAGTGTATAAAGTATTTATAAAGATAGCCATCTGCATTGTTAATTCATCGTAGTTTATTCAGAGATCATGTAAAAAAAATCATGTGTTAGATCATGTAAGAATTATAAAGAACAAATTCATTTAACTCAGCTCTCTTATAAAATATTGCTGCCAAATATTTTTATTTATATTATACATCTCATAATATGTTGACATTTATTAATTTAGTCAAGTTATATTTTTTAATTAACAAAAACTATTTTTCCCTCATTCTTATTTATCATTTTACTTTATGATCCTTTGAAGCAGAATGAACCTTACCTTACTGCTTCAAATAGAGAATTCTGTTCACAGACAACATTCTGTCCTTAATTTGTCTGATAGTTTAGTAGGCTTGTACTTTCCTGTATGTATTTGTATTGACTTCCTCAAATACCCTAGACCTGGAACTCTCGACAACAATTTATCTTCAAAGAACTGGAACACTGTGGCTATATTATGTGATGTTGGTAATTTGTTGCTAATGAGAACTCTGTGTACCGCAATGTAGTATTTATTAGTTTATGAAGTACTGGTTTTCTTTGGTTTCTCAAAAGTTTCCTGTGTTTCTTAGGTTTTGTAAAGTTTGTGATATACTGATAGGTGTGCTTTCATTTTTATATATCCTGTTTATTGTTTTCTGAACTTTCTAGATCTGTGGGTAAAAACTTCTTTTTTAATGAATTGAGGCTGATAAATCTGGGGTGTGTGTGTGTGTGTGTGTGTGTGTGTGTTTGTGTGTGTGTGTGTGAGAGAGAGAGAGAGAGAGAGACAGAGAGACAGAGAGAGAGAGAGAGAAAGAGAGACAGAGAGACAGAGAGAGAGAGACAGAGAGAGAGACAGAGACAGAGACAGAGAGAGACAGAGACAGAGAGAGAGAGAGAGAGAGAGAGAGAGAGAGTACAATTCTTACATGTTTTCTTTACTTTGGAGATTCCAGTTAGAGATATACTTGATTGACTGCCATGCAGGTCACTAAAGCTCTGCTTCTTTTCTATCTTTTAATTCTTTCTTTGTTGGAATAACATATCTTCATCTGTCCTGAGATACATTGACTCATTTGTTTCATGAAACAACTATTTGATTATTATTGAATTTCTCTGTGGTTCTTATTTGTTCTTCTCTGCTCCTTTGAAGTTCCCTGTGTTTTCCCTAGTGTGAATATGTTTCTTTTAAGTTTTCATTCTCCTTCACTACATGTTCCACAGACTTTTCTCATTAATACTAGTGATACTGATATAAAGAGACAGTTTATACCCATT
Source organism: Sigmodon hispidus (assembly GCA_004025045.1). Lineage (NCBI taxonomy): Eukaryota > Metazoa > Chordata > Mammalia > Rodentia > Cricetidae > Sigmodon > Sigmodon hispidus. The sequence goes on along the minus strand of PVIH01000360.1, from coordinate 142,036 downwards.
TTTTTCTTGAATATTGACATTGAAATCATACTCATGTTCATTTGCATATTTGTTTCCCTTTTTTTAAAATTTTAATTTTCAAAATTTAAGAATGTTGGGGCGTGAGATATGGCCTAAGGATTAGGAGCACTGGCTGCTCTTCCAGAGGACTCACATTCAATTCCCAGCACCCACATGGCAGCTCACAACTGTCTGTAGTCCTATAAGTTCTGACACCTTCACACTAATGCACATAAAATAAAGTTAAATAAATTTTAAAAAGTTTAAAATGTTGTTCAGGGACTCTAAAATCTAGTTTATTTTTGAAAAGAATATTTATGTTTCTACTATGCTGTGCAAAACCCTGACTTTTAGAGTTTAGAGTTGTGGGGACAGTTTTGGTTTTGAGCCAAAGTATGATCATTTACTTGTCTCTATGATGTGGTCTTTAAGTATTTGCTAAGACATTATAATATGATGTGATTCAAATTTTGAATTCTCTCTTCCCAACAGCATGTGGACACTGAAGAATTGTTTATCTTTCTTTATTCAGGTTTCCTGACATTGCTTCTGCTACACCAATGAACTTTTCCCCATGCAAAATTATCTCAAGAGTTAGCATGGGTTTAGGTTGCTGAAATGATATTACTTAGGCCTGTTATTCCAGTGACCAGACATTGCATCTCTCTGGTACAATCTTTCCAGAATTTTGAGTCTCAGCTGTGATTTTTTTGAATAGTTTTCCACTGCTTTTTTTGTACTTTATTCTATAATGTATTATAATATATGTTAACATAATTACAATGTTGTCTTGTGCTGATTCTCTCGGTCTTTGGGTGTTTTCCTATATTTTTCTTTTTTTCATTTTCTTTTGTTTTTGTTTCTATGATAGAATACTGTCTTTATAATTAGTTCCTGGGACTCAGGACCCACCAAAGTAAGAATGATGTATTAAATGACTTCAAGCTAATTAGTAATTACAGTATTGGTATTTGTTGTTATGAGATTTTGAATATTAGTACAGCATGGGATTTTCTTTAATCTCCTTGCTATGGACTTTCTTGTCTGTTTCGTGTGCCTTCTGTCATAATCATATGCTATAACTCTAAGTGCCAGTGTGAAAGTGTTTGAAGACAGTCTTCAGAAAACAATTATTCTTTTATAAATTTATTAGGATGGAATTAATTCTTCATGAGAAGAGATATCCAAATATTCTCTTCTCCTATTTTTCCCTGTGTCTTCCATAAAGAGACATACTGGGGAGGTAGCCTACTCTAAACAAGATAGAAAGAGAACCCTTCCCTAAAATCTGAAAAGACACACAACAATGACAAAAAATACAACAACCCACAGAATAAACAAATCAACCACACACAGAAAAGAACAAAGCGAGAAAGACTATTTTATCTGATGTTACAATATTGAAAAACTGTAAAATCTGAAGCGGTAAAGTCCTAACAGGATAACAAGCAGAAAGGAAAAAGAACGCCTATATGTGAACTCACATGTAGCCACTGATTTTTCACAAAGATGGTAACAATACACAATGTGGAAAGAATAGCCTTCACTGAAGAAAGCCTTTAAGATTAATGGTACATACAGAAAAATGGAAAACTAGACTTGTCAATTATTTACCAGTTAGAAAGATTTTAAAAAATGCAATGAAGACTTGAAGATACAAAACTAACAGAAGAAAGCCTAGGGATGAATGCATCAGACCTTTAGAGTGAGCATGCACTTTCTGCATATGACTTCCAAAGCATGGGACATAAAGTAAATTAATCAATTAATTAATTGAAAATGATAATGTTTAACTATAAAAGGTTTTTGTATAACAAGATAATGGCAACAGATTGAACGGACAACCTACAGGATGGTGTAAAATACTGGTTAATAGCTCAGTCCTTAAGCAGTTAACAACCCAGACCTTATAAGGGACTCCAACAACTCAGTTTGAAGTAAAAAACAATCAAAAGACAAACTAAAGCCAGCTTTCTTGTTATAAAGGGGCAATAACTGTAAAATAGAATCAAACAGAGACATGGCCATCAGGTATGCACAAAGATGTTGAACATAATTAATTAGTCATCAGGGAAGTAAATACCTTCTATTCACTAACAAGTTTGGCACAATTTGCATTGTTTTTCAAATATTACAATATGTAACCATGTGGGCATTTACTGCTGCATTTCTTTATTGTTCAAGTTGTGAAACACTTCCACATTAAAAATGATGAAGATCAAACACTTGATAGACAGAGGCTGGTAGATCTTTATGAGTTCTATGAGAGCCGAGTCTACAGTATGAGTTCTAGGACAGCCGGGAATACATGAAGAAACCCTGTCTCAAAACAAACAAACAAAAGCAAAAAGCAAAAACATAAGCAAACAAAAATACACCAAAAACTAAGTTCTCCAAAATTTGTTTAAAAATATTTATTGGCTTTATATTATCTATCTAAATAATTTCAATTCAGTCTAATTTTCCATTTACCAATTTATCTAACTAATATTTACAGAGTGAAAATCTTTTAAGTGGCTAAAATGTATCATTTTATACTTCTAATATAAATATAAATAAAAATTTTTAAATTTAAGTTAGATGTCTAGTAACTGTAATGAGACTCTTTTTGTTTTCTAGATATTTGATGGGATTGTTTTGCTTTTGTTTGATCCTATTTTTACTCCAATTCTTTTTTTTTTTTTAATCAAATGCCATGGTTTCTAAACTTCTTGGACATCAATATGTTAGACAGCTACCAAAAAATGTGAATGATAATTTTTGAGAAAACAAAGCTGTGAATGAATGGGGTGACTATAGACTAGGAAAAATGGGGCAGCAATCAGCACATGAATAAGGACCACAGCTGAGCTGGAACAAATAGGGAAGATCCAGCTGAAGTACAGCTACAATTGGACAGATTTGGCATTAGGTCCATTTTTGTAATGGCATTTGGACCACATTTTATTTCTTCTGGTAACCCACTTCCACCTGCATTTGTCATCCCCATTGCAGACTCCTGACAAATTCTTTGTGAGATGAACTTGTCATACAGATCTGAGTGAAAGAAAGCAGATAATATGTTTTCTGTTCACAGTGGCTACAAGGGAACAGATTTAATGTGTTCCATTGGCGCGTGGGGAAACAACCTACCTGGTATTACACACCCAAAATAACACCCAGCAAATGAGAAGAGAAAATTAATCCAAATTAGCAAAAAATGGATTTGAATGGAACTCAACATCAGGTGGGATATTAGTGATGGTATGGTGAGCATAGTGAAGGAATCTAGTTGAAGAGTTAAACATACATAAGCTCCTTGAGTTTGTGATGCAAGATCACCAAGTTTGAATCCATCAAGAAAGGGCATATTCACACCCTACAGCATTTGTTTTCTTCTGCACAGCCAATTATAAGCCTCTGTCATTTTGTACTAGATCTGATGACATGTGTCTTGAGTCATCTCTGTTCATGTAGCAAAATTCCTGAGACAAGATAATATATAGAAAAAAATAGTTTAGTTCATTTGGAAATGTATTGTATGGAGCTGGCAGGTATTTGTATATGATGAGGGCCTCATATGTAGTTGTAAAATCATAAGAAAGTACAAGTGAAACAGAGGAGTTTATTTTATTTTATAAAAAGTCACTTCTATGATGAGAATCTATTAATTTATAGATCATTTATCTGACCACATATTGACTCCTCTATGCCATTCATACATACGGAATTCTTACATTCAGTTCTCTTAAAAATCCCATTTTATCAATACCCCCATCATGGAAATTAAACTTGTAACTTGAACGTTGTTGGATATACTCAAGCTTTAGCAAGATAGTTTGCTGCTGGTAAGATTTACAGCACCTTGAACTCAATTATTTCTGTTACATACAATAATAACAATGACTTTTCTAACCATTTTATTTACTATGAAGATTGATGTATCATTTATTATATGAAATTTTCATTTAAATACAATTCTGATTTATATAAGTAAATAACTATCCAAAAAGTCCCATAAAATGTACTTAATAATGCTATCTTACTAATCTTAGGTTAAGTAATGAAATTCAATTATTGCTACAAAGATCTTCTCATAGCAATAAACATTTTGCTGTTAATTTCCATTTATAAAATATTGATAGATTTCCCTAATAAATATACTTAATTTGCAATGTCAGAATAAATAAAACATATAGAAATATTTGGTGAATAATTTTGATGAGGAAGAGAATCAGTTAATAACCAAATGTACACAGGAATTATATGCATATCCGCACAAGTGAGACTTGTGGTTTATGAAAACAGGAGTCCTGAAAAGATTTTTTCTTTATATGATGTCTGTGCTTGCTCTTGAAATGCAAATACCAGAACAGGAGATGCAGAGTGATAGAAACTTGGAGAGGTTAAGGACAATGGGTTATGTTCAGGAAACTCTTTTTTGTAAGTCAACGGAGAAACATGAGATCAACTACAAGTGTTAAATTTTACGTGGATAAAGTGAAGGTGTTTAGGGAGTATTACGGAGGGTTGATTGATTGGTGCCTGAAGCAAAAGTGCTAGAATAGCCATGATCAAATATTGAACTAATCTGAGGATAAGCTACAAAGACAGACTTTGGTTCAGAGTGTTCACATGGACTGACATACCTTTGAACTGGCTACTTTGAGATATTTGCTTATAATCAACATTGAAAAATAGGCAAGACTGAAGGCCAGAACTGGCGGCCTGAAGACCAGGCAAGTAACTGTAGAGGAATTTTCATCTTGAGAAGCATCTGGGAGAAAAAAAAAATCAGCGATATGTGGTATTAAATTAAAGATAGGTAGGAAGATGTTAAGAGCTCCCTTCTAATATGAGTGACTCTGCTTCTAACTGACAGATTGGGAGAAACAGAGATGCAGAAACTAACTTTATATCTGATTGACACATAACATGACTGGATGAATTACTGTTAGATGGCTTTCATTTACTGTCAACTATATTTTCCTTCAGAAAAATTTAAGGCATATGTGGTGTCCTTTAGGGAATTATAGAGCATGTGTGATAACACAGTTTTACCATAACTACATAATTATCTTCAATTTGGGTAAAGTATTTCACTGGAAACTTATTTGCATCCAGCTCTTATTATTATGTCTACCAAAGTGAGCATAACTATGTCACCAGCTGTTGATCTTAGATATAGAATGTATTATCATTCCTATTCTGAAAAAAACAATTCCATTCTGGTACTTCTTAAAGTAAAGGCAAAGAACAACTTTCTGTAAAACTGATACTGTCCAGACTGACTAGGATTTTTGGCAAGAACTAAAAGTTGATGAAACTGAAATTTAAGCTGGCAGCAGCACAAAAGCAAGAGGTTTATTGACATTGTTAATACACTATGGGGCAAAGATCATATCTCAAAGCATGCAAGGGACATGCCGTTAGTTTATGAATGAAGAACAGAGTGGACTCAACTTGCCATTTTTAAGAAAGAGAATTTGTTCCTCACTAATAATTTTTCAGAAGTGATTCTGGCTTTTTCTATTTAAAAATTTTATCCCTATATTCTCAACTTTTACTGAGATGAATGCTGTTATAACCACAATCGGCCTGTTATTGGCCACTCCTCTCTCTCTCTCTCTCTCTCTCTCTCTCTCTCTCTCTCTCTCTCTCTCTCTCTCTCTCTCTCTCTCTCTCTCCCTCTGCAAGTTTTCACTTTTTCATTTGGTGTTGGTCATGATGGCTATCACTTAGGTTCTGTATATGGTTAATGTGACACATACTGGTACCACATGCTATGCAGTACCACCAAAGTCAAAAGGTATGTCTCCTTCCTCAAAGTGGAGAAAAGATATTTCATACTTATATTTGTTAGCTGTGACATAACAAACAATATAGGTACTTGTTTTTGCTGACTTTGAATAGATGTACTTTTACCCCTAGTGGCAAGTCTATAAGAGAAAAAAGAGTACTAACTTCATTCAGAGATGAGGGACATAAGTGTAAGAACTTTAAAGAAATCAGCTTGGATGAACATTTTATAAACAATAATAAAACACAAACAGCAATATTCTGAGAAAGAGAACAACAGGGAAAAATAAATTAAAAATCTGATTAATTTTTAGGAATTACATTTAAAATATTTTCATACTTTCTTAGAGTGCCATTGAAATATTTCTTTAAGTATATATGAAAACAATCCAAACCAAAATGATAACAGATTGTTATAGCTTCATCATAATGGCTTTTATTTCTAACTGCTGACTTTAAATCTTCAGTTTTACAGCAATATTGAACTCAGAGATTGGCTTTAGACTTTTTGTCCACACAATCTCTCATGCCAAGGTACACATTTCTCACAGTGAATGAGCCTGTATTCAGGTTATTCAAAGTCTATTGTACCATTCACTCTCAGGATTGCCCAGCCTTTGAATATGGGTAACTGTATATTTATAATATTTTAAATTGTGTTATTGTTGTATTTGATTGTATAGGAATAGTTATGCATTGTATAGTAGGTTATGCCAGAAATAATAAAACTAAATATTCCCATAACCACTTTCTCAACTAATAAAATGCCATTGGAATTCTGGGCTATCTTTCTACCACATGTTAGTCTGTTTAAAACATCTAAAGAGACAAACAGCAATCTATGTCTGTGTACTCATTACACATTGAATATCGTGATAAATTGTTAGCTTGTTTTTATATTAAGGTGCATATTACTTTCTTTTATAAGATTTTGTTTTAGTTATGTGAATTCATGTGTTTCTGTTTAAGAGTCTCTGTACAAGAGTGGATTTCTCTGCAGAGGCAGATGAATGTGTTGGATCCCTTGGATATGAAGAGACAGGTAGCCGTAGGTCAATGCGAGTGCAGAGAATCAGGTTTGAGTTCACTATGTGAGCACTGTGCATACTTAACTGCTGAGCTCAAGCCCCTAATGCTAACATTTTTGTAAAGTAAAATATCATAATTTTGTATACTAAATCATGTCACAAAAATCACCAGTGACAGAGATTTGTTTCAAATGCATGTTCCAATTCCTGAGCAACATATTGCCTCTGGTCAGATCACGAGTAGCAAATATATCTTCTTTATGATGAACTTTATGTCAAATATAAATATCCAGCTTAATGAAATTTTTCTAGAAAAATTTCAAAAGCTCACCAGCATTATTTGGATTTGTAGTAGAGATGCAAATAAGACACCCTAAGTAGAGCTGACTCCCTGAAGGTTAACACTTTGATATCTTAATCATCAATAAGATCAAAGGGATATTAGTCTGAAAAACACCCTATGTCCTTACAAACTTCCAAGCTGCCTCTGTTGATGGAGATAAATAAATACACAAAACAGCTCTTTATCTGTGTTTTACATGTTTGTATGTAGTGATCTCTGATAAAATTAAAAGCTCTGCTATAAAGCCCACAGGAATAAAGCCTATAAATTCAGTTACTAAAGACTTGATGTTCACATTTAGAAAACATAGTTTTTGGGACTGAGTGGGTTGAGTTTTGGCAGAGAATCTACAAAGCCTATGAGCAGCTCCAGGTTTGATTCCAAGCAGAAAGAGAGCAGAAATTAGAGAACTGTCAGGTGGAGAATACAGGATACTCCCCAAAAAAGATTTCTTATCTCCAAGCTCACAAGCTGATCAAACTAATTAATGGAATGACTGAATATATATAAAGGATTCACTGTTAAAGGCTCCACTGCTTTGCCTTGCTCAGTAGGAATCTACACAGGCCTTACATTTCTTGGCAATATCTAAACCATTCATTTTGGCAAGCCTGGAGTGTGTCACTAATTAATGTCAATTGTGATTACAAAATGGGGAATCTGGTGGTAAAATGATTATAAGACCTGGACCATATTGTGTACCTCAGGGTCATTTTCAGTCATTGCTGTTCCATTCAAGTGTGATCTTTGTCATCATTTGCTGTTATTTGTCCCTTTTTGGCACTAGCATGTTTTCATTTTTAGTTTATACATAAGTAACTATGTTGAGGACAGTGGATCAGATGGTGAAAGTCCCTGTTTGGTGAATTCTTGAGGATATGTGAAGGATACATGTGACATGCTTTGTCATTTTGTGATTGGTTCTTGTTACTTCAACTTCCAGACATACATTCATGTATACTATGGCACTTGTATAAGATCACTTACCTAACTCACGGCTTCTTTGATGTTTTGTATCCCACCTTTCTGGCTCCAGAGAATGGATCTCAGCCACAATACTATATTTTAGAATTCAAATTTTAGATTAGGCAAATGGTTGTGTTTCCTTGGTTGCTACAAGGGCAATTATGTGATTTGCTACTTCTTTTTAAGGTTTGCTAGCTTTAATGTAAGTTGAGAACCAGAATGACAAAAAAGCCTGACAGCCAACATGAATGAAAACCATGTTTCAGAGACTATCATGGGTGCCTGTCTTGTATGTGCCAACTGAATGTATCACAACATGTTTTCCTATTTATACAGATGAAGAAACTGAAGCTCAGTGTGAGTGATGTTGAAAATAGAACAGGCTGCAGGTGTGGTTCTGGAGAAAAACTCTAATCTATACTTCTTACATTTTATTTTTATTTATTCCCCTAGTTTTAAGGTGCACTGTCATTGTAGTCTTAAAGAAGCAATATTGATATTTACATTCCTATTACAAAAAGGCAGTAGCTTTGAGAGTAAATAGAAAAGAAATTACTTGGATGAACTCCAAGGAAAAATAATTCTTTTAGTTGTTGTACATGGTAAATTTTGGTCATTGGAAATAATATCTAAGCCTGCTTTATTTGGAACATTTTTTATTTTATTTCTTCATTTCAAAAAAGGCAGAGTTTATTTTGTTATAAAATAATGTCACCACCAAAATTTAATACTATAATATTAGTAGCTTTCGATAATAAAATCTGTTACAACCTACATCATCTCTTACTATCAAGCTTTGGGTTGCTATGGAATAGATCATGTTTAGACACAGGCAATTCCAGTGTTTGCTGTTATGGTGGACCTCATATTGGAACTGGAAAGAAATGGAAGAACATGAGGACTGACCACTGATATCACTACCTGCAGCACAACCTGTAATAAGAGTAACACCTGTAATGGTTCATGAGTAATGGAGAGCAAGAAGCCCTCTCCTTTCAGGGTTGAAGAGGAAGGAAATGCCAGCAGTTTAGGGAAAAGAACCAAAGCACTCAGGTTGCTTCTATGTTGACCATAGTGGTGGAGATGCCACCCTCATGATATTCAAAGAGCATGGGCAGGTGAGAGCACTTCCTCAGCTTCCTTTCCCATTGATTTTATATAAGGATCTGAAAATAGAGAACAATGAGGTCTTGCCTCTAAAAACCCTTGGGTTCCATAAAGCTCTCAAGATTTTGACCTTATGTTCTTTCTCTGCAACTGTGTAATAACCCACTCATAACCTTGATGCTGTGGGGAACTAAAAAAAAATTCTTCCTTTTTCCAACAATTCTTTGAACTAGAAAGTGACTTTTGATTTCATCGTTGGATGGGTTAAGCTGTCTCATAAGCATGTCATCCTCTGAGGAATTGGAATTTAGTCCAGCGCTTACCACTAAATACCCACAGGGGCAATTACTTCCTCGGTCCTTCAATCAACCTTGTGACAAAGACAAAACAACATTATAGTTCAGCTAAAACTTTTAGTTTAGATGAGAATTTCACACCCCAACTGTGTGTGAAGCTGAGCATATTCTTAGTGTGGGCTTCAGGGAAGCCTTTTTTCAAGACATATGTAGTTAAAGGCCAGCATGATTATTAAATTGTAGATCAAAGTTACTTAAATTATCAGGATAATTTTATTGAAGTCCTTAGATATAAACCCTTCTCTTATTTTCTTACACTAGATAAAAGCTCCAGATTTTTTCCCTTCTTAATTTATTTTTCATTTAAAGGCATAAGAGATAATTTTAAATTTATCTTGAGCCAGATCTTAAGGTGAAGGGTGTTATAAGGGTCATTTATAATAGACAAAACCTCATTGTTATCTCTAAGGATTACATGTTTTAAAGAAAAAATTAGGTTGTGGTGCCTAAAGAGATGCCAGGTACTTGCTTCACAAGCCTATAGGCCTGAGCTTGGCCTTCGTAGCATATGTTTGGGAATGTAATTCCATTTCTAGGGAGGTAAGTACCCAAAACTAACCAGCATGACCTACTTCAAGAGCTCTTGACCACCAGGAGAACTTGTCTTTTATAACAAAATGAGTGGTTACTGAGAAACAGTAACTAAGGTTTTCATATATCTTCTGTCTATATACACAAGTATGTATCCACAAGAAGACACACCACACATATACATTATATACACACAAAATTGAAAACAACATATAAAATAGAAATTATTTTCTTTAAGCACTATTATCCAGAAAAAAGTATAAAGAATGCTATTATAATATTCAATCATTTGAGATTACTTAATAAAATTCAATAAAATTTAATCTGATGTATTCATTAACTTCCTCCTGAGAAGATATTAGAGCAAACAGAATTTTGTTTTTGATATAACATGAAATGCTACTGTATGTAATTAATTTGAGCAGTAGACTAATTCCATACTTCTAACTTCTGAAAAACTAGAGGGATTTATTTTAAATCAGACTCCTCTTTCTAATAGATGATGAAATTGCCCCTCTCTATAAATTTTCCACTAATAATTTTTCTCCTTTTTTATGCCTGAACACTTGCTGAATAAAGATCTAAATGAGTTTGTTTTTTTAAAAGTTGGGAGACAATGGGCATCTTTCATTCCTCAAATCTCTTCTCATTCACATATCTTTCTATTTAAAATTGCCTTCTGTAAGTGGTGTCTTACCTTCCTTGGTTTGCCAAAAAGAAAAAAAGTCTTTCTTTCCATCTTTTACATAGGTATTAAACCTAGCACCAGAGTTTCAATTGCAATATCATTTAAAAAATCAGCTTCTGTATTAATTAGACTTTTTATTGCTGTCTAGAGATACCATGACTTGAAGAGACACAAGGACCACAGCAACTTTTTAAAAAAGAAAACATTTAATTGGGTGGCTTACAGTTTCAGAGGCTTAGTCATTATCATCAAAGAGGATCATAGCAGCATGCAGGCAGACATGATGCTGGAGAAGGAGCTGAGAGTGAAGAACAAGAAACATCTTGGTCTTCAGGCAACAGTGAACTGAAATAATGGGTATATCTTGAACATAGGAGACCTCACATCCATCCCCCAACAAAACGACACCTACTCCAACAAAGGCACATCTCTATGAGGGTAATGCCACTACATTGAGCTTATGGGGGCCAATTAGAGTCAAACTACAAAAACTACATTTCCCATTTTTTCTTTACTCTTTATAACTTTTAATCTGAATTTAAAAATTGTAGGACCCATGATTCTGTTATCTGAAGACCCTGCTTGCTTTTGAATAATATCCACATTGTCTTTACATTTGTCTAGTATTGGTTTTGTGTGTTATAGATACACATTTTCTTGAGGTAAGGTTTGATTCACAATTCATTTTATTTTCCTTGAGCTTTTCTAAGCAGATCTCTTGAAAAGAAAATTGCTTGCTGATCTTGCTGATGCTTTATTGAAGCATATGTTTGCTAAGTTTCTGTAAATGGCCTTTGCGTGGTGGTTGCAGAGTCCACACCTTGAGATTTCATATAAATGTTAGACTGGAAATTCAGCCTAATTGGAAAGCCCACTATGATAGTGATTTCTGCATGTAAAACAATAAAGTTCTTAAGTGTGCATTCCACAGAGAACACTGTCAGTAGATAGTCTGGATATAAAATGAGCATTGCTGAAAGGTTTATTTAAATATATTCTAAAATCTGATAATAGAGGTTGAGTATTTGCTGTAGCTGTCACTCAAGCCTCAGCAAATCCTCTGTATTAAAGGATTAACCTAATTGTTTCTCTGAGCTTCTCCTCTGTCCTGGTAAGAATTGGGAGTTAGGTGCCTCATAAAAGCTAAATTTTCTAAGTATGGCTGTTTTGCCTAAATACATATGTACATAAACCCCAAGCATGAAATACTCTCAAATGCCAGAAGAGGGCATAGAATGTACCTGGGTGTGTAGATAAAGGACATTGTGAGCCACTGTGTGCACGGAGCAAATGGAACATGGTCTTATGCAAGAGTAGCAAGAGCTCTTGACTGCTGAGCAACCAATCGAATCTCATTGTCTTATTTTGTAGATGAACTCACATAAGGCTTATTCAAAGTCTAGGAAAATCAGGTCAGTGACTTAGAAAATGACTGGAAAGCACATTCCAAGGTGACAGGTGCTTCAAATTTCCATAGCTCATTTCCTCCCAAACCTAATCTGTGTTTACATGGCCTTTGTCTTGCTTTGATTTAATGTGACTTTTTCTTGTAAGGATTTCTAGAGTTGATAATCATTCATTAAGTTAACATGATGATGACTTTTCTATCCCATAGTAATTCTTAGTTGATAAAATAAACAAGTACCAAGGTCCCTGATAATATTAAAAACAATCTAAATACCTAAGAGATACTGAGACCCAAAGAGAAAAATATTACTGTTAGTGTTATAAACAGCTGATTCACATGAGAATTAAAATGTGTGTAACTGAAAGCCCAAAATGACAGCTCTATAAATGAAATATGGAAAATCTGAGGTTTTGTATGGGACTAAAATCTCTTATATGCAAGGCCTCTAAATCCACACTTGAACTACTTACAGTTGTGAAAAAAATTAACTTGAATAACATTTTAGGAAATTAGAAGACTGAAAGATATAGAAAGCCCATTTTCTCTGAAAATTATAACAGTATTAATTTTAGTGTTTCCTAGAAAATTAAACACTGCAATGTTCTTGCAGATGCAGTGAATAGCCCTAGGTAATACTTTCTATATGGAAATTAATAGTGTTGTGAATATGATGAGCTCTACATAATAATTAAATCATTGAACAACTGAAACAAGATTATGCTAAGATTCTACTGCATATATTTTCATATATTCTAAAAATATATGTTCCACATTAAATATGCAATGATTCTGAACATATGTGGACCAAAGATTATTTTGCATTTTTAAAATACAATCAAAATCCCAAGTCATAACCTTCTTGTCAAAAGTAGCCAATATAAAACTATCTAACATTATTAATGTTCTACATATTTGCAGCAAGTGTAATGTATGTCAGAATAAGGTTGTGTGTATAAACTCCTAGAAAGTAGTAATTTACTTACTGGAGCAGTTCAAATTATAAAAGCCAAGCTAAGGGAAATCTTAAATTGTCAACAAGCCTCTTCATAGTTCATATACTTTCCACCATGTAGCCATTAGCATCCTGAATTACACAAACGACAAAACCTCATTATAGATCATTTGCATGACTTTGGCCTACTTCTCCTTCTCTTCCAAACTCATAGATTGGGCCCTTATCTCTCATAATATCTCAAACCCTGTTAGGATTAACCAATATATGAATGTAAATAAATATTGAGTTTAATTGTGTGTGAAAGTATCATTCTGTTACTGTTAATAGCAGTTTCTAGGACTTAGTTCAAGAACTCGGTGTCCTCTTAAGGCTGATTATATTTAAAACAAATGACTGACTGTAGATTGTTAGAAAATAGGACAGTTTACCCTTGTTGGAAATATGTAATCTGTTTTTTTTTATCTGTCCATTAATTTTAAGGAATTGCATTTATGTGCTATTTTGTCTTCCACATGGCACGGGTAATGAATTATATATAAAAACATCTGTGGAATCCCACTGAATTATCTCTTCCATGCCCAAATACAGGCCAGTATATTTAATTACCAAAGTCAAATCTGGATTCAGTTACCCAAAGACCCTTACAGTTAAGACTCAAAGATACTTTGCTCTCCTGTGGCTTCTTTCCTATTTCCCACCAACAATCTAACTTGCAGAATTAACTCATATTAAAAAAAAATGACTGAATGTGTATTACTAATATGTGGACATGAAGACCTTTGCAAGTACCATAGTGCAAAGATATGTGTGAAGGATGGCCTTATGGTCAATTTGATTGGATTTAAAGATGTATTTTTTTTATGTATATGAGTATTTGCTTACATGTATCTGTAAGCACCATGTGCATGCAATGCCTGTAGTGGCCAGAAGAGAGCATCAGTTCTGTTGAAACTAAGCAAGAGCAACTAGAGCTCTTAATCACTGAGCCATCTCTCCAGCTTCAACTTGATTGGGAACAAACTTCAGAGTATATCTAGGAAGGTGTTTCCAGAAAATTGAACTGAGGATAGACCAACCCTTTATGATTATGGTACCACCCAATATTTTGGGATTCAGGACTGAATACAAAGGTAAAGGGAGGGCTGAGCACCACAATCATCTCTCTTTTCTTCCTGACTATAGACACGATGTAAACAGCTGCTTTTATTCCTTCCATGCCGTGATAGACAGTGCCTCAGAACTGTGAGCTGAAAAAGACACCTTTTTTCCTTAAATTTGTCTAGTTTTCTGCAACAGCCCCTAGAAAAAATGAATTGTCAGTGGGAAAACTTAAGGTAAAATTAAAGATAGTAGCAATGCCTGGAGACCAAACCTAAGCTTAGAAGAAATTTGTTCACAAGTGGTAGTAGGTACCTTTATATGCAAAAGCAGTGTGTGGTGTCCCATTTCCAGATGCCTTTGCATCTCTTCGGTTTTTTCCTTTGTATTTACTGTAGTTTGTCCATATCATATTCCTTTGTCGTGACTATAAAGGAAAAATATACTGAAGAATAATACATGGCCTAATATTTAAAGATTAATAAGTTAAAACATGATGAAAAGTAAATATAATAAGTGTGTGGATTTGCATAGCACAGATTAAAAATAAATCCTTAATTCTGAGAGATAAAATGAATAATTATGTAAGTGGATAATTGATCATGAATTTGCTTGTGCACACATGGGCTTACATGGGATTACTGTTGTTATTATCTCCATTCGTACAAGCAGTGAGTGGAAGCAATCCAGTTATCCATCAAAAAGCAAATGCATAAGCAGTTTTCCATATACACATATAATAAAATAGTACTCAACAATGTAAAGAAAGAATGTGGATAAATTTTACTAATAAAATACTGAGTGAAGAAAAATAAGGAGAGTTCATATTGTCAGCTATAAAAGGCAATTCTCATCTAGAATAATCTAGACAGGTGGCTGTTAAACCAGAGTGGCTGGGATAAAAGGTGGATTGAATGGAAAACTCAAGGAAAAGTCAGTGCATAAAAAGTCCATTGTGTTGACTATAGTAGGGTGTGTGATTACCACCCTACACTCAAAATACATGGATCATTTTATACATGAAGGCATATTAGGATTTATAAAACATATATATCATAATTTATAGTTTAACTTATTTCTTTAAAAATATTTTTTAATTTTGTTTAAAAGTGAATATATGTTTTGCCAGCATGTATATATGTACAACAAGTACATGTAGAGCCCCTAGAACACCAGAAGAGAGTATCAGAGTCCCAGAAATTGGGGTTCTGGATGGTTTGTGTTGCTATGGGGTGATGAATATCAAAACCAGGTTTCCTGGAAGAGTAACCAGTGCTCTTTACTTACTGAACCTCTATTATCCTCTGTATTTTACTTTTTAAAATGAGGCACTGGAGAAATAGCTCAATAATAGATTTCTTCTGTAGCATTCTTTCAGCCCTGAAATCAATCTCAGGAGCTCAAAAGAAAACATATTTTAAATTAGTGCATCACCTATGATTTTTAAATCATAACATTATTATTATTATCGCTATTATTATTAGTGTGTATTTGTGTGTGAAAGAGAGAGAAAGAGAGATTTACACATTCACCTCAGTACATATATGGAAGTCAGAAGACAACTTTTTGTAGTAGGATTTTTCCTTCTTTCTTTACATGGATTGTGGAAATAGAACTCAGCTCTTCCGTATTGCACAATCTTCCTATCTCTTATTTTTGTTAAATAAGATTATCTCCTCAAGCTTCAAATGCTGAGATTTTTAGGGGTTATGCATATGCTTTCTTGGTAAAGTGTTTTCTGTACAAGCAGGCATGTCTGAGTTTTATTGGTGGAATCTAATAAAAACACCTGGATGCACTCACAACCTCCCTAAACCCCTGTTTCAGGGAATTTGATGTTCTCTTCTGGTATTTTCTAGCCCTGAATGTATATGTTATATAAACAAATATATGTACGTGTGTGTGTGTGTGTGTGTGTGTGTGTGTATCAATAAAAATGAGAAAAAAAAGTTCCAGAAGTAGGAGGGGTGAGGATATAGGAGATACTGGGGAGAAGAAAGAAAAAAAACAATATAATTATGCTTTAATCTGAAAATAAATTAAATTTCAAAGTGCAAAATTAATAAAGATCAAGGAAGACACCCAAAGTTTACATTTTGCCTCCATATACATTTTCAGCACCAGCAATAAAAATAATACCCACACTAAACATTTTAAGCTATTCATCATATGTTGTTAGCAGAAAGCATATTTTATAGAAAATGATGATAAAATGCACTATCAAATGTGGTTGTCTTACCTTTATAGTAATTACCTAACTCCTATTCTACTGTGAAAGCCATTATTAACAAAAGATATTTTGGTGCTAACATCATTCTAATTTGTAGTAAACAAGAAGAGAAGAGTTTCTGCATCTAGTATATATTATTTAGTAAATAGGGTAGGTATCTGCCACTAGATAAGATTTGTTCTGTAAAAGTGGTAGTAGGTTTTTAGTCCAGGAAATATCAGGCAACGAAGCTACTAACAACCTCTTTGCAAACACTCCTGTGAAGAGAGGGATATGTTTGACCTTGAATGTGAGGTTGAGGGCAGCCTGGTAGCCATGGAAAATTTTACTTGCCTAGAATTTTTTTAAAAGTACTGTTTTCTGTTGCAGGAGGAGCTCCTCTATTTTAGTTTAGTGAACCTGGTGACTTAGAATTACTGTGAGTGAAATATCTCTGAACTTGGTAAATGAACAATTTCTAAATGGGCAGAAATGATATCTGTTTTCTACTTCTCTTCCCTTCTTCTGCCTGTATTTAAATTTACTTTAGTGCATAATCAAAAGAATCTTTGCTGAGCCTGGTGAGGATGGTATATAGGAATGTAAGGTGACCACCACCTGACTCTTGTGTGTACTGTGAGTTATGCACTGAAATATACATTCAGAGATTTTCTCTAAGACAGTCAGTGACCCAGTCATATATACAACCAAGACTCCCTTTCTTTGTATTCTTTCCTATCTCCACTCAATGATCATCCTTTGTTTTCACTGATACTTAGTTCAACTGGGACTTCCCTGCAACTTCTATCATTAGACTTGGTGCTCAACACTGCTTAAATCTCAGTGCTTCTGTAAGAACATTATATTTTATCTTGTATTGATGCTAGCCCATTGAACACACCTGTCTTGACTCGTGTCTGCTGATATAAAGTTAATCAACATATCCTGCAGAATGATTTTCTGCCCTACCTCCCACCTTGAGTTTTCAGTACCCTTTGTGTTCAGGCATACTTTACATACAATTTGATCTTTTCTTAATGCATTACATTCTAGAATTTTTTATTTTTTTAGATGTATGAGATTATTTCACTTTTCATACATACATACATACATGCAAATGGTATGTCTGGTTGTTTGTGTGTGTGTATCCGTGTGTGTGTGTGTGCATACACCTGTGAGAAAAAGAAGGTGGATACATTAGAGATAGAGTTACAATGCAGGTTGTTGTAAACATCCAATGTGGATTTGGGGAGATTAAAACTGAATTTAGGACCTCTGAAAGACGACATCCTTTAAACCACAGAGCTATGTTTCGAGGCATGCATACCAGGCTTACTCTCTCCTTATCATCCTGTTCTACTACATCTTGACTGTTCCATTAATGGATTTCTTTTGGAGGCTTGCTCTTTCTTCTCTCCTCACACTGTTAGTGCCCTGGTATTATGGAATGGCCATCTATGTTGAGATAAATACAATTGCTTTTGTGATTGTTCCAGGCAAAGCACAGTACTAAAGAATAGCTAAGGCTTTGATCAATAGCAACATTTCCTAATTCTAACAGCAGTTTTGTTGAGAAAGCATTTCAGTTTGAGAGAAATAAAAACTGAAGCCAAGAATCCTTAGATCCAAAGAGGCAGAGCCAGCCCTTTTGAAAGAGGAGAAATACAGATAGCATAAAACAGAGTAAAGTTAAGTATACAAGGTGACTGTGCTCTGAATCAGAATTTTTGATCTAGAAAGATAAGTGAGTCTATAAATTTCCTGCTGTGCATGAGAATCTGAGTTTGGATCCCCAGCACCAACACCCAAAGACAAAGCCCTGCCTGTTGTTGCTCAGATCCATAACCCTAGCACTAGGAGCAGAGCATTGCCTAGAGCTCTCTAATAAGCAGCCTGTCTCCTTCCTGAGCTCTAGCATCAGTGAGAGACTATTTCAAAAGTCACATGCACATAGTCATTTTTTTTGCTGTTATGGTATCTTTGACAAAACATACGTCTTCAAAATTAGGAAAAAGTCTTTGCAGTGTTTATTTCTTTTCAATATTTGGCATACTTTTTAAATAAAACTGTATATAAATAACTGGAAATGAGTAAGGTTGAGAATGATAGCAGAAGCCACCCCATGTCTAACTTTGACCTTCATACACAGGTACACATATCTATACATACTTGCATATACATGTACTACATACATACACTCACACACCAAATTAAAACCTGGTTATTTCAGAACATCTATAATTAAGGCTGTCTAATATTTTATTAATAGGAAATATTATGTGTTCATCAAGATAGGTACAGGAAAAGATAGCCCTTTTTATTTTTCCATGTTATAATGACTACACATTTCTTTAATAATGCAGAAGGCTTCAACTACTGATTAATAGATCACTTATTCATGAGTTCTTTTCACTAAAAATTGACATTTTCTGAAGAGAAAGAAAATGGATGTAAAAGTGAAGTCATGTTTTCAAGAAATAATGAAATATATATGTATTACATGCTCTATATAAAGATACACACACATGCACACACACTCACACACAGACACACTCATAGGTATATTTAACATAAGCCAATCAGGCAAAGATAATATGGTCTTTTGTATCTGGAACACAAGTGTGCAAGTGTAAGCATAATACTTTTTAGCTTTATCATTTTTATTATTTTTTCTCCATTCTTCTTCTCTCTTATACTTATTGTAATGTACACATAGAATACAGATTGCTTATGGTGGGTAAAATTAATCTGAGATTTGAAAATATACTCTTGGATAACAGAATTTTAGAGCATGCCTCCAAATGACTAAAGAAGGCTAAAGCTTAGTCTTGATCCACCTTGAGCTGAACTATCAAGCACAGCTGGACTTTCTAAATATTCCTATCATAAGCTGCCTATTTGCTTATTTTCTGCTTTTTGAACACTTATACTCGTTTAGCACTGAGAAGCCTGTTGAGCTATGTTCAATTTGCTGACATTGCTGCTTTAGTTGGCCTTTGAAGGGATAGTCTGCAAAATGGCTGTTTAGGTAGCATATCGCTTCATACCTGTATTAGAGGCTTGTTGGCCATGACAATATTTACAGGGCTCACATTTTCTGCAACTGTGATCTCTGTCATGTTCGGGATTGTATTCTTCTCAGGGCAGTGAACCAGCTAACTACAGCATCTCCTCAGTATCTATTTTAAGATCAGAACACTTGTGGTGGTAGAAATGGAATTTATCTATAAAAACGGTCAACTGAATTGTCACCTTCCCCTTGGGTGTTTTTCTAATTATAATTTGTTCTGTGCAGTGTCAGGAAATGGGAGAATAAAAAAAATCACTCTCTTGTGTTTCTGTAAAGCAAACAGAATCAGCACATCCTGGGAACTTAGGAAATTGGCATAGGAATACCTCAAAATACCAACCAGCCTCTAGTGAAGATGTGCCATCTGAACCCATGTGGTTGGAACTGCATTTAGCCTTAACTGAACTTTAATGATGAGCTCAGTGTTTCTATCCCCAAATAGGCTGGTGTGCTTGTACATTCAGATTTGAAAGAGGCTCTCTAAAGATATTGTCTCGTACTATAATCACATAAAATTCCCACTGTGTGTAGTCTAGGGAAGTCAGACATAAAATGTTGAGACAGGGTGAATTGAAAATTAGGAACCACTGATCACAGAAACTTTGGAGATTGCTGGCTTTGATTGGGTGGTGATCAGGTGACTGAAAGAATGCCGAGTATTTTGACATGCATAGGTGCTACTATGCCATCTTATTTGTCATTGTGTTCTTTTACATAAACCCTTTCCCTGGGGCTTTGACTAGGAGAGAAGGAGATAGGCTACTTTGATAGCATTAATATCATATAGAACTTTAAATTATCCATAATTGACACAGACACAAATATCTAAGGAAACTTTTTGGGATAGCTTTATTTCTGACTACCCTTTCTATTTCTTTCCATCTACATTTCTTTTATTCCTTTCTCCTGTGTCAATACCTTCATTTTTTATGATAGTCTATCTTTCACAAATTGTCACTGTGCTCACTCACTCCTTCACACACATATACTTTCATCATAGCAAATAAACCGAGTTTGTTAAGCAATGCATTTGGGTGAGGACTAAACTTATCTGTGGATATAAGGACAAATGTTTAGAGTGTCATTGGGAACTGTGGTATTTTGGAAAAATTTTGATTTCAGGTTCTCCTCTAAGATCCATAATTTACAGGCCATGGGTTATTGGCCAAGTTTCTGGTACAAAGCATGAATTTCCTGTTGTTGATTGGGTCTTAAATATAACTAAAGGCCTCTTGCTTACTGCCAAGTTTTGTATGACACTATTTCATTGTTATTATGCATCATAGCTATCTTGTGGTGATGGTTATTGTTGTGGCTTATCAGCATCCTAGCTGGGTAGGACAACTGTTGCCTCCCTCCTTTGGAAGCTTGCATGGCAACTTCTAGTCCATAAAAGTTAGTCCTCAGGGAGGAGGTTTTAAGGCAGTTCTAATGCAGGGTCATCTGGATTCTCTAAAATGTTTTAGCACTCAGAAGGGTTGTAATCGATTTCTGGTCTAATATCACATCTTTCATGTAAGCTTTGAGTAGCAAAACTATAGTTCTACACATGTTCTTAGCTCTGGTGTAAGCATTGGAAGTTGGTAGCCATTCCTTGGTAGCTATTATCAGTTGCCTTCCTGGTGGTTTTAAACATCAGAATTTTTCAGCACTTGCCAGAAGCCAGTGCTATAGCTCCTGATCACAGAGGTTTGCTTGGCAGATTTTTGGAAATCTTCCAGTATTGAGAGTATGCAACTTATCTGTCACCTTACTGCCTTCAAGCCCTCATGAGTGCCAGCTTCACTGCTTACTTCTCAACTTCTGCAAGGCCTCTTGTTCCAACCATGGTAACTTTCCTATTTATCTGCCTCTAATTTCTATAGTTGCTCCTTCCCATAGTCTTGTCCACCAGCCCAGCAACCTCTTCTGCAGCTGACTCTCCAGCACAATGCTCTGCCCCTTTCACAGCTGTGTGGCTGTTTTGTTGCTCATCCTGCTTCGCTGTCTCTGTTGCTACTGCCCTCTCATGATCTCTGCTGCTTGTATTTTCATGTTATCAGGTCAGAAAAGAACAAGAGAAGCCTCTTATAGATCCTAACGTCACAATATCAGAAGAGTAGCAGAGACTGTCTCTCAACTCCTTCAGCATCTGAGCTGAACAGGTTGTTTTTATAGAGCATTCACAGAAAGGATCTTTGCACCAATCACAGTAAACCTCTTATGCAAATAAAAGTTTGCATTTGCACCTATAAAGATGTGTTCACTGGCATGAGTCAACTGATGTGTTCAGAAAACCTACTCAGCATATACAAGATCATCACCAATACAGAGAAAAGTAATTGACTGTAATGTAGTGAAGAACATGTACCCTTCCAACTTGACCTTACTGTACATCACCGAGGCTATGGCTTTGGAATCAGCATAAGGTCTGAGACACATATGCAGCTCCCTCTCTTGTGCTCTTGGGCGAAGGACCTGCCCTGCAGAGACTAGGCAAGCCTTCCAGGAACTTCAAAACTGTATTTGCCCTCTTGTATCAATGAATGTTCTTTTTTGAACCATTTGATTAATAAATAATCTATTTTCTTTAGTCACCCATGATTGTCTCATTCATTATCCAATGTGTTTCTGACTATAAAGGCTTTGCTGCTTGCATAAGACTACCCAATGTGTGCTAGCATAGTCATACAAATAAATGATTATTTAAGCACATTATTTTTATTTCTCATGCTATCTGTTAAATTCTAGGTTTCTGATTTCTATAAAGGTATTATTTTTCCCTGATTTCTTGTGAACTTTTTGTGTATGTATGTATGCAGATTTTCCACTTGTATACATATACACATGCATTTTTGCATATGTAGCTCCAAGATCCTTAGAAATGGAGTTACAGGAACTTGAAAGCTGACATGTGGTGTAGGTAGACGTTTTCTTTGGGCTGCTTGATCAGAAAAAAAAAATGACACAGAGACTCGTTATTAATTATAAAAACTTAGCCTATAGCTTAGGCTTGTCCTACTAGCTCTTGTAACTTAAATTATCTTATTTCTTTTTATCTAAATTTTGCCATGTCACTCATGGCTTTACCCTTCCTTCTGCATATCCCAAGTTTTCTGTGTCTTTGGTAACCCTTCCTTTACTCTTCCTCGAACTGTCTGTTCTCAGAAGTTTTACCTAACCTGTTTCTGCCTAGCTACTGGCCATTCAGCACTTTATTAAGCCAATCACAGTAACATATTTTCACACAGTGTAAAAGCATATTCCACAACAATATGGGAGCTAGGAACTGAACCTAGGTCATTTGTAAGTATACCATGTGCCCAGAGTCAAAAATATTTCTCTAAACCTTGAATTATGATATTTTATTTGATCAAAATGAAGTAGATTAAATGATCTATCATTTCAATAAGTAGAAACATATTACAGTAGAAAATGGAACTTAATATCATCATAAAGTTTTTTTAAACTAAAGTTAGAAGTAAATGGTCTTTGCATAACCTATTCAATTATTTGACAGGATTTTGCACCACATATCAAAATGATCTTTTATTCACTGTCCCCATAGTTCTGCCTCCTGGGTTTTTAGGTGGGGACCATGATGACCAACTCTGTAGATGCACCTGAAATTTATTCAATACTAAATCATTTTAAAAGAGTCTTCGGCACAAGGTTGAACCTTCTGGTTTCCACTTACAGATGCTGATTAAAAAAAAAAAAAAAAAAAAAAAAAAAAAAAAAAAAAAAAAAAAAAAAAAAAAAAAAAAAAAAAAAAAAAAAAAAAAGAGCTTGGCACAATAAAGGTCTTGTCACTATGCCCATGACTTTCATTCTCAGAATTTGTTCTTGGAAGTAGCAGCACTGTTCAAAATCATTACAAGGCATTCATGTCTGAGCATTATCCCTTCTTTATTATGCAGTTATAACTAGAAAAGAATTGCCTGTTAGCTTTGACTTTTATGTAGTTATTTTGAATGCTGGTTCAGCCACACTCAAACATCAACTTTATCTCCTTGGAAGTTCCTAACCTGCATCTGCATTCATACAGTTCTTTTCCCACCTTCTATGACTGTGTGAAAAGATGGTTACTTCCTCTTTTTAAATATTGTTTTAATTTTTCTTTTTCTTTTTAAAACATACTCCTTGAAAATTTTATACATGTATATAATAAAATATGATGTTGTTTACCTACCTCATTTCTTCCTTCTATCTCCCCTAAGATTTTACTACTGAATGTGTCCCAACCTAAAATTTATGTTCTCTTTTCCTTTTCATTAGTATTATTGTTAGAACATACTAAGCTCAATTGGTACTGTCCACCTGTGCACAGATGTTACATATTTTTTTTACTGTTACTTCTTTATAGGATGCTTCCCATTACTGAGAGATTAACAAAGTTTATGACACAAAATTAGACTTTTCTCAAACTTTTTTTTGCAACTAGGTATGTATGAATAAAGGGGCTATACTGGGGAATAACACAAAGGTCAAACATGGTGTTGGAGATGGAACAGTGGCTGAGAATAATAGCTCTACAGGGGTGCACTTGTTTCTTTGCCACAACCTCAGTTTCATTGCCAGTAATATCCATAGTCATTGGTGATTCAGTAGAGGTCTGGGACTGTAAATAACACTGACAGCAAATAGATGTTTCAGGATGACAGAGCAGAGATACAAAACATGGGTTCTTAACAAAGCTAGGGTTGCCATGCCAGCTATGGCTTTCTAGCTTATCTATCATAGAAAAGCAAATTGACAACTGACCTTTGGAATTTTCTCTTTCTTCAGTCAAAGTAGTTTATAAATATTCTGAAGGAGACATTAAAATGGTGGAAACTAATGGCTTGACAGAACAGTATGTGGTTTAGGGAGTTAAGTGCAGATGATATTAACACTGGAAGTTAACTGTTTCTTATAACTCTATGACATTATGAGTTTAGATAAATTGTTTTTCTTCTCTAAGGATCATTTATTCCTACAAAGGTAATGATCTGAATCCATTAGCAGGAGCATCCCATCCTTGGATCCTTTGCAATGCCTTGCAATTCCACCCATAACCTCAGGTCTGAACGACAAGGTCAGAAAGAGGACAGAGCACCCATGTACGGCCAAGTCATTGCTTTAATAATAACCTGTGCATCACAGATGATGTGTGCAGCTCCTTTCCAACCTTGTTACAAACACATCCAGCCTAGCTGCCATGGAGAACAGTCCCTGTTTCCCTCACTCTTTAAGGGGAGCAGTCAAGCAGAAATGCAATTACATGTTAAAAAAAAATTAGTAATCACAGTAATTGAAAGATGATATGGTGGCAGGAGATACAGTAGCAAACACTGAGACTGCAAGACCTAGGAGTGTTGGGAGTGACAGATTCTAGAACAAATCAACATTTGCAAAAAAGAAGAACTCACTGGGCTACTCCAAATTTTGTCAATATGTTGACAAAGGCTTTCTTGTTAGATTCACTTATTTACTAATTCTCCCCTTATAAAAATAAATTACCTTCCTGATGTTTTTGTTTTCAATTTGAAATGCTCATAATGTAGGCACATAAACAGACATTGTCTGTTAATGCAAAAAATGTAAGTCATAAGACTTTATGGAAAAAAATCTCCTGTCACTTAATTCCCATAATATCATATCAATGTGGTAGCCAATTTTCTTTTAACTTGTAAATGTTAAACACTACAACAGCACACTAGTAATAGGATCTAGATAAGTCCATGGGCTTTTACGAATTAGAGTACATATCAGTAGCTCTATGAGAGCATATGCTGCTGTCTTATACTGAATGGGGGATAGAACACATAGCATTCAAAGTATATTGGACTCAGGAGCTAAGAAGGAAGACAAAGAGAAAAAATAGCTGGACACATACTAAATTTTGTTTTATTCAACATACCTGTGATCTGCAAGTGACAGTGATCTTTTCATCAAAGTGACTGAATTCTCTATGGCCAGGAGCAGCAGGGAGTGGCCTACTTCAGTCCAGCAATGAAACAATGAGAATCTTTTGTTGCAGAGGGTCAACATATTTGCCTTTCCCTCTTCAAACACTTTTATCATTTTATGGAATGAATCAACTTGACCATGGTTCTTCCTGACCTTAACCTGGATTCTAGTACATTATAGAGCAATGAAAAGGAAACAGAAGAAAACAACATTAAAAACAGTTTTACAGTTACTTCTATGCTAGTAGTTTAAGCATATTACTATCTAGCTTTTACACTTAACCTATATTTCTATTTATGTTTAGCCACATGTCTTGGCACCTTTTCTCACTGCAGCATTCCCATTTTGCTTCCTCTGCTTCTGGCTGTCTACTGCTGCTCTGTTTTTCTTACCAAAATTTTCCTAGTCTGGTTGCCCTACCTATACTGCCTGTCTGCCTACTGTCCAATCAGCGTTTTATTACACCAATACGAGTAACAAATCTTTACAGTGTGCAAGAACATTATCCCACACTAGATCAAATGTATAAAGCTGTTGTTTGTCTCAGAAAATCATTTGGGTTTAATTCCATTCTCTTTTGAAGTATCATCTCTTTAGTTTAAAACATTCCTAGATGTGTGCCCATAAGGTACTGAACAATTCAATGTGTTGCTATGGTTCATTCCTCTGGGAGACTAGATCACAAAAGGGAGCTAATAGTTGGGAAGTAATAACTGTAGAAAGCAAAATGTAGAATATGGTCTATAAGACATTAAAAATGACTTCTTTTTCATTTATACTTGGTAACTTTGGTGTCATCATTTAAAGTATGTAATAGTCTTGGCTTGTAAACTTCAGCGTGGTGATCACTAAATGAGGTCATGTTGCTCACCCATTTTCTCTCACCCTCTGCCCAATGTAGAACATTTTCACTTTCTTGTGATTGTCTTCCAAACCCTACTTCCAGGTTATGGTCATCAAACCAGGGATTAGTATGCACACCCTTTACCCCTGACTTGCCTCCTCAGTCATTAGACACATTTCAATTTTGACAACTGGTGAACATTCATCTAACATGAAGATTCAGTTTAGGGGATGCCCTATTTTACAGTTGAGGTCCTTTGTCCCCCACACATGAGAGCAGAACTGAGAAATCTTGACACTGCTGGTTACAGTCTCAAAATCTAATGTTCAGTGTCCATTACACCAAGTTTCTTCACATATGACTTCAGTCTTGAAAAGTAAATGGGATGTAGAGTATAGTCATAGCTAACAAATTTAGAGAGCACAAAAATAATGCCTTGCTTTGAATAGGTTTTCTTTCTCTGTATTATGGTTATCTAAGGACAATTCCTAGACAGGAGCACTGTTTATAAAATACAGTGTTTTGCCTTTTTTTCCCCACATCTCTAGAAGGCCAATGCTTATGACATTAGTAGTTTCACAATGGGAAATAAAAGATCTCCAGAAATTTATACTGAATAAATGTGAGTTATAGACAAACTGGGTGGCTTGTCTATAACATGCAGACATACTTAGAGAGGTCATTTCCCCTACATAGAAACCCCCACACACACATAAGAAGAACTGTAGAGACTGTCTTAGCAGGTGACACATGGGGTATATGAACTGGGATGCATAATTTTCACCTTGTAGCCTTTTATCCTGGGTGGAATCATATGGTTAACCTCTTTTATGAGTAGGTATTTTGGCTTGGGTAGTCTATTTAGCTTGATGACTTTGCTATTGCTTTAAAACTTGTCTTCCTCATCAATGAGTCTTAGATTTCTCCTTATTTCTTAATCTTATTCTGAAATTCTGTTATGGGAGTGGTTTTATTTATTTATTTTGAGTGTCTGTGTGTGTGTGTGTGTGTGTGTGTGTATGTGTGTTATCTCTTTGTTTGCCTTGCATATAAGCCATGTGTGTATAGACCTCTGGGGGACAGAGGATAGCTCTAGATCCTCTGAAGCCAGAGTTACACATAATTGTAAGAAACCCAACATGGGTACTGAAAACCTGATCTAGGTCTTTTACAAATGCTGGAAGCATCTGAAGAGCTGATCAATCTCTCCAGTCCCGGATCTAATTTTTGGCCTTGTGCCTCACATTTTCAAGCTCTGAGCCACCACCTATGTTTGTCTCCCTTACTCTGGCATAATTCTTATACTATACCTTCTTCATCAGTCACCATAGCCTTGTTCCAGGTATTCCCAGTCATTTCAGGAAACAAACAAACAAACTAAAAGCCAAACAAACAAAAAAAATCACAATTTGCATTTGTTTAGGTATTATGATTCCATAGTTGCCCCCTCTCTTTTTCACAAGGACCAAGTTAAGCTGTTTTATAGACTCCCCTATACCACCTGTGTCAACAACAGATTTCTGAATATTCTGAATGTGACAAGAAATGATGATGTAGCTGGGTGGGGTTGGAAGGTCTTCAATGCAAGTTAGAGAGCTATCGAATAAAGTAAATGTGTACTGTATGAGCAGAGTGAATATTTTACTAATGCTTTAATTCAGTAAAGTTGCTGAAAAATTCATGATGATATATCTATATCCATATATGCATTTTTTCTTATCTCAATGATTCATCTAAAGACAAAAAAATCATAGAAGTAGCAATTACCATATTTTTCAACATGATTTGTTCACAACCCAACCCCCAAAATTTCTTTGTCCTCCTGAGACTCAATACCAGTTAAGCAAATACTGAAGGTCATTAATATTGCATAATTGAAGAAGTAAACATTGCATGGAGAAGGAGTCAGGAAAACAGGTCATGATCTCTATCATGAGTGAAGTTTTGTAAACATTGTTCAAACTAAGTGAAAAGTTGCAGTCATCTTTCAGTACATGGGCATTAATGCTGCTAAAACTTAGAATGATTGCCTGGCTATCCTAATAGGAAAAGAGATGGTATCTGTGGAGGATATAATTATAAACTGAAAGGAGTGATGTTTCAAAGAATAAGCCTGAAAAGATTATTCAACCATTTTCCCTTTTGGGGGGATCCATATCAATAAAGCTTAATAAGAAATAAGAGCAAAATTACTGCTGACTGTGAACTTAATAATGCCCCACTGGGAGTTCATTAATATCTCTACAGGTACACTGGAGCATTATCTTAATTGCACATGATACTTTCAAAAATTGCCTTTTACAACATTTGTGGAAATTGCCCTCTGGAACAAATATTCTTACATTTTATATTGCCTTCACTGGCTATGTAGAGTCCTCAAGAACAAAAAGACTATTCAAGTTCCTAGAAATATGATGTTCCCCAAATGACTGACCTTGTCAAAGGTGCTGTCCATCTTATGTTAAGAGGAAAGACAGATCATCATAGAACAAAGGTTAATGTATGGGACCCCAAACCAAAACTATCTTCCTTATTTTGGATAAGTGCACACATGTATGTCTTGATATAAATACTTTGTGATGTATTTGGGTGAGGATTCCTTTTGTTGTGGAGTAATGATGCCCATTTTAATTTTCTAAACATGTGTATTAAAGTAGGCAGAAGCACATCTGGACACTGTCTTGAACTATCTTAACAGATGTTGACAATAAGCTAATGTCTGTAGGGGTATGTTTCCAAGCTGAGATCAGTTTGCCTAGTTGTTTGTTATGTAGGAAATAAAAGATAAAATTAAATTTATAAGGTTTAGTCTTATACATGCTTAAAAGTGTGAAGCTATATCATCACACACACACAATGTTTGATTTTGTATATTTTATGTATGAGATTTATTTTCTCTGGTTGCTTAATATATTCTATCTTTGATTTTCTTTCTTTTTATTTTAATTTTCGAGTAACAATGTTAACAAAAAGTAAAAAAAATTAGTTAGAACTCAGAACCCAGGACCCCAAATAGCATGTTTTTGTTCTTGTTTTCTGTTTGTATCTGAAGGCTTTATTTCTTAGGTGGTAAGGAAAAGTCAAGATAGGACCAACCAATTTAATTAACAAACTCAATGGGAAACTAGACTTGAATGGAAATAGGGGGAGCCTACAGGCACCTTTACACAAGCTCTTCATGGACAGGACAAAGACCTAGGAGGGACATCAGAGGACAAAGGCTGCTGAATGTCTTATTTTATCTCTTTGTTCTTTAAACCATCAGCATCTCAGCTTTCTTGTTTTATATTCTGATAGGAAGGAAAGAAATCCCAAGACAAATCTCCATAAAAAAGAAAGAAAGAGAAAAAGTATTATTCTTAGTGTCTGTCACTGGCCATTGTGGTAATTTTTTGTTTGTATTCTAACAAATAAAGCTTGCCTGAAGGTCTGAGCGCAGAGCTAGCCACTGGTTACCATAGAGGCTATGTAGTGGTGTTACAAACCTTCAATTCCAGCACTTGCGAAGAGAAAGCAGAATGATCAGGAGTTCAAAGCCGCCATGGGCTACAGTGGATTGATGCATTCTAAAAGAGAAACAGAGCTAGGAGGTGGAGGCTCTTGCCTTCATTCCTAGCACATGGGATCTCATGCCTGTGATCCCAGTACTTAGGAGGCAAGTGCCTTAAATCCAGAACTAGGAACGTGGAGACAGGAAGTTGTCTTGCATGGTAGAGAGAGGAATAAAAGATGGGAGGAGACAGGAGCTCAGGCTCCATTTGGTCCTAGGATTTGGTAGAGGTAAGAAGTATTTTGGCTGTCTGCTTTGTCTCTCTGATCTTTCAGCATTTACCCTAATATCTGGTTGTGGGGTTTTATTCTTAAGATCAATTAGGACTCATGCTACAGGCCATCACTTGCCTGCCCTTCAGGGAACTGTTGTTCCTCTGGCCCGCCATAGGAACGATGTGCATAAGGGCCATACTAAATTATAGTATGGGCCCAGCATTAACTGATATATTTATTTTCTGTATAATTCATTTAAGAAAATACGGATCTTGTTCCAATTGTCCTAGTAGAATATTGTCCAGTGATGATAGGTTGATATAAAGGGCCTTGCCCTCCATAAGGTTTTACTCTGAAGAAAGAGGGAGAATAATAAATAGATTATAATGAACATAATTTTTTAATTAGAATTGTGAAGCTTGGTGCCACCAAACAAAATAGTTCCAAAAGAAAAATACAAACAAACAAGAAACAACATTTTTGAAAAGTCATCTATTAGCCTTCTAATAAACCTGTATTTTCTAGAGCAAATAATGGAACTTGGACAAGAAGGACACCTCCTAGTAGTGATGTGTGACACTAACTGTGGTTAATTTTTTCTTTATTACTATTCAAGTACTCCAATCACTTGTATTCATGAGCTAAAAATTCTAGTGTTTTGAATGTATTTCCTAATATGTATGCAATGTTAGTTATTTAAATGTTTAGCTTTAGATCTGGAGAAATGGCTCAGCATGTAAATGTAAGTGCCCTGCTTATTGTAGAAGACAGTTTTGGTTCCCTGACCCCACATAATGGCAGATTACTTTCCATGAATCCAAGTCTTGAGTTTCAGGGGATTCCATAATTCCTATGAGCATGAGGCACATACATGGTACATTCATATATACATATACATACATACACACACAAGTGAAATACTCATACACTTAAAATAAATAAATCTAAAAACAATTTTAAATAAAACATTAAAAAATAAATATCCAATTTAATTATTCTAAATGTTGATTTCTGATGGCTTTGTTTTTTCTTTCAAGTGGGATTTGTTGAACCATACATGTCTTCAAACATAAAAGATGAAATTAACAAAACCACTAACATAGCTTTTTCTCTTGAGTTCAATTCAACATGTATTTAGTGTGATAATTTTGAAGTATGAGAACAAGTTTTTGCCCAAATTTAATTATATGAAACTAGTGAATCATTTCATCACTATTGTCAGCTGGTTGGGGTCATGAAAGATATCACTGAGATTTTGACAGAATTTTATGTTATTATTATTTTTATGGAGATGGTTGGAAGAGAGAAAGAGAGATTATCCAGTGGTTGGAGATCCCCTCCTTAGGGAGAGAACTTTGTCTTTCAGTCAGCTGTAAAGGAAGAGCATGGTGTGAGTTTGGGTGGCCCAGTGTAGCTACAGTGGCTGTCTGTTGAAGATGAGGCAAAGCTCTCGGTCTACACTAACTGTAGAGACAACATGGATGCTCAGAAGAGCTGGGAAAGTAATTTCTATCTGTGGTATTTTGAAAATTTGTTCAGGTCACTACACTCTGTATACTGAGGTATTCTTTTATGCTTAAGTAATTCTTTGAGAATGTCCTACAATCTGATTTTATAACCACAATTCTTCCCAGATCTACTCCTTTCCTTATTGACCCAATATTTTTCTTCTTCAATGACAATTAGTGTTGCTCAAACATGGTTGAATACATCATCTTCAAATAAAGCATGATTTTCTTATCAGAAATTAAACTCATAGAGAAAACTGTCTCTTCCTCTCCCAGTACCCAATAGCTGCCAATAACTCCACAGCTAGAGTTGTAACATAATGCTCAACTCCACTCTCCAAATTTGGATTTGGTTTGGCATAGGCATATATTGTGAGTACTGTGAGTTTCTGTGTGTCTGCCTTCATGTGTCCAGAAGGTAATGTCCTTTTGTAGTTGTTTACTGGCTCAGAATTGTACACACTCTCTGTCAATAATTACTGAGCCTAAGAAGGGTGTATATTTGCAGTTTAAAAGGAATTCCTTCCTAATTGTCCAGCAGATCTTTGCTCCACTATATATGTGGAAAGCTATTTAGTTATTGCTCCAAGAGCTGTGTTTTAAAGCATAGTATGAATTAAAATGAGACTATAAATATGAGATGACTTCAAGCTTCATGTATACTAAGAAGTAGATCTAAGTTCCAAGGGAAGAAAAAGAACTCCTTGTAAAGTCTTGATGCACACCTAAACCACATACGTTCATGAGAAAACAAATATACACCATCTTTCCTAAGTCAGATTATTACCAGTTTATCAAATTCAGAATTAACACTTCCAATAACCTGGAGATCACAGCATAGAAGATTCTTTTATAAAACAGCCTATGAATCAATTACAAAAACCACTGGAGGCATTGTTTTTACACCCATATTAAGGGTTCACAACATACCTGAAACTCAGCTTTTGAGGGATCTAATATTTCTAGCCCCTACAGGCCCTAGCATTCATGGTCAAATACTCCCACACAGATACACACCCATACAAATAATTCAAATAAAAACTCAAACTTGCATGATCTGTACACTAATATAAGTTTATAATAAATCACAATAATATATTTTATGCAAATGATTCACTGATTAATATTTATACATTTCCTATTTATTTTAAGCAAATATTATATAAACATTAATTTATTGACATAGTAGAAGACATAGAGGGTTTTAGGAGACATTATTTTATTCAGGCAAAGAGAACTAAGAAATGGAAAATGTTAAAGAAGGAACTAGCTGTTATGAATACACAGTTTTCACAAACATGACACAGAATAAGGCTAACTATCAGGTATATATGCAGATAACTAAAATTTGAAAGACCCATTCAGCTTGTCTTGATCATAGCTTTCTTGCCTGTAAAGATAAAATAATATGCAAGTAACTGTGATAATGAGACTATAAATGTACATTTATAACATATAATGGCCAGGCATTTATGAAAATAGGCAGCAATGGATGAATTTGTTAAACTTGGTGAAAGAGAATATAGGAAATACAATACTGAAAAGGGTATCCTTTTTTCATCTCGGATATCTGAATTAACATTATGTAAAGACTCAGAAGAAATTAAAAGAGTCTACAAGTTTTGACACACTGAACTTTTCTAACTGCTATAATTGAATTTGACTATTGTTTTCAGTACATTTTCTGTAGTTTGTTTCAGGCTTGTGGCATGTTGTGTGAGCATATATGTATGTGGCTAGGGGGAAGTTTTGTCTATCTATTTGCATGCATTTGTATGTGCATACCCAGATGAAAAAATTAACATGGGATTTCTCCTCTGTTGCTCTCCTTTATTTCCTCGAGACAGTGTCAGTCACTGAAACTAGAGTTTTTAATCATTTCCTCGAGATTGACTGGGAGCCCCAGTGATCTTTCTGTGCATTGTCCCATAAGTCAACTATTTACCTTGATGTTGAGCAACTTTTCACCTTCTGAGTGGTCATTTGTATGCCTTCATTGAGGACCGATATAATCAAGTCTTTGACCACTTTAAAAAAGTGAGTTATGTGACCTAGTACTATGGTGTAAATTCCTTACATCTACTTGGAGACTGTGCTCTACTATGGCTTGGATATGAATTATTATCTTTAGCACTGAGAGTCTCCCTCTCTCCCTCCCTGCCTTCCTCCCCTCTCCCTTCTTCCCTCCCTCTCTTCCTGCCTGCCTTCCACCCTCTCTCTCTTCCTGTTTATTGCATGGGAACCAGGAATTTGAATTTGTATCCTCTGGCATAGAAATCAAATGCTTTATGTGCTCAGCGATCTTCCTAGCCCAAGTTTTAGTTTTTAAATATTATAATGACTTGATGATAGTCATTTGATTTTTAAAACTAGTTAAAATATAAATTAAGAACTTCACAGAGTTTTCAACATTTTGCCCTTAGCTCTGCAATATCTAGAACTTCTAGAGAGCTGGGAATTTATGATATTAGATCATCCAAGTCAAAACATCAACATATTTTTGGCATGTTATGAATTAACCAAATATATAAATATGAAAATGAAAAAAGTTATTTAATTAGTGCTTAAAATTATTCAGTTTTGCAAAAGTAGATTTTAATGTTCAGTGTTTGAGAAAAATGTTGATTATAACATAGGTTCTTTACGTGAAAATGGATTTATACACATAAAAGAGCTTGAGTCTAAAGCAGGAATTAATGCATAGCTATTTACAATGAAGGTATAGAATAAACATGTGCATTAGTTCACATGAAGCAGTATTTTTTTATACTTTTCTCTTAAAATGGGATTTTGGTTTTTTTCCATGTTTGACAAAAATTTATTGTAATTTTAGTAAAGACATTCAGCTCAGTCATCTCTCTCCTCATCTTGACATTGGGTTAATATGTTATTTGAGTCAAGTAAAGAATATGTAGGAGAGGTGTTATTTCAACAAACAGTAAAATGGACAAATGAACAGTTTTCCTACATAAAAGTTAAATGTATATAACTTGATATACTTAAACCATGTAAGAACTAACAGTGCTATGCACATTTTCATTCCTTTATTTGGGGCTTATTAAGTAAACTTAAATGTAGTGAACAAAGTGTTAGGAATATCCACAGGCTGGCTTTTGCAAGTTATTACATTAAAAAATGTCTAGTGAATAATTATCACCAATGTAACTCACTGAAGCTGCCTCCATATTTAACATTGTAATTTTCAAGGAAATCTTATCAATTCTTTTTGTCTGTGACTATTGAAGATACATTAACTGTCACATTTGAAAAGCCCATATACAATACAAAAATACAAAACAAGCACTTTGCAATACACAAATCTAAGTATATGTGATGAGAGACTTCATAATGAACATGAGTTTGAAGAAGCATTTTCTGTCCTATTTCAGTCATTAAAATGTGCTTTTGAAATCACTGGTCAGTATCCATATACTTAAAATAAGCCAGGGAGTTGTAAAAATAAATTTTGTGAGTTTAATTCAAATTGGATCTAATAAATTAGTAACTGAAATGCTTCAAAAATCACAAAAAGTCTGCTGCCTTATCTGTCTTCATACAATGTTATATACCGCCTATCCCTTTTTTTGGTATTTAAACATTTTAAAAATAAAAACCAGCCAAATACTTGAAGCAGTATATAACAGAAACTCTGTCCCTTGACATCACTGAAGACCCAAACCTACTTTTATAGATAGTGTGTTAGCAACTTCAGAGAAGAAGCCCATTGGCCTTGGCCGTGGCAAGGGCATGTTATTATTTTAGATGTTGCAATCAAAGCTCAAATTACAAAAGCAAAGGTAGGCAAATACAGTTCCTGCAAACTGAAATGCTTCTAAAACAAAGAAAGCAACAAAATGCAGGGAAAAACCTAAGAGAAAGAAAATGTGCAGGGACTTGTACTAGAAATGTATAGATATGTAGCTGGAGAGATGGCTAAGCTTTTAAAGGCTATGCTCAAAACTTAAAATATAAGATTCTGTTCCCAGCACCAATGGCTGTCTGTCTATCCTGCTTTTTCCCCTCTATTTCTATTTAAGGACTTTTTCCTATCATTTTTCTTTTCTCTCCCAAACCTATGGAAGTTTTTAGACACACAGTAAACCCTTACCCCTACATAAAATTATATAAGTTATTTTTATGACTATGATGAAATTCCTGAAAGAATCAACTTAGGAAGTCTGTTAGTTACTTTTTTGTTGTTGTGATAAGATAAATCAGTTTATGAAAGGAAGGGTTAATTTTAGCTTACGACTTCAGAGAAAAGTCTGTAGTGGTGAATGAATGCTGGCAAAAATGTGGAGGAGGAAACTGAGAGATAACATTTTTACTACATATAGAAAGCATAGAGATAAACTTGAAGTGGAATAATGCTATAAACACTTAAAGCTGCCTCTAGTGATTCATTTCTTCTACTAAATCTTCATCCCTCCAAAGTTCCATAACCTCTCAAACACTGGTACTAACTGTTTAAATTCCTAAAGCTAAGGAGGACATTTTTCACTTAAACCACAAGAGAGAAAAGTAATTTATTTTAGATTTTCATTTCTCCTTTCTCTAAGGCACAGATCAGGTCATAGAGAGAATCTAAATGACAACTAATGCTTTATAAACAGTCCTGCCACCTGGGAACCAAGTATTCAAATATATGAGCCTATGGGTATCATTCTCATTCAAACTACCTCAGAGAGAAATCCCATACCTTGCCCTCAGGATTTTTGGGTTTTGTTTTTTTTTGTTTTGTTTTGTTGTTTATAAACTAATGGCTTCTGAGAGGAACATTATATCACATGTAGTATAACTCCAAGTCAATTATTTTATATTAAAAACATATTTAATAAACTTTAATCAAAATAATTTTTATTTTTTCATAAATGAAGCCACAGTGTTATAATATCAAAGTTCTACTCCAACATATGACTATAATGCAGTACTCAACCAAAGGTATCAGATAAACAGATATGTGTTTAGTTTGGGATATTACCTTTAGAATAACTTAGAATATCTTCTAAAAATTTATTACAAATATTATTATTTGATAAAGATTGCATTATAGCCATATGTTATAAGAAAGGCACATGTAAAAACTAACAACATTTTAACACATAAAAGCTAACATAGTTAATTGCTGACCCAAGACTTGAAAGCTAAAAACATGGCTTAGAGGTCACTTTCAACACTATTCATTCTACACAATGGCATTGTTACATATTTCTTTTTTTTTTCTTGTCACTCTATTTTATTTTATTTTTTAGAAAATAAAGTCTTTTCCCTATGTAAAATAAAAATAAAAAATAAAAAGAAGTCACATTCCAAACATCAAAGGATTACTTCAGAATTTAATATATGTAGGTCAATGAGATGGCTCTAAGTGGTACTTTACAATTTCTAAATTCAGTCTCTAAAACCCACATAAAGGTGGAAGAAGACCAATTCCACACAATTGTCCTCTGGTCTCAGATACATGCTCTGGCATGTCTGCCAACCCCTACTTCCAAACAGTAGTGAATTAAAAAGATTTCAGTTCATAACAAGAAACAGCAGTCTTCGTTGGAAGAAAAGCAAGTTCCTGACCTTCCTAATACTGTGATCCTTGAGTAGAGGTCCTCATATTGTGGTGACCCCCAATCATAAAATGTGCTTCATCACTACTTCATCACTGTAATTTTGCTACTGTTATGAATCATAATACAAATAATTGTTTTGTAGGATATATGCCATATGCCCTATAGGGGTCTCAACCAATAGGTTGAGAACCACCAATTTAATGAGTGGTGTTGGGACAACAAGTAAATCATGGGCTCAATGACTCTGAGGAATGACTTTGAGTTTGAAGAATAATTAAAATTTAAGTATTATCAATGTGAGGTAAAACTAAATGTCCATGTTAATGAGAATTACAGAGAGAGAGAGAGAGAGAGAGAGAGAGAGAGAGAGAGAGAGAGAGAGAGAGAGAGAGAGAGAGGAGTGGAAGGGATGGAGAGAGAGAAAGATGAGAGAGGTGTATGGTAAGAAGAAAATAAAATTCACATTTTTATCACATGTATGTATTCAAATGTAAAAACAAAGGAACAAAAGGTATTTAACAAAACATTACTAGAAAGCCAGATATTACAAATTACCTTGTGATTTTAGTTGTCATTCTCTGCATTTTTCTGCAATATTACATCATTAATTTTCTAAGATAAAACAAAAACTCATCCCAAATCTTGTTGTTTCATACAGAGTAGCTTGCCATTGTTTTTAATCCTATTTTATACTCATCATTAACAAAATCATTCTTCCGTGATCAGGTGCATTTTTATCAGGAGAAAAGAGCGCCAATAAGATGCAATTTTAGTTCTTAAGTTAAAACTATTCTTTAAACAATAACTACATCAACTTGAAAACAAGAAGGTGAGCACACATCTTTATTGTGTACAAATATGCAACACTGTGAACCACATATTATAGAAATTCCTCTATTCTTTCGTTTGTATTACTAGCAACATTATTTCTATGCAATGCATTTGATCTCAGAGGTTAAATCTACGTGATATTTAATTCCTTATTCTAGAATCACTATATGCCAGGTGTTGGCATGAGGAAAATATTGAAGAGGAGGTATGAATATTCATATTCCTGAATAAAAAGTTGGATCTTTAACATGGGCTATTTCTTATCTATCCTGCAAGGGATAAACTTCAGATAGCAATCATTGTCAAAAGATAGGTGATAGTGAAGGAAGAAATCTATTTTACCAACATTTTCATAGCTGTAATTGGTGGAAAGTTTAGAAAATGATACTTGTTTTTATTTTTTGGCTTATTTTTGGCTTTTTAAGATTCTTTTTTTTTTTACTTATAAAATAAAGTCTTTTTTATCCATGTATCCCCTTTGCTCCCCCTCCCTTCCCTCCTCCCAAACCCTCTCAGTTATTATTCAGCCTCCCCATTCCCCATCCCCTGCCCCCAAAAGTCAAGAATCCCAAGGTGGGTCAGGTCAGGGTGGCACATCCACTGCAGGCAAATCTGATTTCCTCATCCTAATATCAGTACTAGGTTAGGTGCTCCTCTAAAGGGAATGGGCTCCAAGGTGTGAACTCTTGCACAGAAACACATTCTGATCCCACCCCTCAAGTCTCCACATACTGCCCATGTCAATTGACAGTTACCTACCCTTGGATGGCCTGGTCCTTTTCCTGATAGTCCCCCAGTGGCTGTTTTTGATTCAGTGAACTCCTCAGAGTTCCACCCAGCCATCACTTTGGGAATTTTCCTCATAATCCCTATCCTCTTGCTCATACAGACTTTCCTCAATCACTCTCAGGTGGATCAGGAGATCAACCCAGTGCTCAGCCAGGAATCTCTTCCTCTACCTGTATTGGTTGTTGGATTTAGGTTCTGTGATGACACTTAGGGTGATTATTCATTTGATTTATAGGGAAGTCCTGTCTAGGCACCACCTTCACTATTGGTTGAAGACCTAGTCAGGGATATCCTGTTAGTTGTTAGAGGTTTCTGGAGCACCCGGTCTCTGTCTCTTTTGAACCTCACATTGGCTTCCTCTATTAACACCTCCATCTCTTTTTTTCTCCCTCTTTGTTGCTTCTATCACTCAATCATCTCCTTCTCTCATGATTTGTTCTCACATCTTCTTGTTTGCAACTCCTTATGCTTGCAATTAGCTAAAAAGATCTTCTCTTTTTTCTCTTCCTAGTGGAATCCCTGGATGCCTCTCTTAAATTCCTTTTAATCCCAAGATGTTCAGGGCTTGTAGTTTGCAGCTTGGATATTCTTTACTTTTTGTCTGAAGTCCACTTATGAGTGAGTATATCCTGTGCCTATCTTTCTGGGCTTGTGATACCTCACTCAGGAGGATATTCTTCAAATCCATCCATTTGCCTGCAAGTTTTAGGATGTCATATTTTATTACTGCTGAGTAGAGCACAGTTTGTTAATCCAACCTAAAGGGGCATCTAGGTTGCTTACAGTTTCTTGCTATTAGGAATAAAGCTGCTATGGATATAGTTGAACTAATGCCTTTAATGCTGCTATGAACATAGTTGAGCCAATGCCTTTGGGGTGTGAATGTGCATCTTTTGGGTATATTCCCAATAGTGGTATTGATGGATCCTTGAGGAGACTAATTCCCAGTTTTTTGAGGAACTGCCATACTGCAGTCCAGAGTGGCTGTACAAGGTTATACTCCCACCAACAATCAAGGAGTGTTCCCCTTGCTCTGCATGCATCCTTCCCAGCATAGGCTGTCATCTAAATTTTTAATCTTAGCCATTTTGACCAGTGTAGGGTGCTATCTCAAAATTATTTTGATTTGTATTTCTCTCATGGCTAAAGATGTTGAGCACTTTTTCAAGTACCTTTCAGCCATTTCTAATTCTTCTGTGGAGAGTTCCCTTCTTAGCTCTGACTCCCATTTTGTAATTGGGCTATTTAAGTTTAGAGGTTCTCATTTCTTGAGTTCTTGATATATTTTAGAGATCAATCATCTGTCAGATATAGGGTTGATGAAGATTTTTTTCCCATTCTGTAGGCTGTTGGTTTGTCTTATTGTCTGTATCTTTGGACTTACGAAAGCTTCTCAGTTTCAGGAGGTCCTACCTATTAATTATTATTCTTAGTGTCTGTGCTACTGGTGTTATATTTAGGAAGTGGTCACCTGTGTCAGTGCATTGGAGGGTATGTTCTACTTTCTTTTCTATCATGTTTAGTGTAGCTGGGTTTATGTTGACGTCTTTGATCCACTTGGATTTGAGTTTTGTGCAGGGTGATAGGATTGGATTTATTTGCATTCTTCTACATACTACCATCCAGTTACGCCAACATCATTTATTGAAGATACTATCTTTGTTCCATTGAATATTTTTGGCCTCTTTGTCAAAAATCAGGTGTTCATAGGTATGTAGGTTAGTGTCGGGGTCTTTGATTCAATTCCACTGATCCAAAAGTCTGTTACTATGCTAGTACCAACCTGTTTTTATTACTGTAGCTCTATAATATAGCTTGAAGTCAGAGATGGTGATGTCTCCTGAAGTTCTTTTGTTGAGAAAGATAGTTTTGGCAATCCTGAGTTTCCCGTTATTCCATATGAAGTTGAATATTTTTCTTTCAAGGTCTATAAAATATATGTTGGGATTTTGATAAGGATTTCATTGAATCTGTAGATTGCTTTTCGTAAAAGTGCCATTTTTACTATGTTGATCCTACCTATCCAGGAACATGGAGAATTTTCCATTTTTTGATATCCTCTTCAATTTCTTTCTTCAGTGGCATAAAGATTTTGTCAAATAAGTGTGCTACTTTTTTGGTTAGAGCTACACCTCTTTTCAAATGAAAAGAAAGAAAGAAAATGCTTTTTCATTGTGGTTTTCTATAATTCTGATGTTTATCTTCAGAAATGTCCATGAAAATATGAGTAGTAGACTGAATATATCTTTATTATCTCACTTTCAGAGGTGGGTAGTGATTTGGGCAAGGAAAACATCTCTACATCATTATGAAGCATTTACATTTCATTGAATACAAATTATTGGCAATGCCTTGCCATGCTTTGTCTTGTATCTTTTATTTCCTGTAAGGAAAATACTGTCAAGTCTCACTTCTATCTCCCTCATGTTTCTCCCCAAAGCATGATCAATGAAGATTTTCTTTCCCTAATAATTAAAGCCTTCAAAACTATAAGCACATACACAGCCCAGACAGTTAAGGTGTTTGTGTGAGCTTAAGCAAGGTGTTTAAACAAATTGTTTTAACAGCTGTCTCAGAATGAGCAGGAAATTGGCATTCAGGGATGGCATAGTTAATGCTGTGAGCAGAATCCATTTAGACTCTAATAATCCACTGGCCTTTCTTTTTATGCTTATTATTATATATTTTAGTAAAATTGTGTAAATTAGCATAATTAAGAGTTCAGTTGTTTGCACAGAACATTTTCAGGCTTGAGTGAGAATATTAATTTTAAAGGTCTGTATTCTAAGCTGATGGTTGAACTCTGAAGCTCAGTGCCTGCTCCTTTTATAAAACAAGTTAATAAAAATATAGTGCGACATAGTGTAATCTAGTATATGATAATGTAGGACCCTGAAGAATAATTCATAGTGACTAGATGATGAATTGCCTACAAAAATCACAAAATTTGTATATAATATAAAGAGTTCAGCTTATAATGCATGTTTCTAAAGCATTCACTATTGTAACAAATGTGAAACTTTACTTTTTAGTGCACAAAAACTAACCTGTAATATAGAGAATTTGGAAAACTGTATTAGTTATTTTTCTGTGACTTTGATAGTGAACCCTTGTACAAAAAGCAACTTTGGAGAATAAAGATTTATTTGGAATAAATAGAATCCATCACTGTAAAAAGACCAAGGGGTCAACCAGGCACCCAAGCAGTCAGGCAGGAGAGAAAATGGGAAGTAGGGCCAGAATATAAGAATACAAAACCCACCTCCAGTAATGTACTTCCTCCCTTAAATGTTCAGAACCTTCACAAACAGTATTACCAACTGGAGGCCAAGTATTAAAAATTCATGAGCCTATGTGACAGACAGCATTCTAAAACCACAAAAGTCAAATGTGGAGAATGGGTAATCTTAAGGTGATATTCTATCCTGCAGTTTCATAATTACTCCCCAGGGCATAGAATATCCCTATATCCTGCATCATGTTGAACAATGTACATCTCTGCCTTGTGAGAATAGTTGATGATGCATCTTGAAGTACAGGTTGACAAATGATTTAAGCTCTAATCCTAGCACTAGGTGATATTCCCTTTTACTCCCAGTGTACCTTGATAGTTCTGTAATTGAGTTAACCAGATAGAGACTTCAAAAGGAGATTCTGAGGCTTCCTAATATTAGTTTGCCCTTTGAGTTTACAGCAGAGAACCTTCTCGCCAAAGCTGAGAATCCAACCTGCAGTTTGGATTAGGGAACATTACAAATCTAACCTCTGTCAGGATGTATGAGGCTGATATTGAACTTAAAATGTAGGAAGGAGTGATCTTTATAGTAGTAATAGCAAGGCTTCAGAAGAAGAAAATAACCTGGGAAAACAGAAATAGCCAATATCAAATAGAATTTTCAAAATCCAGAAAGTCAAAGTGAGTTTGGCTTCGACATGTTTTTGCAAAATGGATGAATTACAGGATCAGTTTAAGCAAAGATCAAATTATATTTAGATATCTAAGAAAATATAATAAAAAGAAAAATTTTATACAAATGTTGTTAGTTTATTATTCCTGCACATAATTACTTGTACTGCTAATTATAGGCTACAACCTTCTAGAAATGAAAGAAAGAAAAAGTTGGACATATTGAGAGAGGGGTGAAATACATTGCAGAGGTAACTCATACAGGGCCCTTAATATGAGATCTCAAGCCATGTTTGTCATCAATAGTGGGTTTGTGACTTCCCTTACAGTACTTGAGACTCATGTTCTTTTTTTTGTGTTTGTGTGTGTGTGTATACCTGTATGCATATGTAATAGTTAGACATATAATTAATATAGCACAATACAATGTAAGATATATGTTACATATTCTTCATCTGTTTACTTTGATTTAGAGTTAATATCAAATGCATCAAAAATCACCAAGTAACTAAATTTCAAATCATCCCCCAAATTAATTTCACACCAAAAAGAGAAGAACTAATGTACCTAATGTCCTCCTGTGGTTCCCTAGTTTGTTGTTCAAGAGCTAGAGCTCCTAATACATTCATCTCATGTAAGAGGAGCAGATATTGCGTTAATGGGGAAATAAGAAAATCCCAAATCCTTGCGAACTGCATGCAAGATAACTCTAATCTGCCTCCCAGCACCCAAGGAGAGTATGAAGCTTTGGAGATGACCTTCCAAAATGAAAGAACCACCAAAGCAATGATTCTCAACCTTCTCAATGCTGTGACCCTTTAATACAGACCCTCATGGTGTGCTGATTTCCAACCATAAAATTATTTTATTGCTACTTTATAACTTTAATTTTGTCACAGTTATAAAGTATAATGTAAATATCTGACATGGCAGATATGTGATATTAGACTTCCAAATGGGTGACAACCCACAAATTAGAACCATTGTACTAGAATGAAGTGTTTGCACCCAAACTCCCTTACCTGGGCTGAGGGTGCTGCTGAGATATACTAATGTTCTTTGGGGGGGGATTACCACTTATAACTTACTTTGTTGTGTTCTTGTAGGTCGTCAATACTCTGTGCTAATGCATCATGATGTTTATGAGGATGCACAGTCTCTGTTGCCTAACACTGATCTCTAGATACAAGACAGTTGGGCTACTTTTGGTTTTGTACCCGTTACAATACTTGATGGATTAATTATGAAGTCTCTCCTTTTAACTGTCCATGGTAGTTACCATAATGTTCCTCTGGTATCCTCACTTTCTTTTCTTAAAGAGAGAAAGTGGAACAAGAAGACACAAAAGAAAATGTTCTTCACTTCTAAAAAGGGTCTGGGTGCAGATTGGTAGTATGGACTCATATCATCTAGAACACCTGCTCCAGCCCCGTCTTTTGAGTAGCTTGTCCTAAGTGTGTGCCTGTCTCTCCCTCCTTTTGTGTTTTCACATAGTGTTTTCTTGTCATTTCAGATACCTCAGATCAGTTATGCGTCCACGGCTCCTGAGCTCAGTGATGATCGGCGCTATGACTTCTTCTCTCGAGTGGTCCCACCTGATTCCTTTCAAGCTCAGGCCATGGTAGACATTGTAAAGGCCTTGGGCTGGAATTATGT
This sequence comes from Sigmodon hispidus, assembly GCA_004025045.1. NCBI lineage: Eukaryota > Metazoa > Chordata > Mammalia > Rodentia > Cricetidae > Sigmodon > Sigmodon hispidus. The sequence goes on along the minus strand of PVIH01000360.1, from coordinate 97,704 downwards.
GTCTACTCTTGCATCTGAAGGAAGCTATGGAGAGAAAGGTGTGGAGTCCTTCACACAGATTTCCAAAGAGGCAGGTAGGAAGTGATTGCATTGTCAAACTTACCCTCTTCAAACATCTACCTTGCAGAGTTTTCTTGAGATATTATTAACAGTGCACATAATCACCACTGTGCCCTTGATCTTACATTCCCTGAGTCCTGTGACAGCATCTTTGTTGTCTTCATCTACAGTGTGCTGTTACTTTGGGAGACATTTTCAAAGGTGTGAAACTGTAGTCTTGTGATTCTAACAGACAACGTGAACAGAATAAACAGTACAATGGGTACCTATTTTCTACCTAAGAGCTGTGGAGAAGAAATTCAAATTTGTTTACAGATAGTGAGAGGATGTGGCTGCCTGTGTCCATCCTTGGTGTGACTTTTCCCTTGGCCTCTCTCCTCAGTCAGGAGAACTGTTGAGAAATATATAAACACCATCACAGGTCCACACTGACTCTGTTGGAGTATACAAGGCCCCATTGAATAACTAGGGCAAAACAAGAGAAATTGACCAGGAGGTAGGATGTATTTAGGGCAATAGAGGTTACACTTGAGAATGTTTTCAGAGACCCAATTGTTTAAAGCAGCACTTACAGAGTAGATTGATTTAAATTTGCTTATTCAGCTCAAATTAGAAACCAAAAACTTTGGTGATGGACCAGCTCTCTTACATTTTTATGTATATGATGATCTTGGGGTTCCTTTCTGGTTCTTTTTATGATGTCCTTTTTTAATGGGGTCTCTTGTAGCCCAGGCTATCCTGAACTCACTGTTTAGCTAAGAATGAACTTCCGATCTCCCCGCTTCTGTCTCCTAAAGTGCTATTATTCTAGTTGCCCACACCTATCCTGGTCCTATGAAGTTGCCACTAACATAAAACAATTAGTTTTATTTCTAAAATTTTATTCAATCAAAATGGTAACTAACTAGTGTATTGAACTGTCAGTAAATGAATAGAAGGTGATTTCATGAGGAAAAGTGTCATTCACCTTGATGACAGGGACTTGAACAAGACCCTTCATTATTGACATACTCAGTGGATGACAAACCTGCACATAAACTTCTTTGAGAATCTCACACCTTGCTTTTGATTTTTTTATTTAATTTTGAATAAAGTCCGAAGGGAGTTTGAGAATCTCACACTTTTAACTAATAGCAGGATCACCTGATGTTATTTTTAGTGTTACTGGCCATCTGGGTCATCTTACTTTCTGTTTTTGGACTGAGACACTCATGTTTATAATTATCTCTAGCTGACTTTTAAAAATAATGAATGATAGTCATCTTAAAAATATCATTTCTAGATTCAAGCATATCTGGGAAACTCCCTTTGTGGTGTTGGCTTTGTCCAATGTTTATAGTTGATTATCCACCAGGTCTGATCTCATCACCAAGACTCTCACTGGAGAACATGTGTCTCTCATTCACTGCTGTAACTGCTATGGTCCTAAGGAGAAAGTATCTAACATAATTCAGTTAAAAACCTTCTAATCTGGAAGGAAATTTTAACTCTGTCCTTGTGGCAGGCTGTGATATGTAGAATTAATTAGCAGTGGATATTATGAGTTCTGAAAGACATACCTAATCATTGCAATTACTATTTTTATTCCTTTATCTCTTCCAAGTTTTCTGTGATCAAAATAAGATTGACCTACAGAAATGTATAAAATATCAGAATGACAATAAGTAAGTTAAGTAAGGTCAAGAGAAATTGCATGTAAAATAGTTCAGAAATAAGCCCGGTTACGATCTTGAAATATTTAATTTTTAAAGAGGGTCCAAGTTTTAACATTAAACTTTGTTTTGACCTGACCCAGTCTTGATGTTGGGGTGAGGAAAGCAGATCTGCCAGGAGTGGATGCTGAACTAAGCCACATTGGGGCCTTGGGACCTCCTGCCCTTTCTGCGGAGGAGATGAAGTGATGAGGAGAAGAGAAAGTGACTGGGAGGGGCGAGAGGGGAAAGGGAGTTTGAACAAGGGGATACATGGATAAAAAGTATGACTTTATTCATAATAAAAATACACTTTGTTTTGGATAAAGCATAGACAATGCTCACCATTCTCTCACAGAGTCTCAGGGTTTGTATGGTCACTACCATGTTGAATATTCTGTTGAAAAACTGATTTCCTTGCTTTGGGATCAAGGACGTTGTGAGAAACTGTTCTGTAGATGGGGCTCAGGGAATATAACTATATGGTTGCTATTCCTGGTTTCCTTGTTTGGAAGCATAAGACATATTATTAAAGTTTCTTATACAATCCAAATAGGAATGACTTGTAGTATTGTATGTGTGTTCCAGACTATGCATGGAGTGACATGTTATGTTTAGTTCTACATATTGTGATTTTCATAGAATGGTTACTGGTCTTCTGTGCTGTGTTGCTGTTGTAACTGGTACAATCAATAATAATAACTTCAATATTACTTCATAGATACCCTCCTTCTCTGATAAATAAGGAGAGACTAAGGAGTTTTTAGAGTTTACATGGTATGGATTAAGTTCATCCACTCTCACTCATAGAGAACATGAAAATTTATGTGTATATACATTCTAGAGTGTGGTGTGCAAGCCCTTATGTGTATTTACATATGTAAGCACACATGTGAGAGCGTCTCTCAGTTCAGTGTGTGTGTGTGTGTGTGTTTGTGTGTGTGTGTGTGCTCAAATTTGCCATTAGACATCTTTATTGATTACTCTGCAATTTATTTATCAAGGAAGGAGGAAAGATCTTTTGCTGAACCCAGAGCTTAGCAGTCCCTGAGAGTCTAGTTAGGCAACTAGCCTTGAAGATTTCTCTCTCTGTCTAATGAGCACTAGGATTACATGAAACTGCCACTCCTGCCCAGTTTTTACATGAATCTTGATGTGTAAATTTCTTACACTCCAATGCTTTATCTATTCAGCCATTTTCCCAGCCCTTTCATTTCTGTAGACTTCTGAGGATGTAACTTCCTATTCACAATATGATGTCAATAATTAATGACACATAGTCATGCATTACAACTTCTAAATCAGACTGTTCTATATGATATCCAATCAAAGAAACAGTGATACATTCTAGCTTTGAACATATTATATTCAGAATTCTAGGAAGTGTACTTGTTACAGAACATGAAGAAATTTTCTAGTGTAGCATCAAATATCCACTTTATTTTTTCTCTACTAACTCTAGAATGTGAGCTCGATAAAGCACCCAAGACATATATGTATACAAGTGAAGTGTTATGTCACAGAAAAATAAGCAATCCACTTATATGGTGTCAGAAAGACCTGGATTTAGGTGATATACTGTCTTACTTCTGTGCTGTGAACATTTGATACATGATTTACCATTTCACTCTTCAGCTTCTACACAGAGAGAATGAGATTTACGAAGCTTGCTTCACTGTGGTGATATAATGAATGAGATGCTATACTGGGAAGAAGTTAATACTCAGAAACACCTGGCTATTAGTGCACCACTCTAAGTCCCTATAAATATTTATTATTTAAATTTGCAAAGATTGAAGATGACTGAAATAGTCTGATTTAGTCACAGATGCAAATTATGTTGGTAGTAGAGTTACCTCTCCTAATAGGTTTTTCTCCATATAAGAGGAAAATAAATGAGCAAGACTCTCTCTCTCTCTCTCTCTCTCTCTCTCTCTCTCTCTCTCTCTCTCTCTCTCTCTCTCTTATACACACACACACACACACACACACACACACACACACACACACAGGATTGGATATATTTTATATGTACAGGCTTCAATCTAGAGGAAATTTAACCTCTATTGTGTTTAAACAGTTTGGTTTGAAAATTGGCATTCTTTACAATGATTTTTTTTTTTTAACTTAGGTATCTTTAAGCATAAGGCGGAGACTACTCTAGGAAGAAAGCATGTCTCTGGTGCTCATAGGCAACACAAGGTTGAGCTTATGGTAAAACAAATGAAGATAGTTTCATTGGAGGGTAAAATCTACATTTAAACAGGGTCTGTTAAACTATTTATTTATGTGTGTCTAGGGGTTTTGCCAGCATGTACGTATGTACAAAGTACATGTATGTTGTTCTCTGGTAGGTGGCAAAAGGGTTTCAGATCCCCTGAGACTAGAGTTAAAGACATTTATAAGCTGCCATATGGGTGGTGGGATCCAAACATGGGTCCTTTGAAAGAGAAGTCAGTGTTCTTAACTACTAATCTATTTTTCAATTGCCAGCAGGGACCTTTTCACATGGAAGATTACGTATCATATCTTCTAAGCTGTTAAAGGAAATGCCAACAACCTTTCTCATTGTTTGTTTTTATATAAGTATGGACACTATATCATGCTGTGATTTTAAAGAACACTTTAACACAGTTTTCACAGATGATGACATTCTTCTGAAGCAGTCACATTTGCATAAATAGCTCTGTAATGGTTACTTGTGTAGTGTTAGCAAAAGCTGAGTTTTTTTTGTCTAATAATGCGGGGAACAAAATAATATACATTCCTATTATAAAACAATAAACTAATATGAAAACCTAAATGGCTCAAGTTTCAGTTAAAGATGATTTTCTAAGTCAAAACCAAGGTTAACATTTATGATAGCATGCAATGCTAGTCAGTGGCATATTGTCTGGAGAACATTTGATTAGAGCATTGGAAGTGCTTGATAACAACAAACACTAACAGCCTTGTAGAGAGTTTGTAGGGGAATCCAAAAATAACTTCTTTATAATATTATCATTATATGACACAAAAGAATAAATATGTTGCTAATGACACAGTGTTGACACTTGTCAACGTTTTAAAATCTTAAAAAAATGCTTAGACTATGCTTTTTGGTATGTCATAGTATTTACTGAAAACTATTGCTTCATTTGGTATTACAAATTAGTTATTTTCAACACAAATAGATATTTTCATCTGGAAGGGTGAAATTTTATGTGGTTTGACCACTAAAGCAAGGACTACAGGCAACTATAAGATCACTGCAGAAAGGGGGAGAGTTAGTTTTCCCAAAGAAGTTTCTACTAATGTAATCCAGTAGAAAGCATTCAGCCAGAAAGTCTAAGTAACATACAGACAACACTAAGCAGACTCATCAAGTTATGTTCATATATTTATACATTTACATATGTATATATGTAACCATAATAAGAAATAAAAAGGGGGCAATAAACTTGAGAGAAAGTGAGAAGAAAACAAGGAAAGGTTTGCAAGGAGTGGACAATAGAATGATCCAAAGGAGCACAGAAATGGGAGAAATAATGTAAGTATAGTTCAATAAAAGTAAAGCATGTGAAAAGAAAGTATTATTATTTATATAAATTCCAGATCTAAATTGAATTTGTCATTTTACCTTCTGAATATTCTATGTAATGTTCTTCTTGGAGATCATAAATGCAGGGTCAGGGATTGTATTTAGCTATTATTCAGTATTCGAGAATTTAAACTTTGGGAATGTGAATTTTCCCATGATGGATTTCTACACATGAATAGTGAGGGGTGTGTGTGTGTGTGTGTGTGTGTGTGTGTGTGTGTGTGTGTGTATCTATGTTTCTGTCAGTGTATATTCCTGTGGAGCTATCCACTTTGTTTTTGACAGAAATACTTTCATTAGCAACTGAAGCTCTCTCTGATCTTAGAAGCAGACTAGCCAATGACACCCTGGGACCCTTATATGTCCATCTCTTCAGTGCTAAGATTATAAGCATCTGCCACCATGTTCATTTTTTTTCCCATAAGTGTTAAACTTACAACTCAGGCCCCCATGTTTGTTTAGCATTCACTTTACCAACAGAACGTTCTTTTTCTTGCACTCATTATGGGATATTATAGCACTATCTACCTGTTTCCTTCCTGGATGTAGCTCTGGGCTCACTGCATGTGTTTCTGATCTTCAAGGCCAAGGCAAGCCTATGCTCTGTCATCTAGCTGAAGTCCTAGTATGCAGAATGCATGCAACTAAAAAAGAAAGGAAAAAGTATTGCTTTCTCCTCTTGCTTTTAGGGGAGAAGCAAAGGAATCACCTACCAAGCCACATTTTTTTCTTCTTCATCTCCTCAAATTTATACCTAGATCTGTTTGCTCTGGCATGTTGCATGTATCAACTTGACATTTCCATTGAAAAATAAGTGTTATGGTATAAAAATGTAGTTATATAAGGCTGCTTTTAAAACTCACAGTCTTCTGAGTATTGGAATTAAAGATATATACCACAATATCATAGCCGTCCTAATATCTACATTTAATATAGGACCACTAAATGCATCACAAGCTAGGTAATCAGTATAATTATTAAAAATATGATAACTTTTTAATATACATCATTCTAGAAAAAAGACAAAAACAACAAAAAATTTTATATGGTATTATTAAGATATAAGGGTTCCTGTTTGTTTATGTGGGTGCAGGGAATTCAAACTTAGATCCTGAGGCTTGTACAGCAGAATATATACCTGCTAAGCCATCTGCTCAGCCTAGGAATTCTGTTGTAGACAGCAATGTATGTATTTGTCTCTTTAACAACATGCCATATTCTGATCTATGTGTGTATACTAATAACAAATGATGGCTGTTTGCAGAAGTTTTCAGAAGGAAGTTTGCCTGTGTATCATGGTAAAGATAACAAGATCCCATATTCATGTTTCTAGCCTCATGATAGTTTAAGCTCTGCTAACCAGGTATAATTATTGTGAATGAATAAAACTTCAAGGACAGCTAGCAAGATCAATGGGAAGCCCATTTGTCACCAGCACTGGCCACAGCAGCAGTAGACATTTCTACCAGTAGATATGGAATTCAGAATCAGTTGGCTGCAGTCATTCAACCTCTAGCTTCTTATTTCCAGCAGTGCCAGCAGTTGTATCATTGAGCCACCCTGATGATGGTTCTGATTCGGGCAGTCTTGCTTCTCTCACTGTCTACAAACACTGATTTGGGCACTCTAGCCTCTCCAGTATCTCAATAAATTGCCCAACATCATTTAAATGATGACTATTATTAACTTAGGCATGTTCATATTTTGTTTGTCTTTAACTTTAACCTTTATTAACCACAGGTAATGAGGAGCTGTCTTTTTTTTTTAATGGGTTTCTGACCATCCCATGTATACCTCTGTCATAGAATTGCTTGCTTTTCTTCAATCCCTTTTCTCTAGCTTTCTCTAGTAGAGAAAAGTTTATAGAGTATAACATAATTTATCTGACTTGCAAGCAATAGTGTTTAATCAGAACAGTATCCAGTACAAGATGGGACCTTCTGAAATTTTTATCTTTCTCTCTCTCTCTCTCTCTCTCTCTCTCTCTCTCTCTCTCTCTCTCTCTCTCTCTCTCTCTCTGTCTCTGTGTAGGGCAAAAGGTACTTTTTAATGGTCGGTTCTCTCCTTTAACCATGAGTTTGAGGGACTCAACACTCAACTCAGATGGCTAGGTTGCATGGCAAACACTTTTACCCACTGAGAAATCTGTTGGGACCCACACCATTGTTTAACATGTTAGCTGTATCATAACAATCACAAGCTGTCTCCAACTCTGATTTCTAAACTTACTCTCTTCTTACACATGGACTTCTTTATGAAGACAGCCCTGGAATAGGATGCTAAACCACATGTATTATAATCACACAATATATCTCTGAATATCTTCATTGTGTGTGAATTATTTTCAAAAGGATTCTTGGCTTTCAGAGAAAAAGTATTAAGAAGAAAAGCAATTAATATAAACTGAGCAATGTTTCAACACAGGTCTGTGGAAGAAGAGAGATATTTACCTAACCCCAAAATATAAGTAAAAGTTGAACAGACAATGCTATCCAAAGATAATTGGATGGAGGACATTCTAGGAAGAGAAAAGTATGATTGAACTCCAAACAATATTGTCAGTGTGTGTGAAATGATCAATGTTATTTAAAAGAAAAACAATTAAGATCCCCCTGATGAATGTAATTCAAGATCTCTTCCATGTAATATGTTCACCATTTGTAAAAAATAAACAGAAGCCTAAGTTTCAGGTTCTGGCTCTAACTCCATAGATAAGTCACTATGAACCAGCATATAGCTCCTCTAATTTGGGAGGCATCACTATTTATTGCGAAAACTTACCTCTCTTGGTTCATAAAATTTCTAGATATAAATCACTCTAATTGCTAAGGATGAGCTCCTCCAAGCAGTTATATTGTCACTGTTTTTACAGGGTTTAGAAATAGATGATGACAGACTACTACTGGGGCATGAAAGGAACAGACAGTGGGCATACATACCTTAGCAACCCCTCTCTTTGTATCCACTGCACAGCACCTGAAAGCTGTAAGGTGGGGCTGGAGGATGGAAAAACTGTGTTCATAGTGGGAAGTCCTTCTTTGTTGCCTGCTTGCCACTAATAACCTCCTGATATGTGTACTAGGAAAGAAAAGAATTTGAGAATTTATATTGATATAAAAACATAGAGGGAAAAACATCCCTGTTTTTTTGTTTAATTTAAGAAATTTGCTTTATTCATTTTACATACCAACCACAGAACTCCCTCTCATCTCTCCCACCTTCCCCCGCCATACACCCCACCCCACCCCTCATCCCTTCCTCCTAAAGGGTCAGGCCTCCTATGGGGCGTTACCAAAACCTGGTATCTTGAGTTAAGGCAGGACCAAGCCCCTCCCCTTGCATCAAGATTGAGCAAGATGATTCACCATAGGTAATGGGTTCCATAAAGTCAGCTCATGCACCACGAATAAAGCCTGATCCCACTGTAGGGGTCCCCCAAACAGACCAAGGTACACACAATTCTCTCCTATTTGTAGAGGGCCTAGTCTGGTCCTATACAGGCTCCAGAGCCATCAGTCTAAAGTTCCTGAGTTCCCATAATCTTGCTTCAGTCGTCTCTGTAGATTTTCGCATCACAATCTTGAACCCCCTTGTTCATATAATCCCTCTTTCCTCTCTTCAACTGGACTTTTCAAGTTTGTCCTGTTTTTGGCTGTGGATTTCTGCATCTACATCCATCAGAAAGTTTTAATATGACAATAAAATATTCATTCTTATTAGCAGGGTAGGCCAGTTCAGGCACTGTCTCCACTACTGCTAGTAGTCTAAGCTCAGGTCATCCCTGTGGATTCCTGGAATTTTCCTAGCACCACCTTTCTCTCTAAGCCCATAATGTCTCCCGCTAGCAAGATATATTTTTCATTGCTCCCCTTCTCCATCCCTCCTCCAATTGGACCTTTCTATTCCCCCCATGTACTCATACCCCATTCCTTCCACACTACTGCCTCCCTTACTTCTAGTATACTCTGGAGAGTTCATCTATCTTTCCTTCCTAGAGTGATCCATGATTCTCTCTTAGGGTCTTCCTTATTAGCTAGCTTCCCTGGAGCTGTGGGTTGTAGCCTGATTATCTTTTGCTTTACATCATATATCTATTTCTGAGTGTTTTAAGTAAAAGAATAGAGATTCAAATATGGAGAATTCTTTTAAGCAGCAGCAGAAGAAAAGAAAGATCCCTGTGCTAATAGCCTGAGAAAGTGACTATACTTTTGTCATATATTCAAAACTAATACATTTAGAATAAGGTGTTTCCTCCTTTCTCCCTATCTGATAAGGCTGTGTGCAGTCTTAAGATCCTCAAGTCTCAGTTGTCTATATTTTTAAAAAAATTGTGAAGTCCCAATACTGAATTTCTGAATGCTTAACAGAATACATGATAGTAAAAGATGCATTTCAACAAGAAAAAAGAGTGTATTGGAATACCAGTTTCTTTATAAACTAGATAGAAGCATGTGTAACAACTTGTACTGATAACCAGATTTTGCAGGTAAAAGCTTCTGAGTTGTAAGAATTACTTAAATGTCTAGTACCATTAGAGATGTACAGGGCAAGGAAATGTCTCCACTTTGGCTTGGATTTAAGAATCTCTTCAGGAAAGTGAATTATCAACAATGACACTTACCAACATTAGGGCTAAGGGAGATTAGACCCAGGGAAGAGAGATTTCACTTAACTTAAATACTCTAATCAAGGCTTGATAGTCAGAGGTTATGGCAGACTTTTATTTGATTTTAGCTTTTGGAATCTTCCAAGAATGCCATTTGACTGCAGTAGATAAGTGTGATGAGGGAGGTTTGAACTGTATCTCACAGAAAATGCAGTAACCATTAAAAGAGACTCAGAAAAGGAACAGTGGAATTAGCAAACTGGCCAGTTCAATCATTTAAGCAGCACAATCCAAGATGCATTCAATAACATTAGTTTCTCACCATATTATTTACTGGCTTCATTGCCTTTCTAATTTATTTTGTATTTTCAACAACTTAATGCATATAAAGGCAGACTTTTTGAGATTTACAAAAGGAGATCTGTTTTCTTTTAATTTGGACAATGGATTCCTGCTGTCAAATCATTCAGAAAATTTTAGGAAATTCAACAAAGCCCTATGTGGGATAGGGCTCTTAAGCAAGTACAGGGCAGTTAAGACCGTAACAGTGACAGTAGCTGTCTTGGGGAACACTACAGTGGCTTACTTTGAAATATTTTGACCTCCTTACTACATTGTTGTTCATTCTGAGGTTGTAAGCACCAAGGAAAGACAGTGTTGTTGCCATTTATTTATATAAAAAAAAAGCCCTGAAGTATGAGGGAATGATTTTGGAATTGTGCAAGACAGGAAGAACATAGTCACAATATTTACACTAAAATTTCATGATTTCTAATCCCTTCAAAGAAACCTTTCTCATCCTACAGTGAGGGTCCCTGGGAGCCACAGTCCCAAATTTTTCCATTCCTACCATGCCTCCTGCCATGCTGGAATTTTTACTGACTTGATCTGCTTTTAATAACAACTGTCCAGAAGTCTGCATATGACAGCTCTCCTCACCCATCTACCTGATCTTATGTCTTTTCATTCTTTCTTCCCTGAATTTCCTGAGTCTTGGATGGCAAGGGATTGGTGTACAATTGATCATATAATATTATTTATATTCACTGTATTTTAATACATAGGAATCCATATTGTCCTACATATCTTTAAATTTGGTATATCACTGAACTAACATTAAGATTCTAAATACAAGATGTGTGTGTGTGTGTGTGTGTGTGTGTATAGGTTGAATTCATTACTTTGTGCATGCTAGGCAGTTGCTATACCTCTAAGCTATACACTTAACTGTGAAATATTTCTATTTCTAGATAAAATGTGTTGTTGAAAAGATGAACAAAAGACGTTTGTGGGAGGCTGTTATTAGTGGTAAAACACTATAGTTAAATTGTATTATAAGATATGAGCAATAGCAGAAGAGCCATTTGTAGGGTGTAACTACAAAATGATGCCCTGTAATAAACATCATTACCAATTTTCTTTAAATTCCAGCATTTTCCGAACTGTACTCTTCTTGTTGTTTAAAAAATAATGTCCATTTACACATACAATGAAGGTAGGGTTTATATTGGGCTTATTTTCTCTATATAAATGCACTCAACCTTAGGTTACTGCATTCACATTAGACAAATGGCCATGGGCAGCAATTGGATCAATAGCCAGGATGATACCACTGAACCATCTGAGGCCAAATCTGACTAGTTCTTGACTGGTGATTATTATTTGCTACTTGGCTGGTGTCCACTCCCTTTAAATAGAAAACTCATTCCCATATCTATTATATGAAAACATAAAAACTTCTTTACAGCTCGGTGTGTACAAAGAAACACCTTCAACCTTGAAACTTGCCACCTAAGTGGAACATGCACAAGCCAGTTCACAGAAAAATAACAACTATACACCATTCCATCATGACCTTATCAGGCCCTAGAAGGACAGATAGGTATTACTCAGGATGGCAGTAACATTGTTAAGTTGCTTCTATCCATATGGCATTAACATTTAATTTATTATATTTTTACATGTGTGTATATATCTATGCACTCTTCTGTGTGAGTAAATGCAGGCATGTGTATGGAAATTAAAGGATAGCATCCAATGTCAATGCTTGCCTTCCAGGTTGCCTGAGGGGTTCTCTGTGTGATTCACATCTGTGTACGCCAAGGTAGCTGATCTGTAGGCTTCTAGCATATCTCCTGTTTTTGCCTCCCTTCTCCTTCTAAAAGCCACTATAGAGTGTAAATGACTACACTTGGGTCATTACATTTACATGGGTCTTCAGAGTCCAAATTCACATCCTCACACTTACACATCAAGTACTTTACCCATTGAGCAATCTCCACATGATACTTTCCTTCTGTTATTTTTTTTAAATTTTTATTGTCTTACTGATAATTTAAGTCAATCCTTCAAAAAAGTTTTTAGCATTATAAGTAGTACAAAAATTAAAAACAAATTTCACATCCTTTACAAAAAAAAAATTTGAAATGTGAAAAAAAAAATTTCTTGGGAACATTATGAGTCAACTCAAGGAATTAGGAAAAAGACTTGCTGAGGTGGCTAGAGACTATTTTAGTGAATCCAGGCAACAACAGAGGAAGGGGTTTATTGGGGGAAAATTACATATTCCAGTCCTTCAATTTTGTACTCAGCTTCTGTTGAAAAAGCATGCCAATAATGTTATCCATCAATATGTGGTTGCACTTGGCCAATGGAGTTTGACAAAATTGACTGATCATTTTATAAGGAAAATTTTTGAACAAATGAGCAATCCAAGATTTGTTTTGAATTTTCATTAGTAAAGACAAATGACAGGAAGGAAAGAATGAATATGTTAGACAAAATGTAATAAAATCTGTCACTCTGATGTACACCTGGAGAAAAATGAATGGTTAATGACACAAAATGTTACAGGTGATGAGAAAAATTTAAGAAATTTTTTTTTCCTTTTCCTTTAATCAATGTTCAAAAGAAATTTAATTTCAACTTAAGTATTTATAGAATATTACTCAAACCACCAGCTTTCTAGGCAGGTAGAAAATATGTTTTTTCCCCAGCCTTACATCAATGAGTACATTCATGAAGAGTCAGATTACAATCAGATGATCCAGTTATCTCTATGATATCACATGTCTTCAGGGATAAGGATGAAGTATGAGGGTGATCTGTCATCAGTTCCACAGTATACCAATTAATACTCATTTTAATGTGAAAATCAAGAAGGACATTTTTAGGTGATAGGAATGGTTTTAATTCTTTTTAACTGCAACAGGTTGAAAAAAGTTGCAGTATCTTCTTTTTTTCATTCTTGCTTTCCAATACTAGAATTTACCCAGTTGTCTTTTATGTCTATAGGTTCTTTGTACACAATGCAAAAACATTCTGAACATTCACTGTGGAGACCCAGGAGAAGGGATAATAGTAGAGAAAGAAAATTTGCAGAGACATCTTGCATGCTAGGGTGAAAATGTGAGTCTCTTGTAATGAGATGAAGGAACAGGGTTTTCTGGTTTTGGTTTTAGTTTGTTTGTTTTTCATAACGGCCTTTGCAGATTTTGTCATTAATTGTTCTGGGGAAGTAACACTGACTGTTGGGGAGTTTAGTGTTTAACACAATATTTGCTTATCCATGATTTGTATCCCCACAAAGATTACAGAACTGAAGCACAGCTATTTAGATATAGGTAATCACTCTGTGACACCAGAGTTCTTAATCAAGTAAGCAAGCACAGAAGACTAAAGGTCTGTCACTGCTTTAATCATTTTCCTTTCTATCTTGCCATTATTTGGATCATTTGGCTACTTATTTTTCCCTGAGCTTTTCCTCAGACAAGGCAGTCTCCAGGCACCAAGTGTCACTTCTTCATGAGCTTCACCCCAAGCAGTGCCCTTTGCATGGAACAAGTTCTTCCAGCTAAGTGGCCGATAAACTCTTGCTCTAGTGATGTTTCTCTAATATGTTCCCTCCCCTCAACATCAGTGTTAGGTTCTTGTCACTGACCCTTATTATCTGAGACAAAATATGTAATCTTATTACTGCTATTATACAAAATTATTAATTTTTTCAGTTCAGAAAGATTAAAATAAGTGATGGCGGTAAAGCCAAAATTATTCTATGTCATTTTCAGTTCAATGCTTTCTAGAACTTATAAGATCCAATATAAATATTATTTACTAAATATGCATTTCTTTACAAAGTAAATTTACTTTACAAAGTAAATTTTTCATGAATTGCTTAAATGGTGATAGACATCTGTAATTTCAGCATGTAGGTGGTAAAGACGTAAGGATATTAAGTTTGAGATTGCCCTAGGCTTTATATTTCAAGGTCATTTGGCGTAGCTTAGTGAAACACTATTTCAGACTAAAAATGTCTGTGCATGTAGAGTGGTAGTAAGCAGAGTTTTCTTCGTCCACACAAGGTCTTCTGTTTAACACTTTGTAACAGAAGTAAATAAATTCATATGTTAGTAGTTCATGAACCACGGATGTAATGGGCTTTTTTTTTTTTTCAAACCCTACCATGAATCTCACTCCTTCATGGGAATTTTCAATTCACTCATTTTGTATTAGGATCCAGAGACTATGATATCTGTTATGAAAACAAATATTTCCAGTGTTCTTTTTTAATTTATTTTTTATTATGAATAAAGTCATATTTTTTATTTGTCTATATCCTTGTTCAAGCTCCCTTCCCCCCACCCCTTCCAGTCATTCTCTCTTTTCCATATCTTTTTATTTCCTCCCCAGCAAGGGCAGGAGGTCCCAAGGTTCCAGCATGGCTTAGTTCAGCATCCATTCCTAGTAGATCCACTTTCCTCTCCTCAACATCAAGACTAGGTCAGGAGTTCCTCTGGAGGGAGTGGAATCCAAGGTGCTGGTCCAAGGTGTTTCAGATCCCAAGCTGTTTCGGTGTTTGTGATTTGCAGCTTGAATATGCTTTGCTTTACATCCCCTGCTTATCTTTCTGGGTTTGTGATACCTTGCTCAGGAGGATATTCCCCATATCCATCCATTTGCCTACAAATTTTAGGATATCATTTATTTCTTATTGCTGAGTAGTACTCCATTGTGTACCACAGTTTGTTAATCCATTCTTCAGTTGATGGGCATCTACGTTGTTTCCTGGTTTTTGCTATTATGAATAATGCTGCTTTGACCAAATGGTGTTGACATACCTGGATGGTAGTATATAGAAAAATGCAAATAGATCCAACCCTGTCACCCTGCACAAAACTCAAATCCAAGTGGATTAAAAACCTCAACATAACTCAGCCACACTGAACTTGAAAGAAATGAAAGTGGAAAATACCCTCCAATGAATTGGCACAGGTGACCACTTCCTAAATATAACACCAGTAGCACAAGCCCTAAGAACAACAACCAATAAGTTGGACCTACTGAAACTGAGAAGCTTTTGTAAAGCCAAGGACACAGTGAATAGGACAAATCAACCGCCTACAGAATGGGAAAAGATTTTCACCAACCCTACAAGTGATAGAGGACTGATCTCTAAAATATATAGAGAAGTCAAGAAACTAGAGCCCAAAACCTTGAATAACCCAATCAAAAAAATGGGGTTCAGATCTAAAAAGGGAATTCTCAGCAGAAGAATTACAAATGGCTGAAAGGCACTTGAAAAAGTGTTCAGCATATTTAGCCATCAGAGAATGCAAATCAAAACAACTTTGAGATACCATCTTAAACCTGTCAGATTGGCTAAGATAAAAGACACATGTGACAACCTATGCTGGAGAGATTGTGGAGTAAGGGGAACATTCTTCCATTGTTGGTGGGAGTGTAAGCTTGATCAGGCACTCTGGAATGCAGTATGGTGGTTTCTCAGGAAACTGGGAATCGATCTCCCCAAGGATCCAGCAATACAACTACTAGGCATATAACCTAAAGATGCACATTTGCACTCCAAAGGCATCATTTCTTGTGTTCTTAAGGTTGTTTTGACTATAAAATTATGATAGTTAAAAATATCTATACAATTTTAATCCTAGATTTAATATAGTATCAGTAATTATCCTATTGTTGGTGTTTATTAAAGCAAGTCCTAAAGTAGTTATGTTTTTAAAATGAATCATAAATTAATTCTGCTCATAGATTAAAGATTTTGTTTTATATTTCAATGTACAAAGCAGACTTACACAGCATATTTTTAAGTGTGAGAAAGTTAAAGAGTAAAATAAAAATGTAACTGATAAGTGCTTTGAACCATAAAATTACGAAGAAGTTGGTTCTGTTGAGCGGGAATCAAAAGTGCACATTTTTTCTTGATTCTAATGATTATATGCTAACCCAAATAACCAAAAAAACTAAGTTTCTGGTGAAATATACTTTCCAAGCAAAATGATCTGTTTCAAAATTAATTAGCTTTTAGCTTTTATACTGTTTACAGTCTAAGAAATTAAAGGAGAGAAGGTAAGAATGATTATTCTAAGGCTCACTTTCTTTTTTATTTTTTGATTTAATAAAAGGATGACTTAATTAAGAGAAGACAAAATAGGCATTTACCTCAAAACATCTATGAAAACAAAACATGCAGACAAACTCATAAAATACTTTGGCTTAAAAATTATTTATAACACCAATGCTAACCCCAATTTTCAGAAGCAAAATACAAACCACAAAAACCCCAGGCATGCAGTGATAAACTGATGTAGATGTAGAAGTAGTACTTTTGAAGGAAGACTTGGGAACTGGACAGCAGCACCTTAATGTTGTTAACCAGTGGTGTCAGTGTCCCCAGGCAAATAAAAGTGTCCTTCACCATATTTCTATTCTTCTTCAAAAAAATATGGACAAGAGCAAACCAAGCTATATGAGAATGTGTTGAATAGACTGTTTTATTCTACTACTGAGTAGCACTCCATTGTGTAGATGTACCTCAGTTTGTTAATCCATTCTTCAGTTGAGGGGCATCTAGGTTGTTTCCAGGTTCTTGCTATTATGAATAATGCTGCTATGAACATAGTTGAGCTAATGCTTTTGGGGTGTGAATATGCATCTTTAGGGTATATGCCCAACAGTGGTATTGCTGGATCCTTGGGGAGATTGATTTCCAGTTTTCTGATAAACCACCATACTGAATTTCAGAGTGGCCAAACAAGCTTACACTCCCACCAACAGTGGAGGAGTGTTCCCCTTGCTCCACAACCTCTCCAGCATAGGCTGTCATCTGTGTTTTTTATCTTAACCATTCTGACAGGTGTAAGGTGTTATCTCAAAATCGTTTTGATTTGCATTTCTCTGATGGCTAAAGATGTTGGGCACTTTTTCAAGTACCTTTCAGCCATTTGTAATTCTTCTGTTGAGAATTCCCATTTTAGTTCTGACCCCTATTTTTTGAAAGTATAAGGAAAATTCTCACAGTGATGGATGGGTGGAGCTCTGGGTAGCTCACTGAATCAAGAACAGCCACCTGGGAATCATCAGGAAAAGAAAGTAGGCCCTCCACGGATAGGCAACTGTCCACTGACATGGGCAATATGTATAGTCTCAAGGTTTCAGACTGTGTTTCTGCGCATGGACTGGCACTTTGGATCCCATTGCCTTCAGAGAAACACCTAACCCAGTCTATATATTTGGATGAAGAAATCAGACTTGCCTGGAGTGGATGCTGAGCTGATCCACCATAGGACCTGTTGCCCTTTCTGGGGAGGGGATGGGGGAAGGAGAGGAGGGAGGATGAAGGCTGACCAGTAAGGGTTGGGAGGGGGAAGGGTGTTTAAACAAAAGGATACATGGTTAAAAAAGGACCTTATTCTATTTACATAACACATTTTGTTTTCTGAAGCCTACTTCAGATAGGTGCATACTTGGCCATCAGTACCAACATACGTCATATTAATACATAGATACACTTATAAACCTTATGGATAGATTCATAATTACTGGTCAGTCAAGCTGGCAGGGGGAGTAATAGCTATAAAAGACATATTTCATAAAGCTGAACAGAACAGCATAAAATTCTGTCTTTTGTTTGAGGAAAGAGGTCACTTCAAACCACATGCCTACCTAGATACTGCATAAAACTGTGAGGGACACTGTGTGAATGCTTAACTTCATTTTCTTATTCTCTGCACCCAAAGTGAATAGATTTAGACTGGAAGGAAAAATTATCAAGCTTCATTTTAGTTTTCTAGAATTCAGAAATTGCTTACCAGGAGATGAGCAAATATTTAATGCTCAATCAGTTTCCCTACTGTCTTTCTAATTTTTCTTGCTTTCAACACCAAGAATCAGCAGACAACATGTTCATTACTCTTTCCTAAGGGTTAAGAGGGTAATTAGAGACCAGATGTGGCTAACTTGAAATCCAAGCTCTGTGCATATTAAAAATACATAATTCTTGGCATGTCTAAAATATATCCAGATGCCATAACTGAAATGACAGTTGGGCATAAAAATAAAGTGTAAGAATTATCATCTATCTACAATGGAGATCAGAATTTGAAATCTGTCAGTATGTCAGTGCGATATAATTTTTGGAAATTGCATAGTATCAATTCAGAATGGAGGATGCTCAGAGATATAACCAACAAAATTTTAATGTTTAGAATTACTGAAAGATACAGAAAAAATAATTAAGAATTGTCCAAGTACATAATATTCTTAGAAATTAGGAATTACAAACTGAAACTCAAACAGGTAAAGGATAAGATTATAGTATTTTGTGGTTTGAAGCTCATCAGAACCCTTGAAAAAGACCTTTGAGTGAAACAACATGGTTGAAGACTAGATAAAATAACTTTACAAAGAATGGGAAGTGAGAAATTAAGTGAATATGTAAACTAAGGGTAAGTCCTACTAGAGAGGAGAGAAATGTACTCAGAGTGGTTTGTGTCAGCTGTGGTGATTAGGCTGGAGATGTTCTTTTATTAGACATGAAATATGTAATATATGTATTATATAATGGTTCCCATTATATTATTTATATTATCTCAAAACACAACTTATTTTCTTTTAAATTGTTTTTCTTTATACGACATACATTTTATTTAGTTTTTGAAATATACATACTTTTATACAATGTAACTATATCAAATTACCTCCAGAAAGACCTTTTTTATCTCTTCATCTCTAATAAGTTTTTAAAATTTCAATATTGATTCCATTTACTACTGCCTGGTGGAATGATGTCTGAACTTATTGGCTTGACTTTGTGCAGGGAACCACAGCAACTGAGTTCATGAATACAAAGGCCACAGCATCTTCACAATACAGCATTTCACAGCATTCCCACTTGTGATCCTATGATTCTTATGTTATTTCTGAACTCTTCTTAGATATTTCAGAGCCTTGGATGGGTTGATACATGAATCATTCTTAAATTACTGCATGATAAAAATGAGATTATCCATGAATAGATAAAAGCAGTTTCTGGATTGAAAATGTATCTGAAGTAAAAGTAAAATTGAAACCTAAGACACAAAGAACATTATAATTATGTAATTACTAAGTTGAAAGTGGTGGGTATTTTTACTTGTTAGCATAGGCTGTAACTGTTTTGAAGTAAAAACATTCTAATATGTGTCCTAAATATGTATGACCTAACAACACACATACAGTTAATGCATTGCCATCTACTTTAAAAATGTTTTAACTATGTGTATACTTGTGTTTTTGTATACATGAGTTTGCACCAAAGCCAATAGAGTGTATCAGATCTTCTGGACCTGGCTGTTGTTAGTCACAGATGTGGATGGTGGAAACTGAAACTTTGTGTTCTTCAAGAGCAATAGTTTTGTTCTTATCCACTGACCATCTACCCAGCTTCCCCTCCCTGCTCTACTAATTCTTATTTTTCTCCATATTCTTTTCCTTTCTTATTTTTGTTCTTTCTATAAATAATTGCTACTCTGGACCATGTTGGGAAAAGATAGAAGATTGAAATATAGAACTATTTGAAGAATGAGAGAAAGGAAGTAAAGTTGTAAGTTACTTGATGACCTACTCATGGTTGCTGCATACAGAAGCAATAGTAGTAACCAAGGAAATTAATGCAGGAATGTCTTCCAGCCTTCCAAGAAAGAACCCCATCATGTAAGAAAATTTAGCTGAAATACTTGTCTTAAACCAAAAATTTTAGTAGGCTTTTTGAACCATTAGAATACATTTTCTATGGTACTAGTCTACTTTGGTTCTAGTGTTCAAGTCATCTTGATTTGACCTCATAACTTGGCTTTGTTGTAAGTCCTCAAAGTGTGTCAATAGTAGTATTTCACTATATTACAAATGAATCTTTCATATATGTATATTTTATTTATGTGTGTATATATATATATGATCATATTTATGGTCAAAATCAGCTTAACATCAAATTAGCTTCTGAACTACAGAGACACCTGAACCAAACTAATGGGAACTCACAAATGTTGGACTGAAAGCTATAGAGCCTTTTACAGAAACTGACTAGGTTCTTTGCATATAGGAGACACTTGTGGAGCTTGGTCCATTTATAGGTCCCCAGGAGGTGAGATGAGGATCTGTCTATCTCTAGTGCATGAGCAGGCTTTGTGGAGCCATTTATCTGTGGAAGGACACCTTGCAAAGCCTTGATGCATAGGGGAGGGGCTGGGTCCTGCCTCAACAAAATGTTCCAGGCTTTGCTGACTCCCCATGGGAGGCCTTAACTTTTCAGAGGAAGGGGTGGAGGAGAGGCTGAAAAAAAGAAGATGGGAAGAAGAATGAGAGAAAAATCTGTGGTTGTTATGTAAAATAAATAAAAAATTAAGAATGACAAAAATTAAAAATAAATTAAAAAATAGCTTCTCTGCAGTTTAGAGATCTGTAGTATCAATACTTCTCAAAGATTCACTTTTTACAAGTCTCATTTCATATTACTTAAGCCATGCGTTCTATAGGACATCTCTGCTTTGGATATTTCTATTTTCTGTCCAGTATCATCATTCACTCAGGGTCTGGTTTTCATCATTCCAAGTCCAATTGTTTGGCCAGGCCATCTTCTCTACTCTTCATTCTACAAGTGTTGCTATTACAGTCAGGCAAAAATTATTGTATTCAAGAAAAAAAACTTAAATAAATATTGAGAAATGTATCACAATTAGTAAGAGTGACACAGCTAAGAAGAATAAGGGAGTTTCAGAAAATTTTAGTAAGAGTCACCCACTTCTTGCTACATTTGTGTAGAAGGTTTTAATTTTAGCACATCTTCAATCCTTGCTAAAATGTTAATGTTCAGCATCAGAAACCAAATGGAGCATTTTTTTATTTCTAAAGTCTACAGTTACATTGTTTGTAAGAAAATGATTCTGGCTTATGATCATAATGTTAAGAGAATTGAATCAGCTGGGGGAAGATCAATACATCATTATTTCTCTAATTTGAGAGTCCTAGACTTTAGTGATACATGGAATCTCTTGTGTGCATACAACATGAAAGCAGAAAATAAGGTGTTTGGGTCATGAAGAGGAATAATGGAAAGGTACAGTTGAAAGTAAAGAGGGGATGGACATAAGAATCAATATCCTCAAGTACTGATTTTCTTATAGAAGGCATACTTTTGGCTCCCTGGGAGTCAAATAGCTAGTAGAAAATTAAAAACTAAACTATAAGTAAAAGGTGCAATGAATTGCTTTTATCCTATTTCTCATTTTTCTAACTAGAATACTATAAATAAAAATATTTATTTTGAAATATGTATTAGTTGGATCAGACTGAGTTTAATTCTTTTTGAAATTTTATATGTTAGTCCTTTAAGAGATAACTTGGAGATTAAGGGTACATGCTGCTCTATCCGAGGACCTAAGTTCAGACCCCAACACACATACAAGGAGTGATTCACAACTGCCTGAAACTCTAGCACCACAGGAGTCAATGCAATCTTCTGGCCTCTGTGAGTACCTTCCCACATCTAACACACATGCACACACACACACACACACACACACACACACACACACGCACGCACACACACGCGCACACACACACACACCCCTCATGAAATAAAAAATATTCTATGTTTTTGCCAGTAATAATGTTTTCTAGAGAAACTTTAAGACAAAACTGTCTTCCAGTAACAGCAGAGTTACTGAATATATTAAATAGCTACAGTGAAAGTATGACTAGAAGTATGTGTTCTATAAAACTTTTCAAATTATGAAAACTTCAGTACAGAGATAAGATGGGGTAGATACTAGGGTTTACAAGTATTGTTAGTAAATTTTATTTAAAAACATTTACCAATTTATTGGTATCTCTTACTAATAAATTATTTGTAGAGCACAATTGAAATAATCATCATTTCAGTTGGGCCACTTGGCTTTGAAATTAATAATCTAGTATGAATAATTGTATTGTTTATTTTCATTGTCAATTAATTTTCATTATTATTGCTTTTTTCTGAGTATTTGCAAAATCAAATTTTGTTTAATAAGTAATTTCAAATTCTCTAGCATTTGAAATTTTTTATTATAATGTTTAGTGTCAAAGACCAAAACTCAACTCACAAACACAAATGTTTTATATTTAATTTTCATATATTCGACATATTGAAAGTTCATCGAATTTTTAAAGTTACCATTGCCAATTTCATAATGAGAGAACATTGGGCAGAAGAAAGAGATTTGTGAAACTTTATAATTAGTGGAGTCTTTGTATTCAGAACTTTACTGAGTAGTCTAGAACTCTTGTATTTCTTTTTTTTTATTCTTTTTTATTTTTAGTAAAGTTTCATTTTTTTCCATGTATCCCCATGTTCAATCTCCCTTCCCCTTCCCACCCTTCCCAGTCATTCTCTCTTCTTCCCATCTCCTCATCCCCTCCCCAGCAAGGTCTCACGGTCTCAGGGTAGTTTAGTTTAGCATCCACTCCAGGCAAGTCCATGTTTCTCATCCCAATTTCTTTTATGCAGACCTGTTACATTTGAGCTTTAACAGTGGTGCTGGATTGTAGAATGTAAGACTGACCAGCCTGGATACTTTTGACCTAATTTTGTGCTTATAACATTTTCATAATTTGAGGATGGAAGAATTATATGCCAACTTGGGTAGAAGCTATTAATTAGCATTGTGGATGGTTAATGGATCACGATATATTTTACAAACCCCAGAAATTTTTTCTGCAATTAGTAGTTGAGTTAACAATTCAAAATGAGTAACGTAATATACCTTCCATCACATTGGGATGTTGTTTGGGTCTCATATGAACTCATTTCCATTCCACTGCAGCTTGAAGTGTCAGTGACAAACCTGAGACTGAAGCCCAGAAATATGAACTCTCTGTCAGCTAATCCTAACCTCTGGACTATGTTCACCCAAATCCCTGCATTATCAAAGCCAATACCAGGGCAGCTGCTTATTAACTAACAGATGTCACTTGATGGCAGTGACATCCATCAGAGAAAATGATTCTGCTTTAATCAGTCCCTAGGCAGTACAGAAGTCATCACTATTAAATATTGTCTCAGGATTTCTATTTGCTGTTTTATTAATAATAGAAGTCCATGTTGCCCTGACACTTATCTGATTTTAGGAAATGAATAAAATTTGCACTATTTGTGTTGGACTGAAATGTCTTGTAAATCAGGACACCTTTGTACATTTCAGTTATTAGATGAGGAAAGCTTTGCCTAGCTGAATGGAATGCAGGCTCATTATATCTTGAATGAAAGGATAAGAGATAGAATGCTGTTTTAATATCACAGACAGCATGGCTACTTGTAGTTTGACACTCATATTAGTTTATAATGGAATGTTGAAAAACTGGTTTGGTTTCCAGTCAATCAAATATTTTCTCATTGGTTCCCTAAGCAAAACTATTCTACCAACCCCTCCTTTTTATTTTTGCTACACAAGAAATACAATTTCTCATAAAAGTAATTTACTTTGGTCATACTAGCTAAACATTTGATTTTTGAAACTGATCCATTTTTCTGCTCTCTATGCCAGGTCATTCTAATCATCAGCATGTGAAGGTGGCTGAGCTTTTCCTAGTCATGCGACTCACTTAGTTTTTATAATTTATTACTTATGCTTTTTTATACTAATGCTATAATTGGTTAATAGTCATTTTGTAAGAAATTTGTTTCACTAAGTGCCTTGGTCACTTTTTCATTGCTGTGAAGAGACATCACAACTGTGCCAGCTTCAAAGAGTATATTTGGGCTTGCTTACAGTTTCAATCATGATTTATAGCAGGGAACACAGCAGCAAACAAGCAGATACAGTGCTGGAACAGAAGCTGAAAGTTTATATTTGGTCCACAAGCACATGGTAACAAAAGATGTAGGGTGATTTGTGTATGTAATAAAATTAACTTGGAATATCAGAAGACAGAGTCATCTTTCCATCCTTGTTTTGTTTTGCTTTGCTTGTTTGTTTTGTTTTCCACACAGGATGATTCTGTCCTCTGATATTCTAGACTAATTTTATTAATTATACAATACATCACCACAAAGAAATGGAAAAAAAACTGGAAATGCCACCACTTTTTGAAACTTGAAGGCTCACCCTAAGCGATACACCTCACCCAACAAGCACATACTTTCTAATCCTTCCTAAACCATTCCAACTTGTTAACAAGCAGTAAAGTATATGAGCCTACGGAGACCATTCTCATCCAAATCACCCTTGTACTTTACAGAAACTATTGAGAAGACATTGGTGACGATCACAGAAATGCAGATATTAAAACTCATTTGGAGAGGAAATGAAGTCAAAGTATAATGACATATTAAAGATGCTGTGGGCAAACCTATTGCTTTGTATGCTACCTGCCTCATCCAAAAGTAAAGATAAGGCAAGAATCTGCAAAGCCAGGTGTTCTTGAGTGGGTTGGTTATATGCTGGGGTCTTAGTTTTAGATTATATGGACTGGGAAAAATGGTATTTGCGGCATAAATCACCATTAGTGGTAGTCATTTATAAGTATTTCTAGTTACTTCAGAGACTTTAAGAGTTACTTGTCTCATATCATAAGATAAAGACTCAAAATTTCAAAGGAATTTTGTTTGCTTTGAAGTGGAATAATGGTTGGAGCTGAAGAGAAGGCTCAGTGGTTAAAAACACTTTTATACAGGACTTGGTTTAATTTTTTATCACCCACATGGTGGCTAACAATGGTTTATAACCCAAGAGGAAGGGATCTAATGCTCTTTTCTGGCTTCTGAGAACACCAGACAATAATATATTACACATGCATACAGGAGGAAAAACTTTCATATGCATAAAGACTTTTAAAAAGATAAATAAAAAATCTAAAAATATAAGCTTGTGTACTTGTTTTACATGATAATGAGGACGGTCATTCTGGGGAGCGTGGCATTGCTGCTTTACATTGGCGATGAAATAGTTGTTTCTTTACTATCCTTGTATTCACAGCCACTATTATTTTCTAATAAACACCTAGAATAGTTTTCTTGTTGTTGTTGTTTGTAATATGATTTCTATGGATGAGGTTATTCACTCTCCCTGGGAACTGAAGTCTGTTCCTCCCAAGTCCAGTGGAAATCCTTGACCCCTCAGTGATAACATTTAGTAGTAGAATCTTTGCAAAAATAGGTTTAGTGGACATCTTGAGGGTGGGACCTTCATGATAGAATTAATTAGCTTTGTGGAATAGTCTAGATTAAGCTCTGTCTTA
This sequence comes from Sigmodon hispidus, assembly GCA_004025045.1. Classification (NCBI taxonomy): domain Eukaryota; kingdom Metazoa; phylum Chordata; class Mammalia; order Rodentia; family Cricetidae; genus Sigmodon; species Sigmodon hispidus. The sequence goes on along the minus strand of PVIH01000360.1, from coordinate 72,215 downwards.
ACCATAGGAAAATAAGGCAGAAGGAGGCCATCTACGAAACATGAAGATAGCCCTCAGCAAATCTTGAATATGCTGGCACCTCAGTTATGGATTTTCAGGTTTCTAGAATAGAGAGAAATAAGCATTTTCTCCTACTACTTAATATAAAAAAATTTGCTGTAGCAGCCCAACTTAAGCAATAATCTTATTCAAGCATAATCCTTTAAACATTGTTCAAGTATCCCATGCAGTGAGTCCATAGTTAGGCTTGGAGAAGAGACTGAATTCAAACATAAAGCTGTGAAGTACTCTCCATATTTAGGTTTTTTCTTAAGCAACAAACAAACTCCTTATGATGGGATTGCCATACTGTTGGTACATGTTTAGTTTATATACCTATACAGTGGTCATCACTAGCAAAGCTGATAAGAAATGTATCAGTGTCCTCCTTCATATGTGTATGTGCATGTGTATAATTTAAGTATGTACATACATGGATAGAATTTATAAATTCATCATAAAGCCAGAGTCTATCACCACATCTTTAGCCTATGTATAGGATACATTCCACACATAGCCTGTGATTAGCTGTCTGATAAATCCACTATCTGCAGTAGTTTATTTCCTGTTGCTGTGACTAAACATCCAATAAGAGCAGAGGGGAGGGTTTATTCCAGACCACAGTCAGAAGTAAAGTCCAAGGCAATGGAGAACACACAGCAGAGGAGCTTGGGGTAACTGGTGACAGCGCATCAGTAGTTGGGAAGGGAAAATAGAGGAATCCGGTGCTCAGCTTGTGCTCTTTTTTTTTTTTTCATCTTGAAAAAAAACTATTTATTTTTTCCACATTAAATTTCAAATGCGTGTCTTACAGATAAGGGTTAGTATGAGTCAGAAATCATCCTAAAGAAAAAAGGTTTTTGGACCCTGAGAAAATGCTAATCAAAAATGCAACAAACATCGACATACATGTGAATTCTTCATGAAAAAAGCTCACCATCCGAAGTGCAAAGACAGAAACGACTAGCTTTTTGTCATATGAAAATGTGTGAGTCTTCTGAATTGTTAGTTGGCTGCCGCACACTGACTTTTAAAATAGAACAAGAGAGTCAGTCACTAGAATGAACTTAACTTTCGAACAGTCTGGCTTTGACCCAAATCAGCTCCACAAGGCAGACTGCAGCACTGTCCACGAGCACCTACTCAACCCAAATGAAGTGAAGCATCCTCAAGTCAGAGCCTCAGTCTACCCCTCTGAGGGCTCCACGCCACAGCTCCGTTCCCAAAGGAGGTCAGGGTCTGGGTTCTGAGAAGGGGCCTTCCTGCAGCCTCTGTCCAGATCTTTGTCCAGAGACAACCCAGTTTTAGAGGCAGGATTTCTGTCATCGTATGAGCAGTATTCGGCTTTAAGCCAAAGGGATACCCTAAAGAGTCACAACCAACACCTATCCCCTTCACCCTGGGAAGACTCCCATTTAACAGCTCCCAGTAATGAGTCCAGGTGCTGCTAAGTCCAGGGTGAGTGGAGCTGGATAATAATGAACTTTATTTAAAGCCTGAAAAGGCTACAGTACTAATCACACAGGAGGGTGCAGAGCAAACAGGTGTGTCCTGGGGTTAGGAAGCACTGGGACGCTGGGCAGAAATGACCTCACTTGAGGTATAGAGCAGGGAAAAATTTGCCTCGTTGACCTAAATTGGTGGCATACTTGCTTTTGTTCCCAAATCTGGGAGTGCTCTTGGAAAGGTTGTACAATCTCTGTGACAGGGAACTTGATAAAGGAGTCTTGACAAGTTGGAATTCAGGAGTGGTCACAGGTCCTAGGAAACTCACTTTAATGTCCGGTGTCCGTGGTGTTGAGTTTCCATTACCATGCTGGATGTCCATGTTCTCTTGTTCCACTATCATGAACTGATTTCAGTATTCCAGAGGCAGAGAAAGCGGGCGCTCCACCACCTTGAGCTGACGCCTGATGTCCTGGAACATTGTCCCATGGTCTGGATTAGGCACAGTATGAGCAACTATTGTAGGGCCAAAGACTCTTTTATTATTTTTTTAAAAGTCTGGAAGACCCTGAAATGGTGCCATCTCAATTTAGAGTAAATCATCTCACCTCAGTTGATCCAGTCTAGTAAGTATCTCATAGACTGACCTTCTCTTGCTTATCTTCTAGGTGATTCTGTCATGCTATGATTATTAATCATGACAATATCATTACCTGATATTTGATTCAACCAAATCTCTTCTTCCTACAAGAGTCTTTTCTGTATAATAACAGTATCTTATTAGACTCCTTATATCTTTCTGGGCATGAAATTAAATCAGTATCAGAAGTTTCCCTTGGCTTCTCTCCTTCAATGCAGAAGATATATTTTGTTCGCCTTTTATTTATCCCTTTATTAATAATGGCTACTTATACATCCACTCAGAACAGTAGCTCCTACTGTTTGCCATCCTAATCTCTATGCTATAAAGCACTATATCCAAGTGTTTCTCCCCAGCAGCAGTTCATTGGTTCAATAATAGAGTTGCCTTGTAGGTAACATTATGCACATGAATCTTTACAAGACCAAGTGGAGAAGATGCAATGCTATGGAGTACATGACTGGAAGAGGTATGGAAGAGACTGTACCATTGAGTGAGACTTACAGACTAGAACTTGGGTGAGATAGCACTGATAAGTGGTAGCAGTAGTAAGAATCCCACATAAAACTCTAAATTAATTTCATAACATGTATTCCCTAGGGAGAAGACCTTTAATTTATTCACTTATAATATCAATTTGGGACATAAACTTCTTGAGCCCATGGTGAGGCCTGAAAAATAGTCACATGAATATATTACTTCACCAATAATAAACAATTTTGCCAATCCTGTCTGAGAAATTATATTCTAAACAAATAAGACAGGTTTGCTCCTCTAAGAATATGAATGTCTCATAAGAGAACAACCATTGTTAACATCACACTTTGATAGGAAATTTAATCTACAACAGAATCACCTAGAGAACATTTTCAGACACAGGATTGTGTTTTATCACTAGACATATGATCAAGTGGTTTTGACAAAGAGCCTGAGGGTGTCTTCTAGATTCATTCCATGGTGGTCGAAATCCTGAAGACCACACTTTAGAAATTACTACATTCACATTTCTATGAGAGCATTAAAGGTGTCACCTGTGAGGTCACCTCTGTTGTTAATGGAAAAGTCATGAAATATTTTCCTGGGATCATTCACCAAGTCCTACAATTCAGATATTTTGATGACTATGTGGCTATGAAGACTGAAGCATACATTAACTGCCACTCTTTCAGAGTTACTGGGAACTAAAACACAATGCAGACTTTGTATTCACATTGATGTGACTTCATGAGATGACCATGGCATCTGAATAAAAAAATTGTTTTTCCTGACTCTTAGATTTCATGTAAAACTTTCTTTATCAAGTTGGTGCATTTTGAAACTTTCTTTATCAAGTTGGTGCATTTTGAAGCCAATTGACACTGGAAGGAAACTGATTGTCAAGGCCCTTGCCATTTGTTTAATTAAGTGTAAAGAAAGAAAAGGAAGTGGTTCAGATGAACTTTGAAACATCTTGGTCCATAGTGATTATAAAATGTCTAAGTATGAAGAACATGTCTACTGGGAGGAGAGCTTATAGGTAACATCCACTTATAATCATAAGTAAAGAATAAATGTTTACTATCAGGCTGGGTTAAGATGTAAGACAAAGGTTGAGATGCAAGATAAAAGTCTTCAAAGTGCAGATGTGGCCTCATGACCCTACTCAGTGTTCTATTCTAGTTCCATTGTTCTTTCATTTCTCCTAATCTTTTAACTCTAAAAGGTCCATATAGCCTTCAAATCATCTTATTTCACAGACACATATTTTGTATTTGCAGACATTATTGTATAACTGCCACTGAGTGTAGAGAGCTGCCTGCTGCTGCACCCTAGAGATGGTGCTGATTTCCAGCCTCTACCCCCCCACCCCCTCCCACCCCCGTGGGTGAGTGCTCTCTTTTGATAAACAACTCCTTATTTGGCTTGAGCCTGGAGCATGGTTTGCTGTTGTGTATGTGGACCTATGAGCTGTGCCCACATGGCTTATTGGGATTGGATACCCTGAGAGTTTCTAGTCAGTGGACGGGGTTTCCCGGGGGAGGAGAAGAAGAAGGAGAAGGAGAAGCAGAGAGAAGAACAAAGAGGGAACAATTGTAAAGGTCCCGAATAAACTGCTGAAAGAAGATCCTGGGTGTTGTGCTTTCCTTGCTGGCAAGGTTGCACACGACAACTGATCTCATTTTTCCCTCTCTTTTTGCTCTGGTTCTTTATTCCACTCTCAGTCTTCTCGCTGAGACCTTATCTGAACCTCCTCATTGCCATCGTAAAAGTAAGCAGAATTGGAAAGAAGAAAGAAAGGGGATTATGTCCTTGGGCTGAGTACAAGAAGTCTGTTACCTACAATTTTAGGTTCAGTTCCTTCTGAGGACTGACTGAGAAATTTCTCCAGGTCTCTTTTTATGCTTTGTAGAGAGCCTCATTTTCTGTATATCATCTTCTGTCAGAGTGCAACTGTGTCTTTGTACACATTTCCCACTTTTTATAATGATTCAAATTTACTCAGTGTATACCTTAATGATTTAATTGAAAATTATTAGAATTCATTAATTATATGACACAATATGTTTCACTATGGCAATTTCTGCATGTATATTATATACTTCTATCATCTTTAATCATCTGCCTCTATGTCCTCTTTCTACTTTTGCCTATTCACTCTATTTTGTTCCTTTCCTTTAATTTCTATTGTTATATGTATAAGTATATATATATATATATATATATACAAGTTACTGATTCCATTTAGTCCATACATTACATATATATATGCATATATATAACAATAATGGAATCTATTTAGTGATCGGCATATGCATATATATCACTAAATAAAATAAAACACACACACACACACACACACACACACACACACACACTTTTAGAGTTGATCACCTGGGAGGGTGATAAGCATTTAGAAGGCCCATGCCTGGGGAAGATTGAATGTTCTCTCTCTCAGCAGTCAGTTGCTTGTAGCACTTTATTTAGAGGTGGGGCTTTGTGAAAATGTTCCCCTCCTCATTGACATGCCAACTGTTATTGTGATGTTCAGGTTTTGATTAGGCTATCAGAATGTTTTAATCCAATGGGTACAGCTTCCTTGCCCTATACAGAAGACTTGGTCTTTTAGCAGATGTTCTGGTCATTTGTCTCTTATAATCTCTCTGCTTCCACTTTTATGGTATGCTCTGTTATTTAAGTATGGCACATATATAGTAGCTGGTCTGGAAAACCAATACTAATAACTTAATTTTAACATAGCAACCACTAATGACTTTAGTTTAAAATTAGGTCATATCTTAATGTATAGGGTATTTAGGTTCCAACTTATATTTATTTAGAAGTACAATTTATTATATAAAGATGATTTTATAGAGCAATACATTTCCACTTGAGAAAATATGATACTTATAACTTCTCTGCTATTTATGCAGATTTTTGATTATTGTCTTCCCCAAGAGATTATACTTCCTAAGAAATCAAGGTCAGTTCTTTAGAAACACCAGATTTCAATAAACTCTAGCGAGGTAAGTTGTATGGCAGGCTAAGGTCGTTATGCTGTGAGACATCATGACATGACTTGATGAGAATCCTGATTTATAAAACAGGAAAACACTTCCTTACTAAACACCACAAAGGAGGGAATGCCAAGTGCATCACATGCTGCTGGAACAGGGTTATGTGCAGTCAAGCAAGCTTCACAGTTTAAAGCTTTCTTTCCACAGTTTCCCTGAGGAAAATAATACATTAACAGTGGAATGAAAACAGCTTGCTGATTCCTGTGCACTGACTCCCTTGTGAAGGAGCCAGTTTAGAGTACGTTTAAACCAGAAACTTCTGTGTCCTGTAGTACTTCTGTGAGGAAAAGACTTCATGTTGGTATTTGAAACTGCCAGCATATACAGCTTCTACATACATTCTTTCAGCAATATGAATTCCAAAATAATGCGTCAGTCACATGAGTTGTTACATACTCAATTTTCAAAGGAACCCAAGTAATGCCTCCTGGGCTTTTAAATGACAGGCCTCTGCTATTTCATTTTTCAATAACAAATCTAAGACCTAAATGGGTGGGGTTAGCAATATGATCCTCATCTTTCCTAGGTTTTAAAGGTCAGCTATAGTTGTCCTAAAGGAAAATTGCTGAACAAGATGATTCTTTAAAGCTCTTTGTCTATATCCTGACCTTATCATTTTACCTTGTTTTTGAGAGGTAGAATAATCTGTTCTCATGAGAATTTTTCAAACAGTGAACACATCAGCTGTGTTCACAGTTTCCATGATTTGCATGGAAATTGACATGCAGTATCCATACATTGCATAATAAAAAAAGTGCATTTTTTTTCAAAATGGCATCACTGAGCACTATGTCAATGGTTGTAAGCTTCATTTTTGAGAGATTATTATTGATTCAGAGTCTCACATAGCCCAAACTAGCTTTGAACTTTCTGTATTATCAAGATGACCTTTAGCTCCTGATACTCCTGCCTCTCCCTCCTGAGTGCTAGAATTACTCTATCTAGTATATATGGTGATATGAATTAAAACCTAGGTTTAATGTTTTAGGAAAGCACTTTCTTGGCTGAGGCACTCTCCAAGCTCTTTAAACCAAACTTTTGTTTTTGTATTTTAATAAAACACGTTAATTGTGGATGTGTGTTAATAGCAGAATAAGTGTTTGGGGTTCTAATAAAAAACTGATACTTCATTTGAAGGATGACATAAAATAATAAATTATAACTATGTATGTGTATATATCAAAATTATTAATAGTCAGATACTAAACATATCATAGATGCAGATAATGTGACCTATGTAACTATCATGCTTAAGGAACACAATTATAAAGGTATAGAACTAGTGTGTAATAATAGTAACAAATAATATGTAACATTTGTACAAATGTACATGTAATGTGTATATGTATAATATACATGTATATGTTATATTAATATCTTTATAATAGTCTCTCGAGGTTAGATGTATGATAATTTTCCTTTATTGTATCTGCAGACCCTGAGGTTCAGAACATTGTCTCAGATGGCAGAACTGGGATATAATAGAGCGAGTGTTTACATGTTGGAATTTAGTTTTTCTTTAGATATTGTCTTAGTCACCATGTCTTTTTAGTGTATGACTACATCCCCTACAAATGGAATTACCATCTCCCTCATGCTTTTGTGACTGATAGTCTTCTTGGACTGAACTATTTCTTCTACTTCTAATGTCAACATCTTCATTCAGAACCATGTCATATTTCACCTAGACCACAACATGTTCTGTTTAATCTGTTTTTCCCATGCCATCTCTGTCTCCACTGACTACATTTTATAGTACTCATGCTCATATAAAATGATATTTTACTGACAGGTTAGCTCACTCCTAGGAATCTTTCAGAGTTTAGTCATGGGAAGGCACTCTTTTTACTTGAAAAAGTCTATAGGTTAATTTGGGTACAAAATAGTAGAGAAAGGACTATCTCAAAATAATTTAGGAAAATATATTGAATCAAGTATAATTAAGGATCTAAAAGTTACATAAGTATTCTTTATGGAAAAGAACCTAAAATTTGTTAAGAATAAGAATAAAATCACAACGATTTAGTCAGCATTATTTGACAACAATGTATCAAAAGTTAAATGCTTCAGAATCTGAGGTACTTTTCATCTTTGCTTTGTTATTGAAAAGTGTATGTGTGACTGGAAAGGGTGATAGGGGGAAGGGAGCTTAAATAAGGATATACATGGAAAAAAATTTGACTTTATTCATAATAAAAAATGTTATTAAAAAGTATGTGTTGTCAGTTCTGAATTAATGTTTTCACTATTGCTTTTAGAACATGTATTAAAATCCTTGAGGACTTGAATGGAAATAACTTCCCTGTATTTAGCACAGACACCTCCCAGTGAAGCCAGTAACTGCTCCTATGCTCTTACTTTATGCAAGTTCCATTATCCTATATTCACATTTTATGTGGGATTGAGGTTGTCATAGTTATCCTAATTTGACCATCTCTACCAGTTCCACATTCTGAGTTGTTCATTGTATTTATTGTATAACTGACTGATATAATTGTTGTCTGTCTACAAAGAAATAAATAATGTAGGACTTTGCTGATGACATGAAATAAATTATTCCATTTCTTCTTGACTGGGTACCTTTGCATATGGTGTCTAGAAGTCTAACAAAACATAAAAATTGCTTAATGAGGCAAAAAGAACTCAAATCTACTTGAAATTTAACTTTTATCCATAGATAGTATCAAAAGCCACCTCAAAAAATAATTAGAGTAATGCCTCCTTTGTTGAATTATTCGTTTTGTGCATTTGTACATGAGTATGTATTTCTGTAAATATGTACCTGTGTATGTACATGAACATTTTGTGAGTATACATATAATATTTTTTACATTGGCATGACTTATGACATGATGTATGTCACACAGAAATGTTCAAGAGAGGTAAATTTGTGCTTGTAGATTTGAATAAAAAAATGAAACATTAAGTATGAAAGTTTATCTTATACTTTGGTAAAGTTACCTTAAAAAACTGATAATACAAAGCATACAATAGCCACAATTGATCTTCTAATTTGAATGCAAAAGTGGCTCAATGGCAGAGTATTTATCTTTACCTGCTCAAGGCCTCATGTTAGATCCCTAGCAAAACAAATAAAACTAGTCTTTCTACGGAGTTGTTAAATATTTTATAATTTTAAACTATATTCTTGTGTTTTTAAGTGTGTGTGAGTGTAAGTTTGTGCAGATGTGCATAATACCCATGGCGGTCAGAATGGAGCACTAAATATTTTGAAGCTAAAGTTACAGGAAGTTGTGATCAGCCTGTTGTAAATTCTGAGAATCTAATTCAGGCACACTGCAATAGCTATTCACATACTTAAAAGTAATTGTAAACATAGTCTATTAAACATTTTACATAAATCAAAAACAGAACAAAATAATTGCTTATATTAATATTTAGTAATAAAAATATTTGTTGTAAAGTATAAAATTAAGATTAGTTACACATTGACCTAATAGGATTTTGCAGTTAATGTTGTTTTTCATTATTTCTTTTTTTAAAAAATATATTCTTGCCCCTACAAGCTGCAACACTTAGGAGAGCAGGCCTTGTCCCTTTCTAGGGCAGCACAATAGAACCAACCATATAAACATAGGTGTGAGTGAGCCAGCCCAGAAGTAGTGATGAAGGAAGAGATATTTCCATTACCCATCTACCCTGTGGCTATATGGGTGGGGGAGTGTTGCCCTCCTCCTCTCCACACAACAATGCCTGAGGCAGATGCGAAAACTGGCCCTGAGGTCATAAGAGTGGGAGAGCAGTCTCTGTCTTCCACTAGCTGCAACATTTGGGAGAACAGGCCTTGCACCACAGCTGGGTAGCATGATAAAGCCAACCTTGTTGGCAGAGGCAAGGGTGAGACAGCCCTAAACTTCAAAGTATGAGAGACCTGTTCCCACTATTTGTCTGTCATATGGCAGTACAGAAGGGTAATAATACCCCTTTACATCTCTTCTCTTTGTATCTGTAATAAATAAGAGAGATGACCTTCTCCCTTCTCAGTGGCAACATTCAGAAAATAGATTCTGTTCTTTCCCTATCAGTTCTACAGAGATGTCCAGTGATTGAAGGTAAGGGAATTATTCTCATTCATCTGACCAATGACTACATGGGTCATGGAGCATAGATACCCTTTCCCAACCTTCCGCCCAACAACATGAGACAGATTGAGAAGGTGGCCCTTGGATTATAAGAATGAAGGTCACCCGAATCCCTTATCAGCTGCAGTACCCAGAAGGGTGCCCTCTGTACCTTGCCTTGGCAACACAACAGAGCTGACTCTAATGAGGTAGGTATGAGAGAGTCTGCCCTGACAGCATAAAAACAGGAGAACTGGCCCTATTCCTTGCTCATGCTTAAATAGGTGAATTAGGCAGGGCAGTGCTGGAGAGTTCAACATGATAGTGATGTCTAAGGAGAACTGGAAGTAGTCCCAACTCCAAAGCTGTCCAAGCCAAGAATAAGGGTTATGAGTCCCCTCCATCCACTTCAACTATAATTTGCAACAGCAAATGAATGGACCTGAGCTACAGACCTAAAGCTTCAGGCTCTCCATAACATAAGACAAAAAGAACCCTAATAAAAGACCAGTATCAACAGTGTAGTAGGAACCAGGGGCCTTGAATTAAACCAATGACTCTTTACAATGAACGTTTGATCATATAAAAATATATGAACAAAGAGATTTATTGTGTAACTCATTGTGTTACACTGAGGCTTCCATGATATGTTACCCATTCCCTTTTTGTCCTAAATTTTATTATATTTTGAAAGGGGCACAGGGGTAAAGAGAAAATTTGAAGGGATGGGTAAATGAGTAGAATAAAAATACATGATGTAAAAGACACAAAGAATAAATTAAAAGGGAGTAAAAGAAGTAGATTCTTTTCTCACACAAAATATCCTGATTATAGTGTCCTCTTCTTCTATTCCTCCCAGTTTATCCAGTTCCTATCCATGTCCCACCAATCCGTATCTCCTCCCATTCTGTCTTCATTTGAAAAGAACAGGTTTATAAACAAATAAATTATAAAGTTATGAAGCAAAAACCATCATATTAAAGTAGGAAAGGGCAGTGCAAAAGAACAAAAACTATCCTAAGAACAGACACAAGAATCAGAAATGCACTTGTTTGAACATTCAGGAATCTCATAACAGTACTAAGCTAAAGTTATGATATGTATATAGAGACATTTGTTAAAACCCATTTAAACCCTGTGTTTGCTACTTCGGTCTCTATGAGTTTATATGCTCCTTATTTAGTTAATTCAAAGATAATTATTCTCCTTGTATTCTCCACCCCTTATAGTTTTTCTATATGACTTAAAACACACACACACACACACACACACACACACACACACACACACACACACACACGTGACTTAGATGTCCCTCAACTGCAGAATGGATTAACAAACTGTGGTACATCTACACAATGGAGTACTACTTAGCAGTAAAAAAAATGATATACCAAAATTTGCAGGCAAATGGATGGATATGGAGAATATCCTTCTGAGCGAGGTCTCACAAACCCAGAAGGATCAGCAGGGAATGTACTCACTCACTCACTCATTAGTGGACTTTAAGCAAAAACATTATTATTTCATTGAAAGATGATGGCTGGATAAAGTGAATTGTCCTTTAAATGTTTCTTAGCCATTGAGTTTCCTTTATTGAGAATTACATTTATATCTGTACCCTATTTTAATTTAATTATTTGGTTTTTGATATCTAGTCCTGAGTTCTTTATATATTTTGAATATTAGTCTTCTATTGAATGTGGACTTAGTAAAAAAAAAAAAAAAACTCATTTTGTAGGCTACTACTTTGTGTGAATGAGGATATGCTTTGCCTTATGAAAGTTTCATGAGGTTCCATTTATTAACTATTTATCTTAGTGCCTACACTGTCAATGTTCTCTTCAAAAAATTGTTACCTGTGACAATGTTTTCAAGGCTATTCCCCACTTTCCCTTCTATCAGCATTAGTGTATCTTGTTTAGTTTTAAAGTCTTTGATCCACTTGGACTTGAGTTTTGTGTTGGGTAATAAATATGGTTCTATTTACATTCTTCTACACTCAGAAATCCAGTTTACTGTTCAGGGTCTTGAGTTAATTATATCTTGTTTGCTCTTCATCACCCATAAGCACAGTCTTTCAGATTTTCAACTCAACTATCATTAGCACATCCAGCTGACTCAACTGCATTATATCTTCTAAGTAAATATTATTTTTGTGACATAAATTCCCATAATTTACAACTCTTTGCAGAAGAAAATCTACCCTTTCTATGAAGGGGATATTGACAGAGGACACTCTCCGGGTTTGATGTTTCCTGATTCTTGGCCTCTGGATCAAAATTGAAGATTGTTAAAAGACAATAAACTTGATTCTGCAAAGAAGTGATGATACATATGAGGGAGGCTGCAACAGGGCAGTAGGCTCCTTGAATTAGACAACCTATAGGCATCATTATTGTTATTGTCCACAGCTTCTGTTTATGGAGCGCAGAAAGAGAAGTAGGTTAAATAGGGAAATAGCATAATTTTTCCAACTTTTGATTGATAAGCTTGAGTTATGTAAGTCTTCATTCACAGGTCCTTTCACAGGATGTGTATAATTTTATATGTAAACTTTTTAAAATTGTAAATAGGAATTTCCCCTATAATGTTCACTCACAGAACACAGTTTGACTCACTGCACATAAACTGAAAACCAGTTCTGGGTGGATTGACCTTCTGCTTCTAGTTCTCAGAAATACTCTAGAATGTGTATGGATTGAAAAAAGAAACAATAAATGGAGAATTACTAAGATGTTACTAAGGAGAGGTCATTTATTCTACTTTTTGAGGTGAGTTGTGAGAGCAACTTCATACAAATGAGACTTCCAGACAATGTGCATTGTCAAGAAAGTCCAAGCCAAGTAGATTCCCAAATAACTAAGATTTTTCTATGCTTATCCACCTCACAAGGACTGAACAATTATAAAACACAGGGTCAAGGCCTTGTAGTATTTCTTTCAACTAATACTCTCTGTATAAATAAGAGTTCTCACAGTCATGCACACTTATTTTCACATGGACCCAAAATTTTTGCAAAATCCTTCTCTAGGTTTGTTCCGTTTCCCTTCTTTTTCACATCTCAATATCAACAAGTCAGAATTCAACCAATGCAAGTATTTGGAATTAGTATTGGTATAGCAAGAATGTGTAAACTACACTTTATGAATTCTGATCTCAGCTGTATTTTGTTTTGATATTATAAAAGTATATTGATAACCTCATTTTCATTTATGTAAACTTGAACATTTTTATTGTTAAAATAAAATAAATGGACTTTGGGATTACTTAATGTTGATATAACAAAGTACAAGTAACTTGCTTGTCTTCTGCAGAACCATGTTACTTCTGGTTTTATGTAATGACAGAGAACATTTTCTCTTTAGTCTATATGTTAGCATTATCTCTGCTGAGATTAATTGTTTTTGACCCCCCCATCATTTAATTATGGGTATCTTGCTAATGTTTTATTCATAATTTCTTAAATATACAAATACATTTATAAAAAGAAAGATAGAGAAGGAAGAAAGGTGGGAAGAAAGAAAGGAAAAATGCTTTGCTTTTGATCTTCGAAAATCATGACATAATATGTTTTTAATACCGGTACTTATTAAACCACTTGTCTTAATGTATGCTCTTAGGACTCATGAGTGACACTTTCTTATCATTACCTATAATTGGCTCTTACTTAATGAAGAGCTCAAGTTTGATTAAATCTCATCGAAAAGGAAAATACTTTAAACAGACATTTTTATTTCAGAGGTAATGTTCTTGGTCCACTGAAAAAGAGTCCTCTTATATCTTGTTCAAAGTATCTGAGTTGTGGTAGATACAAAAACAACTTCATTTGCTCATTTTGTTCTTTTTGTTGATTGTCTTTCTCATTAGCAAATGACTCTTTAATAAATTTAATATTTTGATTAATCACATCTGTCAATGAATGTGGATGCAAAGCTTCATACAGCTCTATCACAAACTAAGAAAGCCGAAACAGATCACTTTTAAATATTAACTACAATTGGTCTAATGGCAAAACATGTAAAACTTTGCATTGGTGATATAATAATCAATTGAAACAACTATTTTGGTCTTTAGTGGCTTTTTTCTCATATTCTCTTTATGACTCATTGCACTTTCATTTGGTGTGATATTACATATATTTGCAGATATTACCTCAATATTAAGCTTTTTATTTGATAATACCTAATGTCATAGGTCGGAAGACCAAACACTTATCTCTATATTCAGAATGATTCAGATCATAAAACTAGGTCTTGCTCCTTGGTTAAGCACATGAGAATACTTAATCTATTATCAAAGTTGTATGTTTAAAACAGTGAACTGCTTAGCCTTTTCAGACAGAACTGGGGTTAGAGGGAAAGTTTCTGGATCATAACTATGCTGAGTCACCCCTGCCTCAATAAAATTGTTTATGCCTCAATGTTTTATTTAAATAGAAGAGTAATTTTAAAAAGTAGACTTAGTAGATCACATTCTTAATGTGGTCACACTGGAAATAGGTAAGATATAAAGGTTCAGAGACATATGTAAAGTGTTGCTGTGAGTCTTCAGTATAAATAGAGAAAGAAATGGACTAAGGAGCAAGATATATGAATAGGTTATTAGTTTTGTTCAATATAAGAAATAATTTTAATTCAATAGTACTAGGAGAGTTTTTTGGGGGGAGGGGAGTTCCAAATATAAGTGGCCATGACCTAAGAGCATGAGTTTATGCTGCCTCAAATACCATGTTCCAATGTATAAAGAGTTGAATATAAATGATTTGTAAGTACTAAAAACAGTTAAAAATCAAAGCATTTCTGAAATGTATTGATAGAAACATTTGATGGGTAGATTACAAGAAAGTATAAAGTTCAGCTCTTGGTTTTGGATACTATTTTATAATATTTTTAGTTTGAGAATTTGTAGAGGCTACTGGAATTTGACATTAATATACATCTCAAGGATTCTTATGATAGTCAAAATGATGTCAAGTCAACCACAGGGATGGATAATGAATAGCTATTAAGCTTCACATTAGTAGCATCTCAACTCTCAGTAATCATAAAGGTCTAATCTATCAATCAGTTATGTTATTGAGGAAACTTCAAATCACAGTTCCTCCTCATGTTTGTGTATGCAGAAGACAAATAGAAATTTATGTCACTAGGATTCTAGAAGGTTGGTTCCTAGGATCTAATAAAAGTAATTTGGAATATGGAGGAAAAGAGTCTCCAAGAAAAAGAAAAGGTAGTTAAAGACTTTGAGGAATAAAACCCCAATTGCATCAACTATATTAATCATTGTAATCTGAGAATAATTTAAATTTTCTCCCTGTAACTGATATAACATTTATATGCAACATATAAAAGAAACATTAAACAAAAAGTTAAAACAAAGAACAAAAAGACAGTATGGTCAAAAAAAATTACCCAGATGATGCATCTTAACCTAAACCATAGTCCTTAACCAGACTGAAAACAAATTCATCTTTGTGGTCACAGTTAGTTCTACTTTGTGAACGAAATGCTTGATATATGGACTGTTAAAAATAATTCATCATCACTTATTGATCCCCATTGCTCTAATCTCATGTGGACTAGCTTTAATTTTAGGAAGTATTAGTGTTTGATATATGATGTTTTACAAAATTTGTAACTAATATTTTATTTGTCCTATTAATTTTATTTGATGAAATGAATGGATAATCACATTATAAAAAGAAATCATATAATGATATAATAACACTTTCAAATCCAGTTTTCTCCCCTCAACATCAAGAATGAGTCAAGTGTTCCTCTAGGTGGAGTGGGATCCGAAGGGTCAGTCCAGGGTGTTTCTGATCCCAAGCTGTTCAGTGGTTGTGGTTTGTAGCTTGGGCATGCTTTGCTTTTTTTTGTGTGTTTTTTGTTTGTTTGTTTAGAGTTCACTAATGAGTGAGTGCATCCCCTGCTTATATTTATGGGTTTGTGATACCTCTCTCAGTAGGATATTCCCCAAATCCATCTATTTGCCTGCAAATAGATAACATTTAGGATAACATTTTTTCTGCTGAGTAGTACTCCATTAACAGTTTGTTAATCCATTCTTCAGTTGAGGGGCATCTAGGTTGTTTCCAGGTTCTTGCTATTACAAATAATGCTACTATGAACATAGCTGAGCTAATGCCATTGGAGTGGACTGTGCATCTTTAAGGTATACACCCAAAAGTGGTATTGCTGGGTCCTTGGGGAGATTGATTCTCAATTTACTGAGAAAATGCCATACTGCATTCTCAAGTGTTCCCCTTGCTCTGCACCCTTTCCAGCATAGGCTGTCATGTGTGTCTTTTATCTTAGCCAATCTGACAGGTGTCAGGTAGTATCTCAAAGTTGTTTTGATTTGCATTTCTGATGGCTAAAGATGATGAGCACTTTTTCAGGTGCCTTTCAGCCATTCATAGTTCCTCTCCTGAAAATTCCCTTTTTAGATCTGAACCCCATTTTTTGATTGGGTTATTTGAGGTTTTGGGCTCTAGATTCTTGAGTTCTTTATATATCTTAGATATCAGTCCTATATTACTTGTAGGTTTAGTGAAAATCTTTTCCCATTCTGTAGGCTGTCATTTTGTCCTACTGACAGTGTCCTTAGCTTTACAGAAGCTTCTCAGGTTCAGGAGATCCCACTTATTGATTGTTAATTTTACTGTCTGTGCCACTGGTGTTATATTTAGGAAGTGTTCACCTGTGCCAATTCATAGAAGTATATTTCCCACTTCCTTTTCTGTTAAGTTAAACGTCGCTGAGTTTATGTTGAGGTCTTTGATCCACTTGGATTTGAGTTTTGTGCAGGGTGACAGGCTTGGATCTGTTTGCATTTTTCTGCCAGCTATGCCAACACCATTTGTTAAATATACTATCTTTTTTCCATTGAATGTTTTGGGCCTCTTTGTCAAAGATCAGGTGTTCATAGGTTTTTGGGTTAATTGGATCCTCAATTCTATTCCATTGATCCACAAGTCTGTTTTTATGCCAGAATCAAGCTGTTTTTATTACTGTAGCTCTATAGTATAACTTGAAGTCAGGGATGGTGATACCTCCTGTGGTTCTTTTGTTGAGCAAAATTGTTTTGGCAATCCTGGCTTTCCTGTTATTCCAGATGAAATTGAGTATTGTTTTTTCAAGGTCCAAAAAATATTGTGTTGGGATTTTGATGGGCAGTGCATTGAATCTGTAGATTGCTTTTGGGAGAATTGCCATTTTTACTATGTTGATCCTACCTATCCAGGAACATGGTAGAGCTTTCCATTTTCTGATATCCTCTTCAATTTCTTTCTTCAGTGATTTAAAATTTTTGTAAAGTAGATCTGTTACTTCTTTGGTCATAGTTACTCCAAGGTATTTAATATTATTTGCAGCTATTATAAAGCATAATGTTTCTCTTATTTCTTTTTCAGGCCTTTTATTTTTAGTGCATAACAGGGCTACTGATTTCTTTGAGTTAATCTTGTGTCCTGCTAACTTGCTGAAGGTGCTTATCAGCTGTAGAAATTCCTTGGTAGAATTTTGTCTATCA
Organism: Sigmodon hispidus; assembly: GCA_004025045.1. Lineage (NCBI taxonomy): Eukaryota > Metazoa > Chordata > Mammalia > Rodentia > Cricetidae > Sigmodon > Sigmodon hispidus. The sequence continues at coordinate 54,918 of PVIH01000360.1, read as the reverse complement.
CTTATGTATACTATCATATCATTTGCAAATATAGTTTTACTTCTTCCTTTCTAGTTTGTATCTGCTTAATTTCATTTTGTTTTCTTATTGCTTTAGTAAAACTTCAAGAACTATATTGAATAGATAAGGGAAGAGAGGACATCCTTGTCTAGTTCCTGATTTTAGTGGGATTGCTTTGAATTTTTCTCCATTAAGTTTGATGCTGGCTGTTGGCTTCTTGTAAATTGCCTTTATTATACTTAGGTATTCCTCTTGTATTCCTGCTCCCTCCAGAGCTTTTATCATAAAGGAGTGTTGGATTTTGTCAAAGTCTTTTTCAGCATCTAAGAATATGATCATGTGGTTTTGTTCCTTTAGTTTGCTTATATTTTGGATAACATTTATAGATTATCGTGTGTTAAACCAGCCTTGCATTTCTGGAATGCTCTGCATATTTCAAATATACTACAGGGATAGAAGCAAGAAGCCACAGTTGCAAAAACAATTATGTTTTTTATAAAAGGTTTGTTTGGTTTGGTTTTATTGTTGTTTTGAAGAGGCATAATCAAATCTCACTTTGTATTTCAAGATCAGAAAGGTAAGTGGGACTGCAGTGAAAGTCATTATGTAATATTTCTCATTTTTTCTCATCAACAGAGTATAGATATTATTTGATATGCTTTAATCCTTACTAATTCAGGACATTTAAAGACTAGTTTAATTGGGCAATTTAAACTCATAAGGTGTAATCACCATGAATGTTGTTGTTATATGGAACTGATTGCTTTGTACAGTTTAGATAAGAAAGTCAATTAAGTCAAATTTACTGCAAGGTAGAAAGATGCCAATATATCCTAGGGTTTCCAAGAGCCTGGAATAATTATATCTGAATATTTAATATTAGTGACAATATGGTAATACAGTGGGTTGATACAGTTACTAGTCTTTCTTTATAGAAGCTGGATAAAGTTCTATTATTTTGGACTCTGAATAACAGATTTAAAAATAAAATTACAGGGTCTAGTGAGATGCCTCAGAGATAAAAGTGTATGCTATTCTTCCAAAATGACCTAAGCTCACTTCCAAATGCATCTGATGGACCATAACTGCCCTTAACTCAAGATTCACAATATCCAATTCATCATTCTGTACTCCTAGGACAACTTCATCCATACATTTTTACCCTGACAAAGACACACCTACATAAAAACTAAAAATAAAATTAAAATTAGAAAATTAAATTAAAAATAGTTACTCTAACAAGATGTTATTTTCAATAATTTGCAATAAAGATTTGCAAATTTATCTTTGTTACTTATGATCTGAATGATATCAAATAGTGAAATATTTTACGTAGTTAGTAAAAAGTTTAAATCTTTAAAATACGAAGGCTTAAGGTAGGAATCCTGAAAAACCAAAAGAATCTTAAAAGAAACAAAATCAATAAGAAGACATAATGGCATTACCCCTATTTTTTAGTGCCATTAAAACTAATAATATCATTTTTATCATGTAAGAAAATCTACCAAAAAGGATTCCAAATATCTTATTCAATGTAAAAATATGCATAAATATGAAATGATTTAATAAATGAAAAGAAAGCAGCAATGCCATCAAAGGTATTTTGTGGGATAATGCTCTTGTACACTGTAAAGATTTTTCACTTGTATTGGTTTAATAAGATGCTGAATGGTCAGTAGAGGCAAGAAGTAGAGTCTGGAACTAAGCAATATTGGGTCAGTGGGACCATGGGACTGCCTGCTGCCTGCCCAGGGAGGGGATGGGGAGTTGTGGAGAATAAAGAATGACTTGATGTGGTGGGAGGAGAAAGGGACCTTGAATAAGGATATACAAGGATAGAAAGTGTGACTTCTTAGTTGTTAATAATAATAATTATAATAAATAATAATAATAATAATAATAATAATAATAATAATAAAAAGATGTAGAGTCTGGGCAACCAGACGCAGAGAATTCTGGAAAGAGGAAAGTCAAAGCAGCAGAGACACCAGCCAGAAGCAGAGGAAGCAACATGACAATGTAGCACCACGCCATGTGGCTAAACATAAATAAAATTATGAGCTAGACAGTAATATTCCTGAACAGCACTTAGTATAATATTAAGTCTCTGAGTTAATTATTTAGAAATCAGCTCCTGGAAATTTGAAAATTTTTGGCTGGGAAAAGATTCCAACTACAGTGTAATTGTGTAATAATCACTTTGTGCTGTGGAACTATGCTCTTGTACACTATAAATATTTGTCACTCTATTGACTTCATAAAATGCTTATTAGTCAACTAGCTGGACAGGAAATAAAGGTGAGACAAAAAGACTAGGAGAATTCTGGGAAGCAGAAGAGCAGAGCAGGAGAAAAGTTCCAGCTGCCAAAAAAGCAAAATCTGAAAGTGCCAGTAATCCATTAGCCACATGGCAATACATAGAATAATAAGAATGGGTTGAGTTAAGTTGTAAGAGCTAGTTGGAAATAAGCCTGAGCCATTAGGATAAACAGTTTGTCATTAATATAAGCCTTTGTGCAATTATTTGGGACTAAGCAGCTGCAGGCTGGTCCAGACACTGGAGATAGGCTGGGCCGGAAACTTCAGGCTACAACTATGTGGGAACAATTGCCGATGTTGTAGAAAATAAGTATCAATCAGATTTTGTGACATTCAGGTCATGGATATGTCTTCTGAATTTGGTACAAGTTGAGGAGAGAAATAAGCATCCAAAAGTTTATCTCTGGAATTTCAAATGGTAAGAATCTCACAAAGTCCATTCATATAGAAGCCAATCTTGGATGTAGTATTTTTTATATTGAATGAAATCACTTGGCTTCATGATTCTTTTCATTTGCTTAGCACTTTATTTTCAAGAAGTTCTGAATTTTTAGTTACCACAACAGTGTGTTCTAATCATGCTTAAATTTACTTTTAATAGAGATGACTCATATATCCTTTGACTTTATAAGTTTCCCATTAACCATTTTATAAGGAGATAATGTATGTTTTCTAAAAGAGATCAATGTTAAATTTATAATGAATAGGGATGCTTTTGGCTGAGGAAGTCAAAAGTTTATTTTTGTTATTTTCTCTTTAAATTTTAAAATTGACTCTTTTAAAGAATTATTTGTCTGTCTACTTGTTTGAAGTATGGGTACTTGTTTGGTTTATGGATTGATTGATTTGCTGTAAACTTGCATTCACTTTTATTTTTAAAGATTATTATATTTATGTCTGAGTGTATTGTATTGCAGTATATGGGTGCAGGTATTCCCAGGGACCAAAAGAAGATAATAGATTCACTGGCACTGGAGTTACAATCAATCTTCAGCAGACTTGTGCAGGTGCTGGAAGTGAACTCTGCTTCTGTAAAAGGGCAGGAGCTCCCTTTACAAGCTGAGCCATCTCTCCAGCCTTCTAAGGTGCTTTCTACATAGGTCAATTGAGTACCTTGGAAAATGTAGCATATCTATTTCTGTAGAAGAAATTTGTTCTGTGGGTGCCACTGGGTTATGGCATACTTAAAAGGGCAGAATACAAAATGAGTAGGGGTGACAAGAACTCAATTTAACTCTACTTGTGAAATTCCTCACAAAAACAAAAAATTTAGAGATTGAATTTTCTTTGCATATTTTCTCTGTCCATAATCATCAACAGTTTTAGGAAGTTTTGATTCGACACCATCATACAGACATACATGCAGGAAAAACCCAATGTACATTAAATAAAATATTTTTTTAAATGATGAAACTTTTGATTGATTGTAGTCTATTTTATTATTATCCCTTAGAAGACTGTTTTCTTTTTTTATCTGTTCACATGTTTATTTATTATTTTTTTAATTAATTAATTTATTTATTCTTTAAGGATTAAACACAATTGGCAAATTGTTATCCAAATTAAACAAAAAAGGGAAGACCTACTTCAATAAGACAAGAAATTAAAAGGCAAACATTATAGCAGATATGAATGAAATTCCAGAAAATCATAAGGACATACATTATAAATTTGTTTCTATAAATCGAAGATTCTGAAAAAACTGGTGAGTTTTTAGACAGAAAATTTAAACCTAAATTCAATGAATGATTTTAACAAATGCATACTTTGTAACCTGCTTGAAATACTAATAAAATACTCCACACAAAAAGTAAAAAACAACAATAACAGAAGCAAAGACAAGAAAATATGAACTTACTACAAAATTCTATTATAACTTAAAAACAACTAAGACGAAAACATATCATATAATTTCATAAAACTTAAAAAAATAAACAAAGACTTTAAAAGTTACAAAGCCAGTGAAACCCTGATATTAATCATAGTATTTCTTTTTTCTTTTTTTATACGTATATTTATTATTTGGTGTTTTTACGTCATGCACCCCATCAAATTCAGATATCAGATCTATAGACAGTTGTGAGCTGCCATGTGAATGCTGAGAATTGAACTCTGGTCTTTCAGAAGAACAGCCACTTTTCTTAACCTCTGAGTCAAAAGCTACATCTTTAAACTGAATAAAACAAGCAGAAAGAAGAGACTAGAGGAGTCAGATAAATAAAAAGAACCAATCATTTACATATTCTAGGATCTAAAAAACACTACATTTTAAATAAAAAGTGATGTCACAATGTACACACTTTACAATATAACTAAATGTAATTAGAAGCAAAGTGTTTTTTTCTGTTTATTAATGTAATTTATTCTTCTTTGTGTAGTGCTTATTTGTCTTACATTTAGTTCTTCATATCATAAAATATTCAGATGTGTCTTAAATCAGACATTTAAAACTTATTACATGAAAATATTTTCTCAAAATACGTTCTAAGAAATAACATACATGTACAAGTATATTAAGCCTTAGCTAATGCCACTTTTAAATTATTTAAACCTATTTATTGCCATATAGTGTTAGATTTTTATATATAATCAAATATGTCCTGACTTCTCAAACATCCATCTTAGATGTGAAAATATTAGGGCTAAGAATCTTAGCAATGTGAAGCTTTACTAAATTCAAGAGATTCCCAGGTCAATTGCATTGGAGCAGATTCTCTTGATGTGAATCATGGTAGAGAAATTATAAGACACAGGCTTATAATGTTAAAATGTGCTCTGTTGATTGATATGACAAGAAAATGTGTAGTGATCAGGAAGATGTGTAATATCATGAACATTATATTGACAGCATGAGTAATAATATGGTTTACTAAATTCCCATAATGTTTTTATATGAAAATAAATGTAACAGAAAATAGACAGTGCCAACAATGTACAAGGTACAGCTACCACTTGTCACAAATTGTCTTAGATTTTGTAATTGCTGTTTTTGGTTTTGTATCTTATTTTTTATTGTTATTAAACTCCTTGGATTCTATGAAGACGCAATAAGCATGATGTGAGACTCCTTGATATTAAATATTTTAATTCTGGGAAAGTAAAAAAAAAAAAAAAAGAAGTTCTGATTCTAAACTGTTTAAATTTGTTAACAGATAATTAAATTAGCCTAGGAACCCAAGCCTAGTTTTTAGCTTTAATTATTGTTTGATAATTCTAGAACACATTTTCTATTTTTAATTTAATTTTTATTTATAAAAAAGCCTTTTTATCCATGTATCCCCCTGCTCTTCCTTCCCTCTTCCCAATCCCTCTCAGTCAGCCTCCAAGCTCTCCCCTCCCATTCCCCTATCCCTCCCCCAAAAGAGCAAGAAGTCCCAGGGAGTCAGCTCAGCATGGAGCATACACTCCAGGCAAGTCTGATTTCCTCATCCCAATATCAAGAGTGAGTTAAGTGTTCCTCTGCAGGGAATGGGCAGAGAACACATTTTCCAAAGTGATAGTGCTAAAACTGATAGTCTAGAAATTTTTAAAGAATGAATAACTTTCCAAGTTATTTTATTCAAATGCTGCCAGTAATGAGACATTCTGGTATCTAGTAAGCACTAAATCCTTCACAAATACAAGCAATCATTTCTTTTTTATTAATCTGAGTTAGAATCTTAGCTATATTGATATTGAATGACTTCTTCAGAATCTATAAGGACAATGGTAGGATATATGGATAGCCTGTGATGCAGGTGGTACAGGTGAGTGGCAACTTAAATCTTCTGTATTCATAGCAATAGAACAGACCATACTCATTCATCTGGGGACTTGTAGTTGCCTGGGTGAAAAAAATCTATAGGCTGTGATAGCCCTCAGTTGAAACAATGTACTAATACCTTCCACATAATCTAGTTCATTCTACAGGGTACAGTCTGTTCTGCATATAGCATTTACTCACATTACAGCTTTAAACTGAAGAGGTGAGTTCAAGTCCATGTTGTTCTGATTTCAGAGTTGAAACTATTTGATACACCCCAACCAAAATGAAGAATGCATAAAGCACTTTTGTTAAACAACAATATAATGTATCAAAAATTCAAAGCTATCTATTTCTCTTTATAATCTAAAACATTATAACACTTGGAATGTCTTCTGCATCTGAAATGCAGAAAATATATTGTCCATTTGGGAAAGACATCCAGATATCATTTTGATGCTGCCTGGTCATTTATTAGTTTCATATATTACAAAATTTTTAAAATATTTTCTAGAAGTCTACAGCTAAGCATTGTTTTATCTGCTACATTTTTCGCTAGTGAATTTTTTATCATATTTATACTAACCTTGAACTTCATGCTTTTATTTACTGTTTTTTACACAATTCTCTCATTTCTTTACACTTCCTTCTATTTAATTTGCTTTTCTATAGTCAAAAATATTTCAAGATTGGGAGGGTCTCTTTGTTGCCCAGGCTATCTTCAAATTGTCTCAGTCCTACTTGCCTACTTTTTAAGCTCTTGGGAATACTTAAGATTTTAACTTTGAGTAGCAACCTGCAATCATTTTAAGAAACAATGTGGAAGATGAGAAAGAGGAACAGTGGAAGATATGTAAAAGGAAAAAAAACTCTGAAATAAGAAAAAAGAAACAATATTTTCCACTCAGTTGGATTTCGTTATTAGCTGAAACTGTAGCATCTCTAAGGTGATTTCTCTTTCTGCTTCAGTCTCACTGTCTACTTCTCTTCCATTTTTATTACTAATATGTAGTCAGAGAAGTTCTTATGGGCTCTTTTCAATTCTTTCCCAGATGCTTTGCAAGAAGCTTATACTGCCCCTGTTTAATTCTTCACATACCTACTGGACTTTTATATGACAGGGCATATGGTAACTTCATTTATCATGCTGTATTTCCACATTTATTTTTGAAGTTTATTTTAGCATCTCAGTTATACCATTCTCCCCTTCTTGAAAATTCATTTTTTACTCATCATAAATTATATTTTTCCATTTATAGAAATCTACCACTCCAAAAATCATTCCCTGGGATTTATATATCTGGACACCATTTTGAGCCCTTAGCTTCCTGATTATCTGACAGTGTTGCATAATTTCAAGCTATTAAAACATGAAGTTTGTTTAAGAAAATGTTATAGATTGATTTTCTGTTATTGGAGTAAAGCACCACAACCAAAATGAACTTGGGGAAGAAAGGGTTAATTTGCCTTGTAAATTAAAGGTCAACATCAAGGAAAGCCAAGGCAAAAATTCTAGGCTGGAACTGAAGCTGATATTGTGGAGGTGTGCTGCACACTGGCTTGCTTCTTCTTTTAGCTTACATGCAAGGTTTTTTTTTTTTTTTTTTACAGCCCAGTACAACCTTCATAGGGAGAGTATTATCTACAATGGACTAGATCCTCTTGCATCAGTTAGTAGTCAGAGAAATGCTAAACTAACATCCCCACAAGCAAAGGTAATACAGCTAATTCCCTGAGCTGAGAGTCCATCTTCCCAGTCGTGGTAAACTGGCAACAAAGAATATCCATTCCAGCAAGCAAAACTCTGTATTTTATAGATCTCATATACCATTCCTTAGACAGGATACACTTTTTATCCTGACTCTTAAAATCATATTTTGAAAACATTTTTGCAATAATATTAAACATGCAACACAGTATTTTATCTTTATACATATAAGTGCATAAAAACTAATTAGGAATCATGTAGGGTATTTTTTTTGATTTTTTATTTATTTTTGAACAAAGTTTCATTTCTTAACCATGTATCCCCTTGTTCAAACACCCTCCTCCTTCCCGATCCTCCCAGTCACTCTCTCTTCTCCTCATCTCCTCATCTCCTCCCCAGCAAGGGCAGGAGGTCCCAAGGTCTCAAGGTGGCTTAGTCCAGCATCCATTCCAGGCAAGTGTGATTTCCTCATCCTAATATCAAGACTAGGTTAGGTGTTCTTCTGGACAGAATGGGCTCCAAGGTGCCAGTCCAAGGTGCTTCAGATCCCAAGCTGTTCAGTGGTTGTGGTTTGCAGCTTGCACATGCTTTGCTTTTATTTAAAGTCCTCTCATGAGTAAATACATCCCCTAATTATCTTTCTGGGTTTGTGATACCTCCCTCAGGAAGATATTCTCCAAATCTGTCCATTTGCCTGCAAATTTTAGGATATCATTTTTTCTTACTGTTCAGTAGTACTCCATTGTGTAGATGTACCACAATTTGTTAATCCATTCTTCAGTTGGGGGGCATCTAGGCTGTTTCCAGTTTCTTGATATTACAAATAATGCTGCTATGAATATAGCTGAGCTAATGCTTTTGGGGTGCGAAAGTGCATCTTTAGGGTATATGCTCAATAGTGATGTTGTTGAGTCTTTGAGGAGATTGATTCCCAGTTTTCTGAGAAATAGATAAGGAGAGAGGGTACAGCATCTTGGTCTTGATTTTAGTGCGATTGCCTTGAGTTTCTCCAGTTAGTTTGATGTTGGGCTGTCATATCCTTGTAAAGCACCCTATTATATTTAGTTATTTTTCCTGTATCCCTGATCTCTCCAGGACTTTTATTATTAAGGAGTGTTGGATTTTGTCAAAGGCTTTTTCAGTGTCTAAGAATATAACCATGTGATTTTTCTCCTTCAGTTTGTTTATATGATGGATCATGTTGGGTACTTTCTGTTGTTCAAGTTTAGGGTTAAAGAATATTAAAAGCCAAAAATTGTGAAGTTATTATCCTTTATTATCTATTTCCTCTCTGGGTTTTGTTCTTGCACACTGCAGATACTCCCATTCACTGGGCTATGTAAGTAATAAGAAGTATTTTTTTCTCAGTATTTTTTGATAATGCAAAACATAACAATTTAAATGAAAGAGCGTGGTAATATACTTTAACCTTGAGGCAGCCCCAAGCCCTGGGTTCTTTAACGTGCCTGTATCCCAGAGCTTTGTAACATCAACTGCCCTGTAATTAGCTACTTTGAAGAGTCTGCAATTTTTTATCGCTCTAGTATCTTTATGTTTTACATTTTAAAATCTTTATTACTTACACAGAAATCTTTTTGATGATACAGTTTTCTTCTCTGTTTTGCATTTATTTATCTTTTACCTTTTGTTTTCTGTCTCTAAAGGAAGAAAGGGCTTGGGAAATGCAGTTAACAATACAATAGACCTAGCAGTTCACAGCTCTTACTTTTATGTTCTTAGATAAAGAGTTCTGAAAATGTACTGGGTCCTATAAAGTAATTTTGTATGATCAATTTCTTCTTGAAAATTTATAAATAGGAATGATTCAATTCATATTCAATAATCTCTTCTTAGGATTAAAACACTTTCAATCTCCTTGGTAGTAATGGGGGAGAGGGTAAGCAAATTGCACTTTGGAGGCTCATAAAGTGATTATTTCTACCAATCCTGAACTTCCCAGGGGAGATAGACTGTTTTATGAATCTGTGGACAATTGATGTAAGCAGATTTTGTTAGCCCTATATGCATTAGTTCTTAGATGTAGGGTAATGGGAGATGTTGAAAGAATGGCCTAGATCTTTCAGAGGGTTTTGGTACAGTGCAAAATACACACTGCGGCAGCATAGTGAACAAAGACAAAATAGCAGAGGTGGATGACTGATGTAGTCAGCCACTAAAATGAATTTTAAACTTGTTATGGTCTGCAAAAGTCTCCCTTGAGATGATGCTGAGGGCCACGGGGCAACAGAGAAATTGAAAACCTTTTGGAGAAAAGGTCTTATATATGGAGAGTTTATGTCATTGTTAACAAACCATTGAAGGGCATTGTGGGACTCCAGAAAGTCTTTGTTGTTCCTCTTAATCTTCTGGCTTCCTTTACGTGAGAGTAGCTCCACCCTGTGTTTTTGCCATGGTGCACTCACTAACCATAATGTTCAAAGCAATAGCGGCAACCAGTGATGGATTGAGGTCTTTCAAACTGTGAGCCAAAAATCTTTCCCTTTATATGTTAGCCTATTTTAAGTATTTGGTATAGGACCTGGGAGCTGATCCATACAAGTCACATTAAACACACATAATCTTGGTCCTAGTTTGTTTCAGGAGATTTGGTTTCTTTTATTCTAAGCTATATTTCATCACTCATGAAAGCTTCCCATAATACCTAACATCGATTTGAAGACACATGCCAATATCATGATTGTTGGCATCAAAGACTCCAAGATAAAAAGATTCATAATTAAGACATATGGATTTTCTACTCTACTTGTTTACAAAAGACAACTTCCTTTGTGACTTACATCTAATGGCCTCTTATTTAATAGGGATAAGAAAACAGGTGGTACAAGGGAGACTCTTATCCTGGTTCACAGGTCTGGCAAAATGTAAGTGCTCAGCACATATAAATTTCTGTTTGAAAATATTTATAAATATGGCTTTAAGAGAAAATGCCACTTAAAAGAAGTAACATCAAATGTGTGTTTGGAGATAGTTATTCTTGTGATAGGGGAGGTAAATCAATGACAAAAGAACAAGGACTTAGGAATGGGAGAGAGCAAGACAAGGAGAAAGTAGAGCAGTATAGTGGAGTATACAGAACACTTATATAAGAGAAGATGGAGCCTGTTTTGGAAAAAAGGAAGTGCCAGCTCTGAAAATGTGAAACTTGTCAGTGTGTGAGCTTCTTATTCTTTACTAGCTAATTGGTCCCTGCTTGGATCTATGTTTTGTAATAGATCTTCTTGTGTATTATATTTTAACTACATTAGTTTAACATGTGCTAAAATTGAATCTTCAGGTATGGTAGCATGTGTCTTTTATCCTCAGTACTCTGAAAACAGAGGTAGAAAAAATCTCTGTGAATTCCAGCCCAGGCATGGTGATATGGTGAGGCCCTATGTCAAAAAACCCAAAAAAACAGAAAACAAAAACCAAAAACAAAAAACATAAATATTAGTTTTTTTATTTTCTAAGTAAAAGTAAATATATATTCTATGTATAACAGTGTTTTTATCTAGATGTAAGTATGTGTACCATATGTGTGCCTGTTAACCAGAAATTACAGAAGAGGACACTGGATCTTCTGGAACTGGTTGCAGATGGAGCTGGTGGTAAATGGTTATTACCTACCATGTGAGTTCTGTCCTGTCTCCTTGATCTATTAAGAAATATTTATATATCCACATACTCTTGAGTTTAGTACTCCATCATGGTATATTTCTCTTTTACATATGTGATACCCTATGATGCCTTGTTGTCTCTTCTTCTCTTTTCATCTTTTGCATGTATTTCTAAGTATTATGAATCTTTACACACCTGATGGATACCCATACTGATAATAATCAAATCACAATTTAACTTTCATTGAGCACTTTTGGTGTATTGATAACATGTTGAATATTGATAACAATGTAGTAATGTTACACATTGTCATGTAATCTTTAAAAATATTTTTATTCCACAGTTATATGCTTCCCCCATTTCCCATTTGAACTTTCCTTGGACTGTGCCAAGTAGCCACACTTTCAACTTTATGTCTGCTCTTTTTATACATCTCACTGAGTAGTTAGTGATAATCATTTGAGCATTCACTAACACATGAGCAACCTATTAGGAGTCACAACTCCAAGGAAAACTGACTATCTTTGCTTCCACTACCATTAACTGCCAATAGCTCCTGAGCTAGTGGTGAGACCTGCTGAGCCTCTCCTTCATCTGTGTAATCATATAGCATTTTATTTTCTTGGTAATATTTCCAGCATATTATAGGTAAGGAAACAGAGTCAGGAAGTCAAAATGACCCAGCATGCATAAAAGTTCAGTAAGATCTAGAGTTCAGATTTAAACTGTGTTTTTTATGCATCCAAGTACCACTAGCTTAATTGCTATGCAGTGTCACTGAGGAGCAAGAAGGAAGTTTATCTTTTGCAGCATGATCTTCACCTTTCCTGAAATAGACCTCTTCGCCTTTAGAGGGAGTTTGAAAGAACTGAAGCTGTTCTCTGGTGTCACTGCCAAGAGGGTTCCAGAAAGACCAATGTTCTCTGGCTGTGGTTGTAGGCCAGAAGTCACGAACATAATCTACTTACAGAACCTGAAGGAGAATCTACAACTAAGCAAACAGAATCTTTATGGCCTGGTTATCTTAATTTTCAAGTGGAACCTACTATAAAACATTTAGGTATTTTAATACATTTCTAAGGATATTGAACAGCTAATCAGTGGATGGTGAACCTGCCTAAAAGTTGGGCTTAAAAATTCAATCTTAGTATTCTATCTTTGGAGTAATTTCATGATGTTGGTCTTACAACATCAGTATATTTCTGTGTTGCTCTGGGAGATGCAAGACCTCTGTCTTCATGTTTCAACTGCTAAATCAGAAATTCTGAGTGTGCTTAGAAACCTATTTGAAAGATCACTCACTCTCCATCCAGCATGACATCAGAGACCCAGGTCCATGGAAGTACACAGAGAAATGGGTATTGAGATATATATACCCAGCTGGTAATGGCTCACTTACCAGTTGTCAACTCATGCCTAAGTGTATGTATTAAGAGATAAATAATCTTAATTCATTACTGAAAATTGAACAAATTGTATTTGTTAGGTTAATGTTGGTTCTGTCCATTCTTATTCATCTCTGGCTAGAGAAATTAGGCTGTTCTACATTTAACAAAAAAATACTTTCCTGAAGGTCTTTATGTTTTCACAACAGCACATGAGTTTCTCTTTGTGTAAATTAGAAAGAAAGTTTTAAGTAAGGATATTGCTCAGTTTCAATTAACTAGCTCTTTTTTAAAACAAATTTCTGTGTGTGTGTGTGTGTGTGTGTGTGTGTGTGTGTGAGAGAGAGAGAGAGAGAGAGAGAGAGAGAGAGAGAGAGAGAGCACATAGAGGTCAGGCACCTTCTGGGGTCCATATTCATCTATCAACTAGTTTGAAACAGTCCTACTTTTCACTACTTTGGATGTCAATCTATCTAGATGGACAGTAAGAGTTCTAAGATCATACTGTCCCCACCTTCTATTTTGTAGAAACACTGACAAGACAAGTGGACACTTACCCTGTCTGGTTTTACATGGATTTAGGTGTCTGCACTCAGGTCCTCATGTTTACATGTTTACAGGATAAGTACTTTGCCTTCTAAGCCATCTCAACAGCCCTGAGCTAAATTTTTATTTATTTATTTTTATTATTTAAAAAATATGTGTATATATGATTTGATGCTATAGTATATACAAGTAAACGTAGTACCTGAAGACACCAGAAGAGAGTGTTGGATCCCCTGGGGCAGAGTTACAGGCAGTTGTTAGCTACCTGAAGTGGATACTGGGAACCAAACTTGGACTCCTGTAGAAGAGCAAGGGCTCTTAACATTGAGTCGTCACTTCATCCACCCTCACCTAAATCTTACAAATGCAGTGCCCCTTCAGACTCTCCTACAGCCAGGGACATTTAGAGATTACATGCAGCAGTCCACATAATGCCCAAGATTTTAAGTTGTATTTTGCTTTTTTGTTTTCTATATTCTGTACCAATAAAAATCATCAAATATGAACCCTTGGCAGATGCAGTTAATTTTTTTCCCTTTTCCACATTCAAAGACAGGCCATACTTAAAAGTTTTGTTTTTTTCTGGAGTTGATTTAAAAATTGGTCAATTTCTTTATTAGTTAAAGGTACAACAATTTCTTCTAGGTCTACCCCTGTCAGTAGACAAAGTCTTAATTTTTCTTTAAATATCAAATTAGAAGTCTTTTCCAAATATGTCTTTAATTTCTTACTCAGTTTATGTGGTAGAAATATTCATTCCAATATAATGTGTTTCCTTTGCATTAAAATTCATGTAGGAGAGTGCTTAGATGATAAAATAGCCAGAATAGAAGTAAGGTCTGGACCTACATGATCCACATGTGCATCCTGTGATTTCTTTTTTATTAATGCCAATTCTATCTCTGCTTCAGCTGATAATCCTCTAGGACTACTTAAGCCCTTGTCACCATTTAAGATTTTTGAACAAATTATCTAGTTCATGATGTACCTATAGCTGATATAACCATATCTTTTCAGTATTCAGGAATTACTTTATTACAGTTTTACCAGGAATGGCATATATGATGAGATTGGTTCTTTTTTAAATTCCTCTAACTGGGTCTGAATATTTCTGTGATCTGTTTTAAAAAGCTTTTTTAAGACTTTCATGTTGGCATTCATGTTAACTTTTTAAATAATAAAACAAAAATAATTAAAAAAAATTGCCACACATGAATGTTTTGTTTCCCCTCGTGTAATAATCCAGGTAGGGCATCTTGCAGTTTAGTGCCAAGAAAAATATTGCCTGCACTGTTTAGCCTGGTGTCAGTCTTGTTTGTTTACTAAAACCTGGAAGGCCAGGCATAGTTACAGATAAAAATAAAGAACCCCTCAGAGACTCAAAACTTTAGTTAACTAATTCCTTTTAATGTATCCAATGGTGATATTGTTCTATCTATTTGTAGGCTCAAATTTCAATCTGTTTCACCATATTCATGCTGATTCCTGTGTACTTCAGAAGTTTATTCTCATGATGATTCAAAATTCTATCAATTTTACCCATTCTTATCAAGCATGGAAGTGGTATATCCAATGTGGCAACCACTGGCAGAAGAGTCATTATGTCCTGGGTGGGATGGGTATGCGTGGGGAGTTTATTAGATTCCTCAGAATAATATATAACCATGTGCATGTGGAGTATTTATTTGGCAATGTTCAATTTTAGGCTGTCATTACCAAAAATAGAAAACTAAATTTTGCATAAGGGATGACTAATGTTTGCTCAAATAAGCTTTTTATCTCTGCACTGTGATTCCCATTAAACTGTTGACTTGACATTGGATGTTTGTCTTCCTGGAATACCTAAGCGCATTGAGAACAGTGCTATAGTATATGCATGGTTAGACACTTAGTATGTAGAAATTAGTAAATACCAAAGCCAGATACCAAAGGATATAAATAAGTACCAAGAATGAAAGTAGAGTCATTCTAGATTACAGAACAAAGATGATGCTAGAAAGTCTTAATTATTAATAAGGTTTTGCAGAGGAAGAAAAATGTACAATGGGCGTGGGTTTATTTCACCTGACCTTAGTGTTACATTTGGGCAGAGTGGCTGTACAGAAAAGGAACAATTTGTGAGGTGAGATTATTAGGAGATGGAGTACAAAAGATCAGAACCATAGGTAGAGGTTATTTGTGGTAGGTGAACTAGAAAATACAGATGGGATGAACTTTATGAGGAGGTAAAAGATAGTGGTATATAATTCAGTTTACTCTAATAATATTCTTGGTCAAGAATTGACAGATGATGGATTGAGGAGCTGGCCTAGTAGGTAAAATGCTTGCTGTGTAAGGATTAGGACCTGGGTTTAGAAAGTCAGATGTGTGAGAAAGCACGCATCTATAGCCCCTTTACTCAGGGCTGGACATGGGCAGATTCTGGATTTTTATAGACAATCATTCTAGCAGAAATAGCCAGTTCTAGGTTCAGTCAGAAATTCTGTCTCAAAAAAAAAAAAAAAAAAAACCAGTTGTTAGGCCCATGAGATGTACCAGTGAATAAATCCACCTACCACCAAACCTATGGTCTAAGTTCAACTCCTAGGATCCACATGGTGAAAGGAGAAAATTAACTTCTACAAGCTTTTCTCTAGTCTTTACACATGTGCTTTTGCAAGTAATGATCAACTCAATGATGTCACAACAAACAAATAGGGTTGAGATAGAGAAAGGCACGCAACATACTTCTGGCCTCCACGTTAACATGCAGAAACAAGCATGTCCCTACACACATGCAAACAAACACATATACATGAAATAAAATACACAAAACCTGTCTGTTATAAATAACCATACAGTATGCTTTTGCCAAATGCAACTCATACTTTTTATGACGCTTGAGCAAATATTTATTATTAATTTTTAAGACTTACTCAAGTATAGCAGTATAAAAGAAATTTTTGGCTCTCACAGCCAAAAAAATCACTCACTAACTGACCATTTACAAAGAAAAGTCAACTCCCAGTCACTTCGGGTGAAAGAGGTGGTGAATAATGGCTAAGGAGAACAGAATAAGGACCTGTTTGTGTGTAGAGAGAAACAGCGGGGAATAATGAGATGTCTCAGTTTTGGCAGCTAGCACAGACTTCATGTCTCACTCATATGGTTCCAACTGTTTTTTCCTGGAGGAGTTTTCTCCCACCTGGGGATGAAGGAACTCAGTCTTCTTTCCTCCTGTGGCCCAGACACTCAGCAGTAGTAGCTCATCATCTCTGCACCCAGTGGTGACCCACCTGCTGCTTAACAGCCTTGGCTTTGATGCACTGTGTATAGCTCCACACTACACAGCTTGCTGTTTGTACTTGATGGTCATTTGCTCTTACCTGGAAACAAAGGCATCAGGAAGCTGTACTTCTTGGCTGAGTGTTCCCTTCCTAGGAAGCAACTTCCCAGCCAGTCATTTCTGCTCCAGAGAATGTTGCCTATGCCTTCTGACTCCAATAAAAGGGCTCAGTGATTGCTTCTCACAGCAACCAAATGAAAGCCATAATAAACATCTTCTGGAAGTATATTTGTTTACATACATTATCTTAAAATATAACTTGATCCAAACTACATATACCTGAATGAACAGCATATGTGTATCAAAGGCATGTAAACACATTCCACAAAGGATTTTCAGAATAAATGTACAACCTTATTTATGATCATTGTGTACCTTCCACCTTCATATCTCCTCTCTTTCTTCCTTTCTCTTTGATTTCTTCTTTTTCCCTCTCTTTCTACTCTCCCCTCCTTTCTTTAGGCAGCGTATGTAGATAGGCTGACTTGAAACTTTTTATGTAGCCCAAGCTAACTGCAAACATGCAGCATTTCTGCTGCCTCTGCTACCCAAGTGTTAGGATTACACCCGGCATTGCTGAGTGTGTGTGTGTGTGTGTGTGTGTGTGTGTGTGTGTGTGTGTGTGTGCGCGTGCGTGCGCACATGTATTCTCATGCATATGGAGGTGAAAAGTTTGTACTGGGGTCTCTGAAATCTCTCTGCATCTTACTTTGAGAGATAGGGTCTCTCACAGAACCTGGATTTCACTGATCACCTAGGTTATCTGGCCATTAAGCTGCAGAAATCTGTTTGTTCCCATCCATTTTATTCCCAGATCTGGAGGATTAGATGATCCACTGTGCTTCTCTTTTGTCTGGATAATGGAGATTTTAACTTAGAGCCTCATTCTTGTAAGGAAGATGCTTTACCAGCTGAGTCATCTCCTGCCAGGTTCTCTGTTTTCTCAATATCTTGTTTAGCATGTCCGGTTTTAGAATCAACAGTGAGCAAAATGAAGCACTACTCTGACATTCATTTTATATTAGTAAACCCTTAACAAACTCAAAGCCATTCACTAGTTATTTTCAGCATGATTTGTTTCTTCTGGTGCTTAGCCAAGAGGATATTGTCTTAGTCAAAAATAAAAAGATTCAGAAAAAGATTTCAAAACAGATGTGCTTGATTTTGAATACTTTGACTTCCTGGGTTTGTTTCCTATTTTTAAAGCCAGGGAGACTATGAGGTCTCTTGTTTGACCCAGTTTGGAAATGAATTCAGACAATTGTCCATGCCTTTCCCCCACAATTTTATAACAACTTTATTCTGTCACTGTGGACAATTCAACTCAACTAACAAGGTGCTTTGATTGTGCAAGTTCTGATTTCTGGTGTAGGACATGATCTAGGGATGACTGTCAATCTAGTTACCATTTTGTAACTGTCCTTCTTACTATGGCTATTTTTGTGTAGTTGTTTTTTGCCCCATGATCCCAAATCAGTCAGCAGGCAGTATGGATGGAACCTCAATTAGCACATGGCATTCAGTTGATAGATTCCCATGGGGACAGGTGTCATTGCCAATTCCTACTGCAAGGAATAAGGAAGCATCCTACAGATCCTGTCAAAGTGGAATAACTAGTTTCTTCTTATTTGGAAACCATAATTTAACTAGTCAAAACTGGCTTGGACCTGATCTCATTTTCGATAGAATAGCAGCTTAGATTAATCTCCACTAGGCTATATTCCATCATAGCATATATCTGAGACTCCCCTCTCATGTCTTTACAGTACATTTACTTGCTGCATATATTTATCTTTGGAAGCTGATATGAAAAATATATCAGTAAATTTGGGGTATTTTCTTGACTTGATTTGTCATTTCTTTGTTATCTGTGGGTTTTAAATTAAACTTAGCAAGTCAAACTTGAAAAATAAGTACCATTAGCCACTGAGACATTTCACTGACCAGATTCTGCCGGTTTACACAGTGTTGGCCATGACCAAACAAAAGTCAGTGGGGATGAATTGTACTTTAATTCACAAAGATCTTTTCCTGTAATTCCAGTTACTCATCTATACTGGCTTTTTGCATGGATTGTGAGTATGATGTGCATAAGTTCCTTTAATGCAGAGCATTTCTTTATCAATCAGCCTTTCCGTTTTTGCAACCACATATCCATGTTTAATGGTCTCAAATGACTTTTTTTTTCCCTTTGCATAAATTAAGCTACCTTCAGTCCTGTTCTAACATGACAGTTGTGAAATCTACATTAGATTCTTTTCCATTGGTGTGATAAAATGTCATGACTGAGCTAACTTACAAGGGTTGACTGGGGCTTACAGTTGCAGAGGGATAAGAATCCATCATCACCATGCCAGGAAATCATGGTGGCTGAAACAGATGAGAACTCACATATAGAGCCACAAGCAGGAAGCAAAGAGAAAACTTGGAATGGTGTGTGCCTTTGAAACCCAAAAGGTTTCTTTTTACAGAATCATCTAACCTTACCTGCAGGTTATGTTTCTTTTTCGTCTAATTGTGTAGTTACTTCTTGGACCCTTTGTCTCCTGGCTTGTATTCAAAATGCTTTAATGTTCTACTTCCCTAGATATAGTCCTGATGTAAGACCAAGGCCACATGGTTATTCTCTTAAGCTGGTAGGTTGGCTAATAGTAGATTTTTCAATAGTTGTTAACTCTGTTTTTATTCTAGAACAGTGGCCCTCCACATAAGATCAGACATTTTCACCCTCTCAGGAACATTTAGAAATGTCTGGAAACATTTATAATTGTCACACAAAGAAGTATCTATTGTTATTTGGTGAGGACAGGCCAAGAAAGTTGGTAAATGTTCAACATGCTACACAGAAAAGCCTCCTTCATACTTTTTAATTCCAAAATGATCATATATAAAGGTTAAAATACCCTGCTATAGAGCAATATTCAAAAGTTAGATGGCACTCAGAAATTTCTTTAAAGGTGTGTTTCTTTATCCTCTATGATCATCTTGTCACATGAGGTTCATTTTATACACACAATATGTAAAATGATCCCAGACCATCTTAATAAAAGTGTCCAGAGAAGTTGTCAAGAGGTATATCTTAATTTTGAAGGAGATTTGGGGAAAAATCCTAATCCAGGACTTATCTGATTGTTATGTACAAAAGTAATATGAACATCTTGTTAAAATGTGGAATCTTTCATTTAGAACAGAATGAAATCCAAAGCTGCCATTTCTAACATGTTCCCAGGTAAAGTGTCAACTGAGTTAGTTGACCTGCATTTGAAGTAGCAAGGTCCTGGAGCAATGGCAATGGTGTGCAAACTTGGGTACAAGTTACAGGCTCCTACAAGGCCCAGAGAGCTGGAACTCTCATTCCTTTCAATTTTTCTGGTCTAAGATGATGCCTGAGAGTTTGTATATTCTGCAGATTTCCAGATGATACAAATGGTTTTTAGTAGTGTGGAGATCAGTGTGAAAACGGGGGTCTAACTTGCTAGTCATTATATTCCAGTGTCCTTAAAAACTGAGCTCAGAGCTATGCAAAGTTCTCATTAACTTCACCACATTCTTTTCTTCAGATTGGGTGGGAAGCCTAGTAATCTGTATTTTAACAAAGTATCCTTCCTGGGAAAATGCATGTTAATGATCTAGGCTGATATTTATAAAATAATATCCAAGGTAAAGGTGTGATAAGAAGTACACAGGAAAGAAGAATGTGTTTTGTAACAGCAATAACTTATATAGATGATTATAGTATCATTATACACATTCAATTATTATCTTCCCCTAATCCCGAATTTCATATGGCATCCAAATAGCAAGGGAAGGATTTTATGCGTTTCAAAGGTAACAATAGGTTAAAACTAGGAGCAGACATATTGTTTGAAAGATGGTATTGTTTTTCCCTTGGTCAATCACCTAGATCTTTCTGAATCTGTGTAATCACATTCACTGTAGGAGATACAAGTTGGATGTTATTGCTGACTTAGAGACAAGACATTATAGTAATAGCCACAGCTTCAGATTCTAAAATTGTTGGGACAAGGCAAGTATTGTGTAAATATATTGCCAATGCAATTTTATATAACACAGCAGAGTATCTATCCTATGAGAAGCAGGCAGTATTTATCCTCCTCAATATATCATGGGAACATTATGCCCAAGAGCTCAATATATTTCCTCAAGATCATGTAGGTAGTTAACATCATGGCAAGAATTTTTATGCCATCTGGCTTGTGCACATCTGATCCTCAGAAATAGGAAGCAGGCATTTAAATATGTCTTGATAGAGCTGGAGAGATGTCTTGGAGAATAAGAGTTCAAGATGCTTTTGCAGAAAACCCAGGTTCAGTTTCCAGCACTCATATTGGACAGCTCATAGCTGCATGTAACTTGAGGTACAGAGGCTCCTATATGCTCATCTGCATGTACATGGTACCCCAAAACTCAAGCAGGCATATATTCATAGATATAAGTAATAGTGTAAACAAATTAGAAATATGCTTTGTGACTTTTCAGTTGAAGCTCTAGTTCAAATATAAAGTTATGTATATTTAAGAACTAAAGGAAATGTTTTGGTGTAAGATTTGTTTTCCTGGTAACAGAGCCTCTCAGTGACTGCTTTTAATTTCTCTTTTATTATTTTATAATTTATTTTTAACCTTGTAGACTTTTAGAATGTATTTTGTACCTATCTCAAAGGATGTGGGACTTCTGTTATGCTATAGTCTCCTTTAGTCAGTGTATTCTTACTATCTAAGAAAGTCTACAGCATCTTTACTGAAATAAAAATAATTTTCAGGGTCCCTCTTTCTCTCAGACATATGGTAGTACCAGATAAATGTTTTTTTTTATTTGTTTGTTCTTTTTGTTTGTTTTTATTACTATCTCCTGTCATCTTCTCTAACTAAACCCTGAATTAGGGAAATTTTGGTTATTACAGGGCTTTTGGTTATTATAATCTTCAGGTTCCAACACCACTGTCAAAGCACAAACTATTTTCAAGCAACACTTGACACAGAAAATTTCTTTTGCTGCTTTGAGAAACAGTGTTTATTTTTTTTTACTTTATCAAAGACATAATTACCCATCATGAGAACATCCCCTAAACCTTTGGAAAAGGTACAGAAAACTGCTTTGCCAACTGTGAGGGCAGTTGAATTTTGGAATTAGTTGCCATTTTCATAATATGGACTTGAGTCTTGGTTGATTAAAGGTCTAATAGCCACTTGAAGTCTGATTGACAGTGATACCTTTCACAATGTATTTGATTTTGTGTCTGAATCCTCCCTCCCTTCTTTTTTCTCTTTATTCGGTTGTCCCTTTCTTCCCATACTTCATTACTTTTCTATTTTGCTTCTGTTTGTTGGGATATAATCTCACTGTATTACCAAAGATGGTACTGAATAGCCTTGCTCAGTTTGAATATAAGTTTCAGAAAAAATATATCGTTGATCTATTGGATATCCTATCCTATGCACAATTCCTAGTTTTTTGAATAGTAAGTGCATACTCTCATATACTCAGTTTTACTATCACTCCAAGTTTAGATTCTGGGTGTTACATCCATCCAAATCAAGCATGGAAGACCTGCTGGATAAAGCCATATGATTCTGCACTAAGAGCAGTCATTGTGAGAGGGAAGCAGTTTTTAATGTCTAGAGGAATCTAAGATAGTATATACAAAAAGAGACTATTCCAAAATACTTCAGATTTTGAACAAAATAATAGATAATTTAAACTTAATTAATCAACTAAAAAAAAGAAAAACATGGTTTAGATTGTGAAGCAATGTGGACAAAGTCACCTGGTGACTAGACCTTAAGCTCTCTACCACTTGGTCTCATTCCATCATGTGACACCTTGATTCTTGAAGGGGAGACAATAACTCTAACAGGTCTAGGCTTGATCAAAGTTGGCAATAGAAATGATTCTCTTATCCAACATTACTTTATTAGGAACAAAAATATTGTTCAAGCCAAATCTAAATGTTTAATCTTAGTTTAAATGTGGCTTCCTGTCAACTAATTAACCAACCCCTTTGGTCAAGAAAATTGTATGGAACCAGTATGCTAACACTAGCATGCCCCAGGCCAACTTTGACAAAAGGGAGAAAGATGACCTTTTCCAATCAGGTCTGGAGGTTAAATCAGCACTTCTCAGGGCATAAAGGCTATCTCATAGGAAAGAATGAGAGCCATTCAGGAAACAGTAGACATTGAGTATAGAGCTGAATCACTAAAAAGACTAGAAAAAGGGCATGGCAGAGTATTAGAAGTATTCTGTATATTCTCTATTGGACACAGGATTTCCTCCCAGGATTGCAAGACACAGTATTGTTTCTTAACAGAATGGAAAAATACAGTGGAATTAGGATTGCATTCATTATAAAGAGAACATATGCATTTGTGATCACCAAAATTAAAAATATTTTTGTAAGAGGAAAAATGTGAAATGTTTGTTCTTGGTTGATGTGTTGTCGAGTTCTGAGCTATTTTTCATTTGTAAATAAGTAATTAAGTAAAAACCCAAAAGGCTTGATCTCAGATAAGTAAATAATTAATAGCCATCTTCCTTTATGGCGGAGTTACTTAAGTATCATCTCTAAAAATAAGTACAGAAAAGTATAAAGGAGTCACTATTACAAACACACTGAAGACAAAGACATTAATTTAGATGGCTGATAATGTTGGTTTCTCTTTGATCACTTATAGTTCAAAATACCTGTTCCCACTGATAGCTTTAGAAGTTAATATCACATTCTATGAATTTTGCAAGTCAGACTTGGGTTTGAAAAACATGCTAAATGTAACAATCCTAAATAGCAAAATATCTGGTATGTCATGGGTTATGATTGGTGACTTGAATTGAGTGACACATTGTCTTATATATTTAATGTTTTAAATTCATAATCTAGAAAGGGAATTTAGATCGGATTTTACTTCAACTTCTTGGTTCAGTCAACTAAGAAACATGTAATTCTAGTGGCAACATTCAAGAGGAAGTCAGTCTTCAACAATATCCTTGCTTCAGTGATTTATTCATTCAGAAACATTCTCAGAGTGTGGTGATTAAGCATTATCATTTGTACTTAATAATTTTACAAAATGTTTCCTTTGAAAATTGTTCTCCAGAATTAAAAGCGACTAACTTAAGTTTTTCTCTGAGATGTAATCTTTTTGAAGAATTTCTCACCATTGAGAAATGTACCAATTGTTCAGCATTATATCTGGTTCATTATGAATATGCTGACACACTGGAAGAACAGATGGCAAATTCAACACATGAATTAATACATCATGAAAGAGTTTTTATTATGATTTCTTAAGAGGAGTGTATATTAATATTCTTAGTTTTAAGGACATTTGGGGCAGATTCACTCCTCACTGAGTCTTTAGTTTTTATGTTTATTAAACAGGTGTTAACGAGAATTCCTTATGTGTCAATAAACTATTTCAGAAAGTGTCCTCTGGCACTTCAGTGTGTTAGAAAGTATTTTATTTTTTATGACTTTGTATGAATTTCCTGGTTATAACTCCATCTTCATTAAAATCTTCAAGAGGGAGAGGAGCTCCTCCATGTTGGCTCCTCCATATTGGCATGTTTTGTGGCAAAAGATAAAGTTGTATTTGGTTCTGTGATGATTTAGCTGTTCTTTCTCTGTCCACACTTTTGTGTGTCAGATACATTAGAAGTCGAAAAGAGAAACCAAGAGTTAATGAAACTTAAATATGATAATTTTATAACCTGCATATTAACATATTTAAGATTCTTACCTTTTGTTTTCTCTTTTCAACTTCTAATGCAGTATCTGACACACAAGGGTGTGGTCGGGGAAGGAAGTGGTAATGTTTAGAAGGAAGCTGGAAGAATGATGCAGTGCTTAAGAGTGTTTGCTGTTCTTCATGAAAACTGGAACTCTATTCTCGGCACCGCTATTTAACATCTCACAGCCACTTGTATCTCCAGCATCAGTGGATCCGATACCATCTAATAACCTCCATGTGCAATCATATATAGGTACACATACAAATAGACATTCATTATTATTACATAAATAATTTAACTACTTAGAGAAAGGTGAAATCACTCTCTCAGGTGAAATGAAAATAAGCCCTAGTCTGTGGTTTATCAGCTCCCAACTGATTAGTAACTGATTAGGAATTAGAGCAATTTAGTATGCAAGCAGATTATGTCAGAATTATCATTAGTTTGCTGATGGTCAAAAACTTTTGCTAGATTTGTATGATTAAAAAAATAAAACTTCAAGCCTTTGAAGAAAGAAACTGAAGAAACTATCAAAAGATGGAAAGATCTCTTACACTCACAAATCAGTAGGATTAACATAACAAAATGGCCATCTTAAAAAAAGCAATTTACAGATTCAATGCAAACCCCATCAAAATTCTAACACAATTTTTATAGACCTTGAAGAGACAATTCTCAACTTCATTCATATGGAAAAACAATACAACCAAGAAAACTAAAATAATTGTGAACAATAAAAGAAGTGCTGGAGGAATTACTATTCCTATTTTCAAGTTGTATTTCGGAGCAATACTAATAAAAACCATATGGTAATGACATAAAAACATATACAATGTTCAATGAAATTGAACTGAGGACCTATACATAAAACCAAACACATATAGGTTCCTGATTTTTTTGATAAAGAAGCCAGAATTACTCATTGGAACAGGGCACCATATTCAATAAACAAACCTATCCAACTGAATATCTGCATGTAGGAGAGTGTAAATAGATGTGTGTTTAAAGCACTGTATAAAACTCAAGTCCAAGTGGATCACAGACTTCAACATAACACTGACTATAATTTTAAAAAGAATGTAGGTAATAGCCTTGAATATATTGGCACAGGAGATGACTTTCTGAACAGAACACTAATAGCTATCGCACTGATGAAAATTAATGACACCTTATAAAATGAAAAGGCCTCTTTAAGACAGAGAACATTGTCAATAGGACAAAGAAGGAGCCTATGAAATGGAAAAATATTTTTGCCAACTCCACATCTGATGCAGGACTAATATCCAAAGAATATAAAGAACTCAAGAAACTAGATATCAAAAAATGAGTAATTGAAGCTAAAAATGAGGTACAGATCTAAACAGAGAAATTTCAACAGAGGAATATTAAAGAGCATTGAAACAGTGAAAGAAATGTTCAACACTCTTAACCATCAGGGAAACATAAATAAACAAAAACTACTTTAAGATTTCATATTATAAGTCTCAAAATGGCCATATCAATAACATATGTCTCAACTCATGATGGCAAGGATGTGAAAGAAGAGGAACACACCTCCATTACATGCAGGAGTGCAAAGTTGTACAGCCACTATGGAAATCAATATAATGGTTACTCAGAGAGATGAGAATTGATCTAACTCACAAACATCTGTACCCAAAGGATGCCCCACCTTACCACAAGAACACTTGCTTAACCATGTTTACTGCAATGTAATTTATAATAGTCAGATTCTATAAACAATCTATATGGACTTCAATAGAAGAATGTATAAAGATAATGTAGATTTACAGAATAGATTCCTACACAGCTGTTAAAAAATGACATCATGAAATTTCAAGAAAATGTATAGATCTCAACATAATTATCCTGGAGTTAACTCAGGTCCAGAAAGACAAGTATAATGTGCATTCACTTATACGTGCATATTAATTGTAAAGTAAACAATAAACAAAAGATAATCACAGACAATAAAGTTAAGCAGAGGAGGGATCTAGATGGGGAAGGGATGCAAGGTTCTCCCTGGAAAGATGAAATAGAACAGATTTTTATAGGCAGACTAAGTGTGGAAGGAGACAAAAATGTGAAGGATCACATCAGGAAAGATGGAAAGGGGGTGAGAGAGTGGAAAGATATGGCTGGAATTGGAGAGCATTTCTGGGATGGTGTGGAAATATAGAGCAGTGGAAACTTTCTGGAATCAATGAAGGTAATCCTAATGAAGACTCCTAGTAATGGTGAATATAGACCTCTCTTGTAGTTAGGTAGAGCTTTCAGTGGAGGGACTGCACTGTATTGAGTTGATGGTCACTGGGGTAACATGAAAATCTCCAAACAACCCAGGATGCTAAGACAAATGGTTAGCCTCCCCAAACTAACAGCCGGGCTCAATGAACTAAGAGAACATGCACACAACTCACTGATCATAGAGAAGTCTAGCTGATGCCTACATGGCACCTTCATCCCTATCTTCTAGTCTTTTAGATGTAGGAGAGTCCTCTACAGGCTGCTGAAAGAGGAATGTGGATACAAACGCAGCCACAAAACCTTTAGCCTACAATTTGTTCTACCAACAAAATATTCTATGGCAATGTTGGAACAGAACTTGCCTGATTTGACTTAAGGCCCACTCCATGAGAACAAACCCATACCCAAAACTGCTTTGGTAACCAAGAACCAGAGACTAAGTAGCCCAGAGCCCTAGGATTAAACCAAATATTACAGACAAAAAAAAAAAAAAAAAAACCTCATCAATTAAACAACTCCCAACGGTATTCTGGTATGCTAATTGGTGGTTTATCCAGTCATTGTCAGAGATGTTTCTTTTCAGCACCTGATTGGAAAAGATGCAGAGACATTATGTTGACAGAGATCTCCATCAAATTCCTACTATCAGAACTCAGGGAATCTCAAGGAAAGAGACAGAAAGATTCTAAGAGTCAGAGGGAGTAGAGGACATGAAGAGAACACAGTCCTGTTACTAAACTAAGCAAGGTACTCATGAGGTTCCAGAGTCCTAAGCAGCAAGCACAGGGATGATACGGGTCTATAATAGGTCCTCTGCATATGTATTATAACTATTAGCTTAATTACTTTTGTAGAACTCCTCATTATGAGAACAAGTGTGTCTTTTTTTCTTTTGACTGCTCTTATGACTATTGAGTTGCTGTGTCCAATTTTGATATGAACAATTTTACTTCATCATATTTTATTTTGACATGTTTGGTTGTTACCTCTTGCCAACCTGTTCTTTTAAATAGAGAGGAACTGGAAGGAGTCGGGGAAGGTTAAACTATAATCAGGACATTTGGTGTGACAAAGAACCTACTTCCAAAAGAAAGAAAAGCTAAAGACTTTTGCTAGGAAGGAAATCAAGCTAACTCTAAGGAATAACTCTCAGATTTAATAATGCAAAAGCCCGGCCTCACAACACTAACTTCCTTTGTTCTCTAGGACACATGACACAGCCAACAAGGGAAACATGAAAAAATAACCCTGCTGTTTCTGGGGTGCAAGACAGAAAAGGCTATCTTTATATCTGCTGAGCTTTTGTGAGGACAGCAATAAGAAAGAAAGCATGTGAGAAAATTCAGAGGTGTCAGTGGCTCTCAGGACACCCTTTGTGACAGTGCAATTATAAATGTTTTAAAGTACAGGGTGATGAAATGAGAAAGGAATGACACCTCTTTTGTCTTTCATATGCTCTCTTGGATCCTTGCTGTTCAGAAGATAGTTTGAAGTTGAGGATGCGTCTGTGGAAAAAAATTGAAAACTATATCCATTTAAAAACAGAGACATGATAACTATAGGTAATGAAGAGTGCGTGTTAAGTTTCAGCTCATACTTAGCCTTAAGATGTTTACATAGAAGACAAGGAATATAGCTTGAGGAAGTAAATGAATCCAAAAATATAAGAAAATTCAAGGAAAACATTTTTTTCTGGGAAGATTTATTATATTATTATTATTTTATTGGGATGAAAGACATGAGCTTCTGAGAGCTTACTTCTAACAACTATTAATATTAATTACATAGAAGATTCTTGAATTTATCTGAGTGTTGGGAACACATGGAAGATCTGAAAATGTTCAAATGTCTGAGATTGTAGTTTCTAGAAATTATGAATGAACTGATCTAGAGCAAGGTTTGTGTATTTGTACTTTCTCACATTTTCCAAATGGTTTTTCTATATAGCAAGCCACTCCTCTGGAACACAAAGATTTCATCAATGCCTTTCTCTCAATCTGCCGTCCTTTCCTGTCTGTCTGCACTCTTGATTTTTATTTGTTGCCTTTTATCCTATTTTTTCCTATAGTCATTATCTAAGCTGCAAAAGAATCAGCTGATATCTTTGGACTTTTTATGTGTTTTGATTTAATATTTAATATGATGAAACTTAGAAAAGTGGAGAGCTAAATTAAATTACACACAATTGTGTCTTTATCTTCCCAAACTAAGATCATGGGATCAAGTGGAGGATTCCTCTCCCATTCACTTCAGCCTTTAAGAAACACTAAGTAAGAAGTTAAGTTCTATTATAGGGATGTGATAGTTGATCTCTACTGCCAATTAAATAGGGCTCAGAATTAGGACAGAAACAAACAGCAGATTTATCTATGAAAAGATTTCTAGGTTGGGTGATCAGAAGAAGGAAGACTTATCCTAAATGTGGTTACATCATCCTAGGCCACAGTCCTAGGCTGAATAAAATGGAGAAAGTAGGTTAAGCATCAGCATTCATTATTCCAATTGCAGATCTAGTTGCATCAAGTTCCTTCTACCATGCTGTCCCATCATGATAGGCTGTATCTCCAAACTGTATGAAGAGAAAAAAAAATCCATCCTTAAATTGTTTCTGTCAGATATTTTGCCAAAGCAATAATGCATGGAAAAAAATGTGCAGGAGATATTTAAATGTTTGAAAATACAAAGAGATAAAGTACTAAAATGAGTTGCTGTCTTTCTAAATCATAAGGGTTTTGCACCATCTAATAAGAAGTGCATTGAAGATGACTCATGCTGTGTTTAATATGTATCTGGAGTTAGAGTTATGATAGAAGAACATGGTTATTTAAACTGGTGTCTTTGTAAAAGAAATGTTGGAAGCACAAAAAGGCAACATTATTAAGTAGGTTATTGAGATTTTCTGGGCTTTCTATATTTAGTACAGCTGCCTTAAATGCAAGCATGGCAAGGTGAAATAAGAAGGCAATATAAAAAGACATTGTGTTCTTGATACCATCTTATTCATCTATGAACACTCCTAATAACTGGGTGTTGGGGTGAAGGTCTCACCCTCTAGCTGATGTATCTTCAGAGAGTTTACGCATATGTGCTTTTAAACTATTATTCTGAATAGAGGTAATTCTGTAACAGGGAAAAATACATACAGCCCCATACTTTGTAGAGTTGGCATAGTCCTTGGTAATTGCTGGTGATTAAAACACACAGAGTTTGAGCTCAGGGTATTGAGATTGAGCCAAAATGAAATAGGTTGGTGATCACTATAGTTTGATATAATATGTGCTGAGTTTGGTTCATATCTGGCGGCACTTCGATAGGTGATGAGAATCATGGGGATGCTTCCTATTTTTCGCAAATGGGTTCACAACTAAATGGGTTTTTAGGGCTTGGTTAAGTGACTTTTAAGAATGTCCCTTAATGACTTTGTCTGTTTCCTGGCTGCTGTGAAATGAACAGCTCTATTCTACATGTTTTCTGCACCATGTGTAATGCCAAACATCAGGCCTATAAGCAATTGAATCATCTAGCCATGCTTTCATCTTTGAAAATGTAAGCGAAAGATGAATGGAAAGATGTCCAAATCAGTATTGCTCTTCTTCTCAGATATCATATGGCCTCAGCCAAATTGCTTGCCTTTCCACAGCTTCATTTTTCTTATCTATTGGTGGAATGAATCCGGAGGAACTTCTGAGTATTCAGTGCTAATAGCATGGAAGGGAGAGACATAAAGAGACAAAAAGAAAACTCACTCATGAAGCATCCTTTTACTACAAATTCTGTCATTGTGATATTGTTGGTCATTCCTGGATCCTAAACACAAGAGATGATTAGGAATACATCTGCTGCTTTAAAAATGAATTTATAAAACTGTGGTATCACTGGCACTGCCAGACTGTATTTTATAAGACTTAGGCATATGTGGTTAGAGCGAAGTTGGTAGACATTCAACCAGTATATGAATGGTATATAGAGAGTATAGGATAGGTGCAAGAGCAAGTGATTTGAAGGTTAGAAAAAATACTGTTTTAGTGTATGGTCTCCACATTCGTGAGCTTTGTTCAATTAACTTGTCATGAATGAGAAGGGGAAAACAGAAAAAAATCAAATTGCATTTGAATGAACAGTGGGTAAAAGAAGAAAGCCACAGAGGAAGATCAAGCATGAGATCAATGTGAGCAGAAAAGCTAATTGCCAGGGGTTGATGGAAAGCTATGAATGAATGTCACAGTTCAGAAATCCAAAACCAGCTTAAGGTTGCACTGTAATCTTAGGGAAGGTAAAAAGTTGTAGCTAAGAGGGAAGGTAAAAAGAAGAAGTCAATAAGGAGCTGTGTATTGACCAGGTAGCCACATGGATGCCTAGCAGAGTAATGATTTAATACTAAAAAGAATGGAGAGCTCAATGCCTCAATGCTTATGAGCATATACCACTCTTACAGAAGACATGAGTGTTTTCTAGCACCCACATCAGGCACCTCACAACTCCTGAGAACTGGAATCTGAACTCCATGCACATAAATCAACATATATACATAATTAAACATGAAAACTTCAATTTTCTTTTTAAAAGATTAAAGAGGAGGCTAAGTACAATCTTAAGCGACTAAGTTACATATTTGTACATGTAGGTATACAAAAGGAAAATCAGGAGAGTCAAGTGAACCAAGAAGCTGTGACATGACTAGACACCACAGCCAGAGTCTATCTCAGAATGAAGAAACTTTAACAGAAATATATGAAAAGGACAGAGTAGGGACCTGAGATGAGCTTTGTAGAAGTACAAAAAGTCTGTCTGGAAGGTATGAGTTTTAGATAGTAATGTCTGTGTGTGTTTTTGTGTAGATGCCAGAGAACAACCTTGTTTTATACTAAGAAATGCTATACACCTTTTGTGATTCAGTCTCTTCTTAGCTGGAACTCAATTATTAGGCCAGATTGGTTTCTCAGCATGCCCCAGAAATTCTCATGTCTTGTTCTCTTTTTCACAAAAAATATAAACTTTCCTATATTTATAAGTATTTTCTGAATTTTCATCTGCTTACTGGAATTGAATAAAGTTCTTCATATTTACAAGTATGTGATGAGCTATTTACCTCCCTAGCCCAAATGAGTATTTTAAACATGCATTGAAATACTTGAGAACATTGCCTTTTCCATCCACTCAGAAGCCTGGCCTTAAGTCATTCACAGATCATATAACTTCAACTGTTGTGCTATTCTTTAAGGTATTTGATTTGTGGTAGCTTGGGTGTTGAGACAAAGAATCCTAGCTGAGGCACTTGCCATATAGCCTTTGAAAACAGAGTTTGATGATGTAGTATCAGCTTCTGAAACAATGGAAAATTACTTGTTTCTCATATATTAGATGCCATGGCTCCAAGGCCATTAGAGATGGACTCTCAAACTCTTGCCTAACCATTTCCTTAATAAAGCCTTGTGCTATATTGACTGTTCAGGAAAGACTTGAGATATTTTTGAGACATTTGTTATTTTTAAAGTAGACCCTCAATATGATTTTTTAAATGTGATAAACATAGTAAAGAGTTATGGAAGATTAAGATCAAGTGTTCCTAGAAAAAAATGTATTGTTAAAATTCCAATGAGAACAGAAATGCCACCAGCAGCATAGATGTGGGTTTAATGGAAGTTTTCTTATAATGTAAGTTTCTACTTACTTCACAGATAAAGGCAGGGATCAAAAAATGTTGAGTAAAAAGAAAATAGGTGAATATCTTAACCACCAAGCTAAATTTAAGGGCAAAAGTCACTATTGGAAGCCTTCAATGGCTTCTCCTTGCAGACCCCAGGCCTATAATTGGACAAGGAGAACAATATAGTGATAGAGACAGTTGCCCTCGTGTGTGAATCGACTTTATGAGAAATTAATGTTTTGTTTTGTGCTGCAAGGCACACATATAATATTACTTTTCATCAGTTTAAACTGATGGGGTCTTTGATGGAAGACTGGCTCCATGAATAATTCACACTATGGGTGCTTCTCAGGATTATGAGAGCTTCTTATTAATTGAGGCAGTCTCTATTCCAGTGGTACTCTATCACTGAAGCTAATATTATTTACCAGTTTTATTACCAAGAGGAAAAGAAACTCTGTAAATAAATAATGAACCATCCAAATACTTATTGGAGTGTTTATTCCTGACATAGTTCAACCATTTTACTTAGTGATGTTCAGCAGATAGTTCTTTTTTTTGCATTTTAAATCAGTTATGTATGATTTGACAAAGTCTTCAAAATGCCAAATACAGAAAGACAAATTCTCTGTGACCTTTGACAATGTGCTGCAAGATATACAGTGATAGATATTCAGAATTCTAAAGCAACTTCCAAAATATGTGGAATTTGTTATCATAATTTCAAATCAGATTCTTTTCAATTAAGGCCCCCAAATATACACCTGTAATATTCACATTGTATGGTTCTGATGCACACTGGATGAGAACCAGACAC
This sequence comes from Sigmodon hispidus, assembly GCA_004025045.1. Lineage (NCBI taxonomy): Eukaryota > Metazoa > Chordata > Mammalia > Rodentia > Cricetidae > Sigmodon > Sigmodon hispidus. The sequence goes on along the minus strand of PVIH01000360.1, from coordinate 21,815 downwards.
CCAAGGAAGATGAATTTGGTATTGACTTATCCAGAGTTCCTGAGTAGAAATGTCATTGTGCTGATGACTCTAAGACCAAAGATGTGCTACAGATCTAAACAGATACAAAGCAAAGGCACTACCAATTAAATGTCTTCAGATAGAATATATTTGGGAGATTAAAATTTATAAGCTTACTTTCAAAAAGAATTCTCATATTCAAAATAAGCTTTCTCTATTCTCAGAAAGAAAAATAAATTTAGTACTCCAAAGGAAAAAAAAATGCTTCTTTTTGGATGTTAACCGGAATAGCTATAAAAAGCAAGAATAAGAAGAAATGTATTTTTTACTTCAGACATCTCATTGAATTTAATAGCACAGATAAATGAGGAATGTAAAGGTGCCAGGTCCTTCCTGACCTCTTTACTCTATTTGACACATATAGAAGAAGTTTCTGGCCCAGTCTAGCTCCATGGTCCAGAGCTGGCCACTGCTGCTTAAATCACCCAAAATGACTCAGGTCATTACCTACTGCTTGTTCTATGGTTCAGGCATTTTGGTAGCTAGCTAGGTCTTGCATCTTAACTCAACCCATTTCTGTTAATCTGTCTTGCCACATGACCCATGGCTTACCTATTACTTTACATCTCGATTCTCGGGCTGTTGGATCTTGTTGCTCCTGACTCTACCCTCCTCCTGTATCTATGCTCAAATTACCTGCCTACATATGAGATGCCTTGCCATAGGCCAAAATAGTTCCTTTATTAACTAATAACATTTACAGCATACAGGAAAACATCCCACATCAGACACCAATAATGGCTTATACTATAATTAACACATTCCCACCCTTCATTTCTCTTATTTCCTATTTGGTGGTCCTTTTAGCTTTATGACTATTTGTGAGTGTGTAAGGGGTGTGTGGTTGTGTGTTCTTTTCTAGTTAAAGGTGTTATATCCTCTAATAGAGCACTTTAAAAAGTTCTAATTTTTATTTATATGTATATCTGTATGGCCCATATACACATAGAGGCTGAAAGAGGCTGTCATCCTTAGAACTATAGTTATATGCAATGTGTAAGGCTAATGCAGGTGCTGGAAACTGAACTTGGATCCACTACAAGAATAGCAAATGCCATTACCACTGAGCAATCTATTTAATAAGCTCAGCATTTCCAATAACATTAGATTAATTGTTACATACCTCCTAGATGTATTTACGCCCCCCCCCCGTATGAAGTTTTTGGTCTGGCCTAGAAGTGAGCCCCAATTTCTGGACCAGCAGTCTCAATTAAACATACTAAATCTTATATGGATTATAAGTTGATTGGTCTATGGATCAGGGATATTATTTGCTAATTCTTTTTTTTCTTCTTTGTTTATTTTGTATTTATCAAAAAAAAACAGTAAAATGAATTTAAAATGCTGAAAAGTTAACAATAACTATAAAGAAGATAAAAATCATAAGCATGACTTATCAAGGGGGCTAACCTATGTTTAACCAAGTGGCCTGATACATTTTTAGAACAGTTATTTTGTCTTTGTGTGTGATGTCTGTCTGTCTGTCTGCCTGTCTACCTCCCTGGCATTTGTGTCTTGGTTTAGCCAAGAACAAAACTCTAAAAATCTCCAGTGTATCTGTCAAGTTGACACATTACATGTATGATCAACCCATTTCTTCTTAGCGGCATAGTTTTCCAAGCATCTTTCTGCTTCTTTTGGTTTCCTTGGTCTTCATCAATGCTTTCTTTCTTGGCTACTAAAATTTAGACCCTATTCCACATATTTGATTTCTTGTCTGATTAATGATACCGAAAGCGATATTTCTGGCTAATGTTTCACAGTCATGCTCCCAGTTTATATCCTTTTTTACTTTCTGTTCTTCCTCCCCTCCCTCTTACTCCTTCCCTTTCCGCATTCTGCTTGCCCCCTCTTCCTCTACACCTTCAAGGTCACTCTATCTCCATTTTTGCTCTCTCTTTTTTCTGTCACTTTCATAGTCTTTCCTTACTCATTAATTTCTTATTCATCCATCTGTCCACTTACTAAATACTTTAGTGTTATGAGTCAGGCATTTAATAGTTTTGAATGACACAAACCAAATAAGAAACAACCCTGCCTCTTTGGAACTTCAGAGATGAGCATTAGTGGAATGATCACAAAAAAAAAAAAAAACCCACAAAATTGAAAATTTTAGTCAACACTAAGAAATACCTAGTGTACTTTGGAATGCTGATCTTATGATAAGAGAAAAAGAGAGGAAGAAAAAGAGTTCAGGAAAAGGTAGTGTACTGCAAAAGACAAAGAAACCTCATTTACTCATTCAGAGAGGACTGAAGGCAAACCATTCTAAACTTTAGCTCTGGTTTTATTTATGCCCATGTTCACCTACCAACCACTCACCCCCTGAGTAGTTAGGGTATATCATGTAGTATCCTAAAAGGGGTTGTTTTTGTGGGAAGCTATATTTTATATATTCAATACTCACTGTGCACCATGCACTAACAGGAGCCTATATGGAGGGTTTCCATTGACTTAGTAAATAGGTGTAGCCTGCATTTTTTCTGATATTTACTTCATAGAGAATTTATCTCTACCCTATATTATTTCTCTTTGTGGGACTCTTTGGCTTCTCAAGCCATATCTAATTTGATGAAATGAATACAAGTATTTTCTTCAGTGAAGCCAATCAATCTACAGTACACGTTAACTCAGCCTGAGGTTTTTTAGTATCAATTCTATTTCCTTGCCTTGGTAACTCTGAGTGACTGGTTAAGTGAAAACAACAAGGGCTGAAAAGGCTGATTCTTTACTTAAATTCTCATTTATTTCTAGACGCTGACATTGAAGTTGTAACTGAATCTCTCTGATTTCAATGTTTGTCATATTTAGAACTAGAGAAAGGAGTAAGCTTAGCAGGTAATTGGTAATGTTAATGACTGCTGTCATCTGTGTCTGATGTGTAACTTGTGCCCAGTGAATAGTGGTTAGAGGTAAAAGGGTTGTTAGTGGCACCCTAGAATCTGTGACTGCTGCTAAAACACTGCATTGCAATTATAAAACTTGGTTCAAAACTAATCATTTTCAGTCTTTATATGTTTTTGACACTGACTCAATTCCACAGTCTTTCTCCCAAGTTCACATGGAGTGTCAACTCAAATAACACGTAACTTTCCTTACTAGATTGTACACATTCTTTCAGATCAATGATCAGCAGACCTGGAACAATACTTCATACTTCTTTTAAAGAAGACAACAAAGTAGATATTGTTCTAACCATCCAGATAGGAAAATTGAATTTAAATAAATTTGCTAAAGATTCCTTTAGTGTTAAGACATTGGTGGTATTCACACTGTTCTTCTTCTCCAGATTCTCAGAGAATTTCCACCTAGCTTTATTGTTAGTATATTGCAACTTCAGAAGTAGTAAAGCTGTGGGAGATTATGTACTTTAATTCCTTAATGTTTCAAAGACAATAAAAAGGGAAACCCTACCATGATCATATTTATGATCATTTTACAAATATAATTATTAATGTAGGATACTGAAATGAGTCCTATTGGAACCAGACTCTGAGAGAAATGATCTGAAAACATTCTGTGAGGAAAATTCTGAGAAAGTTCACAATGGAGTAAAGGTTCCCAGGAAAAAGAGCAAGGGATTTACACTAGGGTAATGATTTCCATGCATTTACACTAGGGTAATGATCACAGAGTAGATTCTGTATTGGATTGATCCTGCAAAGTTGCCTAGACAACTTGAAGCAAATAGACAAGTCACAGTGATTGAACTGACCCAAGGAAAGAAGAACAACAATAGGAAAAGATTATCTTGTAGTACAACTAGGGACTAATACCCAGAGCAACTAGGGTAATGAAGACCTAGGCATTCAAGGTGATCTGTGCAGCTCACTTCTATAGCCATAACCTCCAGTAAAAATGGTTTAAATAAAAGTGTCTTTCAGTAAAGAGTGGTAAGGAACATTCTCCAGATTACTGGATGTCCCTTACTCAACTTTTTCTAAAAAAGGACTGCAAAGAGAAGACACAACTTTCATTAAAACCCTCATTGATTGTTAATGGTAGTATCTGATGATCATGAGTTCATTAAAACTCATTAGAAAGGGAAGAGGGAAGAAAACCCAACATACTGGGGATCCATGGAGACAGGAATTCATAATACAATGCTTTTCTTCCTTGTACTTGGACAGTTACTCCTGAAGCACAAAATGGATATACAGGCCACTAATATTTACCTACATAAAATGAGAATAGAGTCATTAAATAATGTTCTGATAATTGGATTAAAACTCTTTACAGCTCAGGTAAAATTCAGACTTCCATACATGATTATTGAGTCTCTTGTTTATGATCCAGTCATAGTCTTGCTATAGAAGACTAGGCAATAAATAAAATAATATTCTTTCTTTTCAGTACTTTCCTGTTGGTAGGTGTGCCTTTGTTTTCCTTTTTTCTTCTCCCCTATATTGTATGTCCCTAGGGGGTGAAATTGGAAGTTGTTTCTCTATACTTGCAGGGCCTCATTCTATCCTTGCCTCTGAATGTACATGGAATAAACATATTGCAATACATGGAGACAAGTATTTGAATTTCACTAGTCATACCTCCTAGCACTTAAGTTTTGAGCAAATGTTTCATCCTTAGCCAGATTTCATAGATCTCATTAAGACAATAAGACATTAAGACAATCTTTAAGCTGGATCATAGAGAAATGCTACCGGGTCGGAAAAATATATGTAGAAAAAAGCATGTTTGAATAGTCACTGCTGGATTGCATTTTTCCTTTCTCAATTACATGGCATAGATATCCCAGTACCCTCAAATTGTTTCAGTGTTAGAGTTGAGAACTGTGGTTTCTTTATTCACTCTAGAATTATGATAAAATTAGGCCTCAGATAGACTTAAGGGCTACATTACAAATAATCAAACTCAATTTGACCTCTTTCATGGTAACAATAATAATTTTTCAAAGTATTATGAAATAAGGTGTTTATTAGGCAATTTTAAAAGAAACTTCCAAAACAAGGTAAATTGCTTGGAAAGGAATAAAAGACTTTGCTACATACAAGTATCACATTGCTAAAAATCTAAACATATATTTTTATATTTTCCCTAAAAATTAACTTTTGAAAGCCTGATTTAGAAATTTAAGACAAGTCTCAGTAATCAAGTATTATTAATGCTAAAGTTACTAAATACAATATAAATAATGGATATCTCCATATTTTAATTTGTTTTTGTCTCGATTCTTGCATTTAATTTATAATTTAGTGAATGTCTTTTTTTCTTTTATTTTATTATTATGAACAAAGAAGTCACACTTTCTATCCTTGTATATACTTATTCAAGGTCCCTTCTCCCTCCCAACACATCAGGTCATTCTCTTTTCTCCACAACTCCCCATCCCGTCCCTGAGCAGGCAGCAGGCAGCAGGTAGTCCCAAGGTCCCACTGTCCCAATATTGCTTAATTCAGCTACCACTCCTGGTAGATCCAATTTTCTCCCCCCAACCTCAAGACTGAGTCAGGTGTTCCTCTAGGGGGAGTGGGATCCAAGGAGTCAGTCCAAGGTGTTTCTGATACCAAGCTGTTCAGTGGTTGTGGTTTGCAGTTTGGGCATGCTTTGCTTTTTTTTCTTGTTTGTTTGTTTTTTAGAATCCACTAATGAGTGAGTACGTCCCCTGCTTATCTTTCTGGGTTTGTGATACCTTGCTCAGGAGGATATTCTTCAAATAATTTAGGGAAAATCTTAAAGTTTGCCTTTGGCCATGTTTGTTCATATGTCAGAATTGAGATTGAAAATCATTGCCTTTCTATCTCAACTGAGTCATTCATGTGTATTAAAATCAACTATGCACCCAATGACTGCTGAGGTCTCATGACTAAATAGTTTCCTAGTGAGAAATAACTTTCAAAAAACAGACATTCTTTCTCTGAGGTAAAAAGTATTTCACTTTTTCCTAGTGAGAAATAACTTTCAAAAAACAGACATTCTATCTTTCTCTGAAGTTAAAAGTATTTCACTTTTGGAAAATTGGACATAGCTCAAGTTTTTAATCAAGGGAATGCTTGATGTCATTTGGGGATTCCCCATACAGCTGTCTCTTTTTGGAAAAGTCTTGCTGGCAAAGATAGCTCATGCCAGAACCCAGAGTAGGAATTGTCAAATATTCGTCACTTAAGTAAGGAAATGTTATTCTCTTGGTCTCTATGGGAAGGCTTTGACATTTTTAGATTCTTTTTAACATAGTGAAGTAAATTTATTTTCAAACCCTGGCCCTATTTTTACTTTTGAAAATGCTTTTGGAAGTCATCTCCTTCTGCCATGCCTGTCTCTTTACTAAGAATGTGAGGGACTGAACAGGTGGTTTCATGACTGTGGTTTCTGAATTTAGTGGTACATAGGGAAGCTTAAAAATGTGAGTTTTCTACGGAAAAGACATCTTCCATGATTACTATATGTGGGCATGTATACAGATCAAAATTTAATAACCACCTTCCACTGTGAATGATACAAGGCATATATATATATAGACATTTTTGTGTGTATACACACTCTGTAGTAGAGATAATTTATTGTATTTTACAACTATAATATTATATCCCTAAAATAAGCTAAATCTTTATTCAAGTCCTGTTATGGAAGCCACATTGCTAAGATTTTATGGGTGCAGCTTTCCTATCATGTCTAGAAAACACTGCCTGACAAGAGGTGTTCTTGTCTTCTTTCTCTTTCATCTTCTGCAATGGTCCCTGAACCATAACAGCAGTAGCTATGTTGTATGTGTACCAGGTAACACTGTGCATCTCAATTCACTTATTCTTTACATTTTGAACAGTTGTTGGTCTCTGTAATATAAATAAGAAAAACCTATTAGTCATATAGAAAAGACCTCTACAATGCTATATGACCAGAAGCAAGTTATAAAGACTCCATTATGCCATTTGCCCAACCAATTTATAACTATGGCCAAACAGAGTGCCATTATGATGTCTATGGGAGAGGTCTGAAAATGAGTCATCACTAAATGAAGAGATACATGCAACCAATGGCTGATTAATTGAGAATTCTTCTGTAGGTTTGGGCCTCTTGATAAACTGTGCTGATTCCAGTGGTCAGGTCCAAACACATGTGCATCAAAAAAGCACTAAATAATGATTTCATTAGAAAGAGAGAGAGAGAGAGAGAGAGAGAGAGAGAGAGAGAGAGAGAGTGAATGTGAAAGAGAGATGAGGAAGAAGAAGTAATGACCTTGAGAGGAACTGGAAGAATGTAGGAAATGCTGTAGAAGGAAAAGAACACAGTGGAAATGACCTAATACAACATATGTGTATAAAATTCTCAAAATATGTAAACAAAATGGGCTAAGTAGTACATATCAAGACGGGAAATGAAATATTTAATATTCTTTTGTGATTAGTTGTAGGACTGAGAATGTCAAAAAGGACCTAGAAGATTGCTTCACATATTTTTGTAATCTGAGTCTTAAACATGTAGGACACTGTTACTAATGTTTTCATTTTTTGTGAATACCCAAATAAATTGTTGTCTATTTTTACTGTATTTATTATTCCAAACATTTCTAGTGCTCAAGTTTTCACGATTTTCTACATATATAAGGCCTTTTTAGACTTTGAGGTTTTCTGTGTGAATTCTTTTCTTTTTTGTTGTTGTTGCTGTCATAAGAAACATAGATGACAGGAAGTGCTATTTCTTGTTGGTGCTGGATATACCTACTGTAAATTCAACTGTACCAGAACATGTTAGAGCATGTCTGTATTAGCAGTTTCTACTATTGATGTGATGTGAGCAGGATTTCCAATGCATGACCTGTTCTCTGGTAATTTGTTTGATCATATCAGTTATTTTTTGCATCCTAAGAAAACAGTTATCTTTCCTGAGATTAGCCAGCCTACCAATGAGAGTCATTCCTCAGATTAAGTGTTGGAGAGACTGAAAGAAATGGAAAAAATATAAAACAAAAAGTTAAAACTGCTTTGGTTAAGGAAGAAAGCAAATCTAGACTTGGAATGGGATTGAGATATCCATATTGAGAGAAAGGAGATGAGACAATGCAGAATTAGAAATGGCTGCTGGAGAATTGTCTGATATCATTCAGAAAAATTATAATTTCATGGGCAGCGATGTGCTTACTAGAGTGTGTACAGTCTGACATAATTCCCAGTTTCCTGGCAGAAAGAAAGTTGGTTGTCTCTCCCAGTGACTTTCTGCCTGTCTTCTCCAACTTTATCAACGGAAATCCATTTTCTATTCTGATTCAAATTTTAGACATTTAAAGAATTAACTATTATCCAAAACTAAGTCTGCAGAAAATAAATCACTTAGGCTGCTGTGCTTTTTATTTCACTAAAATTTAATACAAAAATAAAATTGTCAAAAAAGGGAATTTCCCACAGTCCTTAGTCTACATTTTACAGTTTTCTATGTACATGTATGCTCATTACAAAGAAATATGTGTATAATATAAAATCTTTCAAATTTCTTTCTTTTATTTAAGATGTTTTTATTCATTTTACATACCAACCACAGGTCCCTCTCTCATTCCTGCTCATGAGCGCCCCCAAGCCTTCCCCGCAACTACACTTCATCATCTCCTCTTGAAATGTAAGGCCTCCCATTGGGAGTCAGTAATGCCTGGTACATTCAAGGCTGTGCAAGGTGTTCCTCCAAAGGTAATGAGCTCCAAAAACCCATCTCAGGCACCAGGGGTATATCCCAATCCCACTCCCAGGGGTCCCTTAAATAGACCAAGATACATAGCTGTCTTATATATACAGAGGGCATAGTCTGTTCCCATGCAGGCTTCATAGCTGATTGTGAGTTTCTACTAGGTTGGTTCAGTTGTCTCTGTAGATTTGTTCATGAACCCCCTTGCTCAAATAATCTCTCTTTCCTCTCCTTGACTGGACTCCTGGAGCATGGCCTGAGTAGTTATACACAATACTTACTCAGCACTAAAAATCAATGATATCAGGAAATTTGCTGGCAAATGAATAGAACTAGATAATATCATCCTGACTGAGGTAGCCCACACTCAGAAAGACAAACATGGAATATTCTAACATGTGGATACTAGATGTAAAGCAAAAGATAACCAGAGTGCAACCCACAGCTCCTGAAAAGTTATCTAACACGGAGAGCCCTTAGAGGGATGCATAGATTGCCCTAGAAATAGGAAATTGATGAGAACTCCTAGGTAAACAGGGGTTGAGGGTGGGGCAATAGAGGAGAGGGTATTGTAGTAGTACAAATTTGGGTTGTATAAATGAGACTCGGAGCCAAATATCAGGGGAAGGCTAAAATATCAGAGAGAGAAAGGACCACAGTCAAGTCTCACAAAATGTCTTGCAACTTTCTCAGCCTCACTCTTGGTCTCTTCTGCCTGTTGCTTCTGTCAGTTGCTTCTGCTTCTGCCTGGTTTCTATAGTCCTTATATACCCTAGCCCTTCCAGATTAGGATTAAAGCTGTGTAGCCTTGAACTCACAAAAACAGAAGAAGCTGTCTTTGGAGTTATGGGATAAACATGTTGGTCACCAGTTCCGGGTTTTCCTGTGCTGAGATTAAAGTTGTGTGTGATTGACTCAGCTGTTTATCCTTATATTCTAGGTGTGTGTGATTGACTCAGCTATTTATCCTTGTATTCAAGGATCAAGGATTTCCTGAGCTGTCTGCCAAGGATTTGTGTGGATATATTAAATATTTAGTAAAACCTGAATATTGGGGAGAGAACACCCAGTCAAATCCTAGGCAGACAGCTCAAGAAATTCTTAAAACTTGAATACAAAGATAAACAGCTGAGTCAGTCACACACATCTTTAATTCCAGCACAGTGAAAGCTGGGAGTAGTGAGCTCCACCCTTAATCCCACAACTCCAGAGACAAGAATTTCTGTTTCTGTGAGTTCCAGGCTACAAACCTCACTGTTAATCCTAATCTGGATGGGTAGATAAGGATTTGTAGAAACCCAGCGAGAACAGAAGTAACTGAGAGAAATGACTGACAACCAGGAGTGAGACTGATGAAGTTGCAAGACAGTTGGGTGAGAGTTGACTGTGGTGCTTCCTCTCTTTGATATTTCATCCTTCCCCCAATAATTGGCTCTGAGTCTCATTTGTGATACTACAGATATCATACTACTGTAGTATCATTTGTGATACACAGGACCATACTACTGTGTGGTCCCTCTGATATCCCAGGATTTATTAAATATTTAAGATATATCCACATGGAATAGGGCATAACAGCATAAGGGAATGGGACAGTTGAACTGAAACAGAGACAGAATGGAAAAGCAATGAAAGAAATCTCTTAATAGAGAGAAACATCACGAGTTAGGGAGAATCCTGATATGATGGACATTCCCAGGAATCCACAAGGATGACTACTAGCAATTATGTTGTATTGGGTTTTTGACCCAGACTTTCTGGCCTGGCCTTGAGGTTCAGCCCCACTCTCAGCCCCACTGCTGCTTAGGCCCAAATAAACATATAGATGCTTATATTAGTTTTATGCTGATTGACCTAGGGCCCAGGCACATTACTTGCTAACTTCTTTACCTCAACCCATGACTCTTGCTCAGCCATGTGGCTTAGTACCTTTTCTCAGCAATATTTCAACTTCTTTCCTCTGCATCTTCTGGAATCTCTGCAGTGTCTGTTCAGCACCTTTTCCCTGCTCTGAGATGTTCCCAACGTTTTCTTAGTTTGGTAGCCCTGCCCACACACTTCCTGTCTGCCTCTGCCAAATCTGCTTTTTATTAAACCAGTAAGAGGAACAAATATTAACAAGGTACCATAATCCCACTAGATTTTCTCTTTTTTTCTTTTTAAAACAAGAACTGCAAATCCAATATCTTTTTTTGCCCATTACCTATAACAACTTGTAACCGATACTGTAAACAAACACAAATATCCATAATACATTTTTGGGAATGTGGGCACAGTTCTCTGGGCTACTTCCTGCTGAATAGGGACTCTGGCAATCCCATGGGGACCCAAAGAAAAATTTGGATTATGGACAAGTCCTTCATGAAGTAGTCTGGATGACTGGGTCATCTTAGCCATTATCCTTCTTGTTTTGTATGCAGAGCTCAGAGAAAACTGCAAAAGAGGTGTGCTGAAATGCTGAATCACCTGGGCCATACGTTTCCATTGGAGACTATTCAGGGGGTTTTCATTGATAAAGCTTTATTTTCTTTAACCAGAAATATATCCACAGACTATCATTTTCTGTAGAAATAAAGAGAAATCTTCTTCTCCAAAGTAGTGTATCTTTTGATTTCAATTTTAAAGTAAACTCATTTATAAAATATACATTAGATTAATCCAGGAACATTTATAATCAAATGTCTTTTAGCACCTTTAACTACTTCATTAATACTCAAAATACTTAAAGACAATAACATATAGTATCCAGACACTCTTTGTATTTTTCATTTTTATGTCACTTATTACTATTGTTTCTATTCTATTTCTTTTTAAAGGACTTTATACTTTTTTTTTCTCTCCAAAGCCTAGTATGTTGTTTTTCTTTTTTATTATGAATAAAGTCACATTTTCTATCTGTGTATATTCTTATTCAAAGTCCCTTCCCCCTCCTACCCCCTCAGGTCACTCTCTCTTCTTCAGCATGGGAAGGAGGTCCCAAGGTCCCAATGCCCCAATGTCCCAGTGTCCCAATATTGCTCAGTTCAGCCTCCACTCCTGGCAAATCCATTTTCCTCCCCCCAACATTGAGATTGAGTCAGATGTTCCTCTAGAGGGAGTGAGATCCAAGGTGTCAGTCCAAGGTGTTTCAGATCCCAGGCTGTTCAGTGGTTGTGGTTTGCAGCTTGGACATGCTTTGCTTTTTGCTTTTTTTGTTTGGTTGGGTTTTGTTTTGCTTTGTTTTTTTGTTTAGAGTCCACTAATGAGTGAGTACAACCCCTGCTTATCTTTCTGGGTTGAGATACCTCGCTCAGGAGGATATTCTCCAAAACTATACATTTGCTTGCAAATTTTAGGGTATCATTTTTTCTTACTGCTGAGTAGTATTCCATTGTGTAGATGTACCACAGTTTGTTAATTCATTCTTCAGTTGAGGAGCATCTAGGGTTAAAGATGAACATTTGCCCTCCAAAGGCATTAGCTCAACTATGTTCATAGCAGCATTATTCATAATAGCAAGAGCCTATGTATATTTTTAACACACTCTAAACCATGTACTTTAAAAAAATTTTGTCTTTACTATAAACTCTTATTTCTCATCTTTTTCTGACTATACTTTTGCTGGACTAGGGTGGCTCACTCCACCAAGATTCCTCTATTTCTGTTTGTTTCTGATCACATCTTTAATCTGCTAAAGTGTAACTAAATATTAAAGGCTTCACTAGGTGACTGACTCCACCCACCTCCCTTTTTTTTCTTTCTGTTTCTGACCATGCCCTTAATCTGTCAAGGTGTGGCTAAAGATTAAAGGTTGAGCTAAAGTGGCTGGCTGGCTTCATTCATCTCATAGTCCAGCTTCATAGAATTTAGCTTTTTTAGCCAAGGTATTCATTGGAGCCACAACTACAACTCTGGTGAATTTTAGAGGCCATGTAATCACCCATAAAGCACTATGATCTGCTACTCAGGAACTCCACTTAAATATTTGGCAACAAGGCCTTTTAAAAGACTCATAAGTGTTTGCTTCTAAGACTGAATTAAGAAGTCTCTCTTTTAAAAGTTGTGCCTCTGTCTGCCTCCAGAAAACAGAGCTGATCCAAGAAAACACCAGTAAGAACTCATCTTTTGCTCTATTACATTTTACCTGTGAGAACAGAATTCTTAAATTCACCACAAGCAGCTTGTTTCTTATTCCAAGTCTTTTTTAATACTTTCGGAACCAGCCTTGGTTTAAGATGCCTGACACGGACCTGCTATTTTGAAATTCAAGCCTGAACACCGCAGCATCTCTGTACTATAAGCCATTTCAGAGATACCATTTGGAAGCATCTTTTGGCCCCACTTCTGTGCTCTGGAACCCTATTTATCCATTCCCAGGCTTTATGTATTTGTTCAACCCACATTGGGATAGTATTTGTTGTGTTAGTTTTCTAACCTGGACTTTCAGGCCTACCCTTTAATGGCTGTGCCATCTCTCCAGGATGAATAGGATGCATGAGCTGGCCTACCCCAGTAATCAGATTGGTGAATTCCCTAACTTTTATCATAGAGCCTTCATCCAGTAACTGATGGAAGCAGATGCAGAGATCCACAGCCAAAGAATCTGTCAAATTTCATAAAAAAAAATTCATATAAGATAAAAAAGTTTTATATTTATAATAATAATAATAATAATAATAATAATATAACTTAGATATGTTATAATACCAAACTCATAGGTAGATTAAAAGATAATAACAGGCTGGGCAGTGGTAATGATTGCCTTTAATCTCATCACTTGGAAGTCAGAGGCAGAAGGATCTCTGAGCTCAAGGAGAGAGTAACAGGACAGCAAGGGATACCACAGACAAACCTAACATGAAAGAGCAAAATATAGAATAATAACAGACTGTTATATGGGGCACAGAGATATATTTATATGTATGTATGTATGTATGTATATGCACAATCATATATTTTATAATTTTGTCATCTACTTGGAGCAATACAGTTATCTTCAATATCTTTATTATTTAATAGTTTTTATTTCTTTTGATGACTTTACATGATTATGTAAACATTGGTAAATAACAAGGTTTTACCCCATTGTGCATTTGCAATAACTGGTATATGACTAATATTAATTGAGATTTCTATAGCTAAATCTCCAGACTTCCAGATGAATTCCTTAGTTTAACTTTATAAAAGTCGATTTTTTTAATAAAATATATGCACATTTTAAGATATTTGTCACATAATTTTAAATTTCCATAAACAAGTTTACCTACTTAATCCTAAATAACACAAGTTATACCAACTTTTTGTGTGATATAACATGTTTACATCTAAGTAAAGGAATTTATTTTAATTTACATTTTATGAATGTATATGCTTATATTTTATTAAATTCTGTTTTAAAATACAATGCTGCTCATCTCATTTTATACACACACACGACATATATGCCTTAATATATAGGATGAGACAATACAAAAAAAGTAAATTCTTCAGTAAAAATAAATATCTTAGTTTACTTTGAGATATTGATATAATTTTAAGGTATTTTCCAGAATATTGGAAAAGCTGTGAATATTTTAAGATGTTTACTGGGCATCTGATATTGTTTTCTTTTAAATGGTCTTCACACACTTGGCTTCTTAAAATATTGGTTTTCATATTTGTTCATAACTTTGTAATAATATAAACTTGTATCAGGGAGTAGCATGAAAAACGTTATTTTTTATTATATTCTCTGATTTATGGGTATTGCACTTGTTGCTTTGACCACTAAAAAAGTTAATGGTGTTCATACTATTGATTAAATTGTGTTCGATCATTAGTGGCATAAGTTATGTCTTGTTTTAATCATTAAGCATCTATATAAAGTCACACTGAGATTTTTGTTGTTGTTCTTGTTCCTTTGAAAGCATTTAATGTTTCTGAGATTAATTATTTCATACAGTGTAAAGAGAATTATTGTTCCTCGCACTATCTACTAGATGACCAACAATAGTTATCAGATTTTTGTAATTAGATCATTCATATATTATTCTGCAGTTTCACTTTGACAATAGAAATTCATCCATATATCTAGCCATTAATTTATCTACCAAAATCTATAACTTGGAGATATTTTTCTGTTAGAATATATAGAACTAAGAAGATGGCAATGCCAAATATAAATTTTCATTTTATATATTGAAGTTTAGTAATTTTTATGTCAGCATTGTAAGTATTTATTCAATGTATAGAAGTGTCATTGTCTTCATATATGATTTGATGTGTATATAGATACAAGCAAATTGTAATGAATAGGTATTTTTTCAACATCTCCACAACTTAGAATGATGGTGAATCCCTTTGTTAACACTGGTCAGAATGCTAAAGGAGAAGGATTATAAGGTTGAGGCTACTTTGCTATACATAGAGAGGCCCTATCATAAGGCAAGACAAAACCGATATTTCCCTGTCAGTTGGAATTCTTAAAAGAGTGATTTACTGTTTATGAAAGGAGGTAGTTGATCTCTATTATGAACAAAGAATATATTAGTATTCTCATACTTGGTTTAGAATAGCTACAAAGGATTACATATAAGAATAGTTATAGGTATTTTTTTAATATTTATTTATTTATTATGTATACAGTGTACAGAAGAGAGTACCAGATCTCATTATAGATGGTTGTGAGCCACCATGTGGGTGCTGGGAATTGAACTCAGGACCTCTGGAAGAACAGTCAGCGCTCTTAACCTCTGAGCCATCTCTCCAGCCTCAGTTATAGGTATTTTATGTATACTATTCATATACTTTTTTTTTCTTGATCTTTAAGGTCATCTAAAATTGTCTAGATCACATACACCTTGTTAGACAAATGCACCCATAACATACTGTGCATATTTTCTGATGCCATTGTCTTACCAAGACAATGTCTAAAGAGAAATGGCATGATTGGAACAAGACCTAGTGAAAATAAACCTGGAACATCTTTCAGGGCTTAAAAAGGACTGATGAAAATAAATACAAAGAAAACCAAGAAATTCCTTTTACAATAGCATGTTAAAAAGAAACATGGATCAACTTGAAGAGGTCTGAATTTCCAAAACTTAAATACTTAAAGCAAAGAAGAAAGCAGAGTTGTACTAGAATGTAACCTGAGGCTAATAAGAATCTATAATATTGTAAATATATAGTGATAAATAAGTACAGGAATTTGAGAGAATGGATGAATTTTCCATGAAAAAAGGCCTAAAAGATTTATATAAGTATATTGTCTTTAAAATGTTATATTTGCATATACAAATACATACATGCATGCCATAATAACTGATGAGAAAAGAGGCCTTGAAATTAAAGGACAGCAGGGAAGGATATATAAAATATTTTTCAGGGAGGAAAAAAAAGGGGAGAAATGTTATAATTTCAAAATTAAACAAAAGAAAAAAGATTAAAACGTATTACATCATATCTGGTTTGGTTTCTTTAAAAGACAATACTTACTTATTCTTTGAAAATTATGCAACATATTTTGGTCATATTTATTCACAACTCCTTCCCTCCAACTCCTCTGAGTATTCCACCCACTTTATTTCACTCTCAATTTTCCACCTACTTTTTTTTATTATTAATAGTTACTGATTTCATTTAGAATTGCCATATGAACATAGGTTTGGGGCCATCCACTGGGGTATTAACAAACTACCAAAGTGATTTTCCTTCAGAAGCCCTCAACTATCAATATCTCTTCCAATAATGATGATTTTTAGGATTCCTTCTCTAACCCATGCTACAGCTTTCACTGGCTTATTTTTGTGCTGTTAAGTATAGCAACTGAATTGATGTATTCAACAGTCAGGTTGTGTCCCCAAACTAGCTTATTACACCATTTCTACCCCTTCAACTACTCTTATATTTTTATTTCCCCGTCTTTGGCAATGCTAGCTGAATCTTGTTTGGAGAAAGTTGAGATAATTGATTCATTCACAGTTGAGAACAAGCATTTACTTATGACCAGTTATAATTCTCTGCATTAAGATACCCAGGTTTCCATGTGTGTTCTGCACACAATATCTTCCCTTCAATGAGTGCAGTATAGACCAAGGCTACAACTAAAATGAAGCAGTAAGGTTATTGAACTCAAGTCAACAGTGACAAATGGCACTTACAGTTCAGACTCTTAATGTGTTCTGAAGAGAATGGCATTTACTCTAGGGATCATTTTTTCTAAAAACACACATTAATGTGAATCACCAGAACAAATCATAACGGATGGTTGTTTTAGCTAGGGTTTTTACTGCTGTGAAAAGACACCATGCCCACAGCAACTTTTAAAAGAAAATATTTAACTAAGGTGCTATGAAATATTTGTACACTATGTGATGGTGTATTACTGTGATTAGTGTAATAAAAAGCTGAATATCCAATAGCAGGTGGTATAAGATGAATTTCTGAAGAAAGAAAGGAGGAGGAGAAATTCAAAAAAAGCATGGGAGATGTGAGAAGAGATGTGCAGAAGGAGAGGTAATAGCAAAAAACCACATGTTAGAACATATATTAATAAAACTATAGGTTATGTTATGAGAACTATTGGGCCAAGCCTAAGCTAAGGCCAACTTTTCATAATTAATAATAAGTCTTCATGTAATTGTTTGGAAACTAACTAGCATGGCAGAGAAGCACTCATTACTTATGGTGCCTAATGTGGGTTCACCTATATTCACATAAGGCCTGAGAAAGTTTTTTTTTAAAAAAAAAAAAAAAAGAAAGAAAGAAAGAAAAGCCTTTAGGTCATGAAATCCAATGTGGCTTCTTGGCATGGTTTCCTGGTGACCATAGTTTCTCTGGTCTCTTGGGTCTTGGGTAGGCTCAACATATAGAAGCATGGCTCTTTCAAATAGAGAGATACTCTTCAAAGACCTGTCGAATATGGCATTTTGAATGTTTCAATAACTTAAGACTTCTCATAATAGTGAAACAGGTCTGCTCCTGGCAGCATGATTTTAAAATTGGATGGTTGGTGTTAAAAAACCTCCACACAGAACTTGCTTTTATTGTGACAAAGTTAGCTACTGGACAAAAAACTGTCTTTGCCTCACCTGCTGACAGTATGCTGTCCCAGCTGAATAAATGGGACACAAAAGACAGTGACTGCCCGACTTTACCAAGACAAGGTAGTCTAGTCTTTCAAAATTGCTGGTTTACAGAAAAGTCTGTCAAGTATTCTAGACCTTAGGCCAAAGAGGTATGTCTCAGAGTTGCAGAGGGACTTTGGATAACTATCAAGGCAGCAAATTTGTTTGGTTCATTTTATAGTTTTATAAGTTGCTTCCTCTACACTTTCTGCTTACTCAGGTATATTATATCTTTGTCAGGTCTTTAATGGGGTTGAAGAATAGATAGTTGTAGTTACAATTTTCTTTGTTGCCAAATTCAGAAAAAGAAATTATCTAAGACATATAAACTATAAAACACTTAGAGATATAGAAGCTTAAATTGATTATCTAAGAATATGTTTTGAGGTCTAAAAAGTAATTTTGGGTTGTTAATACAAGTTTGGGCATATACCCTAAAGACATACATTCGCACCCCAGAAGCATTAGCTCAACAATGTTCATGGCAGCATTATTTGTAATAGCAAGAACCTGGAAACAACCTAGATCTCCCTCAAATGAACAATGGATTAGCAAACTGTGGTACATCTACACAATGGAATACTACTCAGCAGTAAGAAAAAATGATATCCTAAAATTTGCAGGCAAATGGATGAATTTGGAGAATATCCTCCTGAGCAGGGTATCAGAAACCCAGAAAGATAAGTAGGGGATGTACTCACTCATTAGCAGACTTTAAACAAAAAGCAAAGTGCACCCAAGCTGCAAACCACAACCACTGAACAGCTTGGAATCTGAAGGAACTTAAGAGAGACATCCAGGTAGTCCACTAGGAAGAGAAAATAAAGAAGATCTCCTTAGCTAATTGGGAACAGAAGAGGATGCAACCAAGAAGAGGTGGGAACAAATCATGAGAGAAGGAGATGATTGAATGAGAGGAACAACAAGGAGGGAGAAAAAAATGGAGATGGAGATATTAACAGAGGAAGCCAATGTGAGGTTAGAAAAAGACCTAGTGCTAGGAAAACCTCCAAGCACTCACAAGATATCCATGGCTAGGTCACTAACCAATAGCAAAGGTGTTGCCTAACCAGGACTTCCCCCATAATCTAATAAATAGCCACCCAAAGTGCCATCACAGAACTTATATCTAACAACAAATGGAGGCAGAGGCAGGGATACATGGCTGGGCTAAGTCCCTGGTCCAGCTGATAGCGGGGGAGGAGACTAAATGAGCAAGAGGATGGGGACTATGAGGAAAATTCTCACGGTGATGGCTGGCTGGAGCTCTAGGGAACTCACTGAATTAAGAACAGCGACCTGGGAACCATTAGGAAAAGAAACTAAGCCCTCCAAGGATAAGCAACTGTCCACTGACATGGGCAATATCTGGAGACTCAAGTGGAGGGTTCAGACTGTGTTTCTGTGTATGGACTGGCACCTCAGAGCCCATTCCCTCCAGAGGAACACCTAACCCCATCTGGATATTAGGATGAGAAAATTGGACTTGCCAGGAATGGATGCTGAACTAATCCACCTTGGAATCTCTTGCCCTTTCTGGGGAGGGGATGAGGGGATGAGGAGGAGGGAGGCTGAAGGGTGAGTGGGACGGGTAGGGAGGGGGAAAGCAGTTGGAACAAGGGGATACATGGAAAAGAAGATTTTATTTTGTAAAAATAAATAAATAAAAACAAGTTAGAGTAGAAAGTAAATTAGGTAGAAAACTTTGGACTTACTAAGATAGGATAGATAATACTGTATGTTCTCCAAATTTGCCAAATACAAACTGGACATTGTGAATGAAATTCTTACCTGACAATATTTCCTGTTAGATATAGTTTTACTATGTTAGATTTAAAACATTTTCCTTTTTTTTAGACAAAATAAGGAAATGGTATGAGATATTTGTACACTGCTGTGATAGATGTAAAAGAGAGTTAAACGGACAATAACTGGAAAGGAATGGGTTAGAGGGGACTTCTGGCACCAGAGAGTATAGAGATAAATTAATACCATGTGGCAGAACATAAATTAATATAAATGGGTTAATTTAAGTTATAGGAACTAGTGAGAAAACCCCAAGTTAATGGCCTCATGTGGTTATTTGTGAGCTGGTAGCTGAAAACAGAGATTACTACATTATGGTGGCTTCCTTACAGTTCCAGAAGTTTAGTCATTATCATTATGACAGGAAGCATGTCATGCAGGCAAAAGTAGTCTTAGAGAAATAGCTGAGTCCTACATATTGCAGGCACCAGGAAGCAGACTGGAAGTTATACTTAGGGAATCTTGAGCAAAAGAGATCTTAAATGCTGCCTCAACAGTGACACACTTTCTCCAACAAGGCTATACCTCCTAATAGGACCACTCCTTTTGTGGGCAGTTTTCTTTAAAACCACCACATTCTACTTCCTGGCCACCAAAGGCTTATACCATATCACAATGCAAAAAAAAAAAAAATGCACTAATTAAAGTTTTAAAAGTCTGCAGAGTCTATCATGGTCTCAACAATGTTTTAAAGTCCACAGTCTCCTGTAAGATTCAAGAACTCTATTGACTATTATCATATGTAAAAGTCAAATAAAAAAGCATATCACCATACTTACAACATATAATGGCACAAGATAAACATTATAACTTTAGAACAAAGGAAGGGGATCATAGTTAGAAAATACTGGGACAAAGCAAGATCAAACAAGCTGGGCAAACTCCAAACTCTCTATCTTCATGTCTAATATCCACATCTCCAATGTCATTCTACTGTATTGCCTGAAACATACTTATTCCTTTTTGGCTTATTCCTCTCCCTGTTAGCATCTCTCCTGGGCAGGTAGTTAACTCATGACTCTGGCATCTCTAATAACTTGCGTTCTCCAATGCTATTTAGGCTTCAACTTCAAAGCTTGATGCAATGGCCTTTCTACTAGGCCTTGATTCAGAGACATCTCTGACATATGCCTGACCTCAATAATTTTATTCTATAACCCCTTTCTTCTATTCTTAACTCTAAAGCCAGGACCACATGGCTAAAGCTACCAAGTTCTGCTGCTTTCTGAGAGTAGAACAGGGCCCACTTATTGAATTACATCTTCACCAGCTTTCTGTCTTTTACTGCCTAAGCATAGATGTCCTGAATCTTGCTCTGTATACCACACTGGCCTCAGCCTTGGAGATCCTTCAGCCTCCACCTTCCCAGTGCTGGGATCAAAGGTGTGTCCAATTCTAAACTTTCCTTAGAAATTTCCTTTTTACAAGTTGGAAATTTAGCTAGATAGGATCTTGCCCATTGGTACCACTCCCTTTATTACATTTCTTAATCCACTTATTTTCTGGAACTAAGAATTTAGCTTTATTCCTTTCTGTTTCTCTTTTTCTCATCAAAAATTACATTTTGTAATTTACTTAGCTTACTCCTTTTTATTATAAATCTTCATTAGAGTTACCATCAATATCCACATTGCAAAGTCTGTACTAGGCTGTTTTTGAAATTTCTTTTTCCAAAGGGATTAATCTAAAAGTCCTCACTTTATTCTCAGTCAGACTCTTTCAGCAAGGCCAAAAGGCAGCTACTTTCTTCTTTTTTGAAACTTCTTGAGTAAGGCCCCAACAGTTCAAATAGCACTTAGCACCTCTGTCTTTCATACTCCTACTAACATGGCCCATTAAATAGTCCTTGAAGCATTCTAATGCTTTGATAACCCAACGTACCAAAATCCAAATTCCTCCAAACAAACACATGGTCCGCCCTATCACAACAATACACCCGTTTCTGGTACCAATTTCTGTCTTAGCTTGGAATTTTATTGCTGTGAAGAGACACCATTACCACAGCAACTATTCTAAAAGAAATATATTTGAGCCGGGGAAAAATGATATCCTAAAATTCACAGGCAAATGGATGGATTTGGAGAATATCCTCCTGAGCGAAGTCTCACAAACTCAGAGAGATAAGCAGGGGATATACTCACTCACTAGTGGTCTCTAAACAAACAAACAAGAAAAAAAGCCAAACATGCCCAAGCGGCAAACCACAACCACGGAACAGCTTGGGATCAGAAACAC